>CM069861.1:83304220-83904220 GCA_036172795.1 Pelodytes ibericus | reverse complement strand
GGAAGATTTGAATCTGGGCTTTTTTTCTAAGTTAAACCCGGGTGCCGTATTTGACTTAGTCTCACAATGAAAGTCGACCTCCAAAGTCAAATTTTAGTGAAAAGACCCATAGGTCTGGCACTCTCCAGACGCCGTACTCCGGGTAGAAGGTATGAGCTGTCAAAAGCACTTTACATTACATTAAAAAAAATTTCATATAGAGCCAATAATTTATGTAGCACTTGGTAAGGAACATAGAGGGGCATTGTATACTACGTTAGATGAACACACACAGAAAGATATATGAGGTGGCGAGCCCTGCTCACTAGATTACAATCTAGTAGGGGTGAGGGGCAGGCAAGACCTGCTGTGGAAAGCAGTGTGGGGACATGGGGTCTGGCCTTTGCAGACTATGGAGGGGAAGGCTAGACCTGGCATGTTGTGTGGTGGGGGGATGCAAGGCTAGTCTTGGCAAGCTGATGGAGGCCTTTATAAGCTGTGGGGTGCAAAGGCTTGTACTGACAAGCATATTGGTGGGGGCAAGCAATTTGGTGGCAAAGTTTCCTGGCTTTTTATTTTGATGGTTTGTATGTTTTGCCTGTGTGGCACCCTCCTCATGACTGGAACTGGGGCAGAGCACCCCAACCAAGTATGCCACTGAGAAGACAACTTACTTAAGCTTAAACAGGGTTTTTGAACAATGTTCCCAGGGAGTACATACTGAGCTGCTGCACAATGACAAGACAACGCTGATTGGTGTGTGGAATCTAAGTTGCCAAACACACCTGTAGATGAGTAACACATCATTTCCTCCCCATATACTGGTTATTTGTGGCAATATTGATGTGCACACTCAGCAATGATGGAGACTTTTAAGCACTGATCCATCAAATGGCAGTTACCTAGTCTTTAGTTTTGCAAAGCCAATTGGTGCACCTTCCAATAGACCAGTAATAACAAGTGATCTTCTGCCTAATTAAAACTGTTCTTTTTTTAAAAAAAAAATATTTATATTTAGTCCCTCTTTAAGGTTAGATTTTAATGTTGCAGGAAAACTATGTGAGTCTATGGTATTATTAACTGTATCTTGATTTTGTTACCAGTTAATATATGCATCATTCACTTCCTTAATGTGCCCGTCTCCTTTTCATTATTTAAATAAATAGATCATAACAGTTGACAAAATATTGTTTTCTGCATCCGTTAAAAAGCAAAATGTGATTTTGTGAAATGGTGAGAAGATGTAAAAAGCTGTTACACTAGGAAGGCAGTCATCCAATGAGTCATAAAGAACCTTCATCCCTTCAGGCAACATTTAAAACCACATTAAGACTTTGGTACTGGCAGTTACAGCATCAGCCACTGTGTGAGCCTGGGGGGATTACTATTCTGATGTGCTATGCATGGTTATTTTAACCTGAAAAAGTCAAAGTGGTACATATACTTTTTTTTTTCTGTGCTAAAAAAGCTGGCTTCATCCCAAGCTTTGAAGAGATCTGCTGTATGTCTAAAGAGGCTATGGGCCATTTACCAAATATGTTTTTTTTTTTATAATATGACAATTGCTACATCTCTATTATATTGTGTTGTTTTAACAATGAGAGTTAAAAAAAAAAATAGAGTATAGTTTTTAACTAATGGTTGTGGTGTTTGCTGTTGAAATGTGTTTTATGATGATACAAATCAACTCCCATTTAATCAATTTAAATGACAATAGATGATATCTGAGACAGTGCTGCAAAACTGCAAAGAAACATCTATCCACAGCAGAAATTTTGTAATGAGTAATAGCATTTCATTAAAAAATATGTAAATCAATTTAATCTATATCAATTTATTATGAAAAATCAAAAATAATCATCCAAGGAATCAATAATAAAAATCATAAAGCAATCATAATTAATAATAATAATAACAACACAAACCACTATTTAATAATAATAACAATAACAAAGGTTAATTAAAATTGATAATAAGAGAACTAACCCTTAAAATATACCAACCTAGGTGAAAACAAATGATGCTAAAATATATCTATAAAAAATGGCAACCCACTCTTTTGCTAGTAGAAACCTGTCCAGAACACACAACATCCCACAAAGAAGCATTGTGTTTATACACATACTATTGCACTTATGATGTAAATAGTATGCACCCTTTCAATAGGATACCCCTGCAATCTATATGTCTTTCTATCAATATGCCAGCCTGCCTTTTAGGGGAGGCTGGCAAGGTGAGACGTGGCGTTACTCCTGGGGTTGCTCTTGAACCTTTCTCAGTGGTGCATTTTATCCCGTTGTCTTGTCTCTCTATCAATCTCTGTACCATGTCTGTCAAAAATATCTCTGTCTGTCTGTGTCAATCTCTGATGGCAATGAATGAGCTGTTGAAGTTGCACCATGAGCTACTACTAGAAGGATTAGAAGTTGACAGCCCTCCCCTGATACCTGTCTATATATTAGTTTTTGTATGTGTTAGATAGTTATTACATTACCCAACATCCTCTTATCAATTGCACAGTTTCAATTCAATGTACAACTCTCCACTAAATGAGGCAAAATCATCATGCTCTTACTAAACCCAATTCAGGTTTTTTTCCAACTATAAATATGTTAAATGAGCTAAAAACTCTATAATGGAATTTAATTTAGAAAAACTAAAATGTGTTAGCTGCGTTTAATGCTCACTGATTCACTTATTATAAGAAATGGTTACATGCAGATGTGAAAACAGAACTGGATAAAGGCTCACTACATTATCTTATTTGGACTGCTTCATAAACTGTATGGCAAACAGCCACCAGCAATTATCCTCTGTACTATCAGTCCTATCTGCCAAATAAACTAGTGGTTCATTTTAAGAAACTGTCAAACAGGGTAGTGTTCTCGTGTTTTAAAAGCCAACAAATTTACAAGGTCATAAAACAAAATTAATTAAACAGTCACATTTGCTACAAACAACAAGTGCACAGGAAAAAACAAAAACAAAGATTAAAGAAATGTCTGGTAGACGTGACCAAGTTGGAATGCATTTCTACTTGAAGGCAGACCAGGGATAGGTCTCCTTTTAAAGATCCCGGTGTTGATGGCAAGGTCTGTGAAGGTCCATAGAATATCATGAAATTGGTCATCACAGAGTCCAGTAAATGTCCACTATAAACAATGCTAATTAAAGTCTGGTTGCACTTTTTGGCAAATCGGGACTGAAGAAGGCTCTACTGAGCCTTCAGATTTAGTCAGAGAAAAAATGTCACGTATTTTGTAATTAAAGGCATTGTTGATCATTTATAACATCATATATATATATATATATATATATATATATATATATATATATATATATATATAAAAACATGTAGAATTTGAAATTCTCATCGCAATTCTCTCTTTATTGAGTAGGCCTCATAGTGTACATACCAGTTAACCATTGGTAACAATCTCACAGAAATGTGCGTTTAACCCCAATCTGAGAAAAGCAAACAATATATAAAAAAATCCAAAGAATTATGGCAACTTACAATTCACACATTTGGCTCAATGTTTAGACTTTGAAAGGATTGTTGCTATAAATGCATTTAGGATTTTTTAAAATAAAAATTTTGAGAATAAACCATGACAGCTTATTGCCAGTTTTTAGGGAATGTCCACTATGATGTGAGGAAACAAATGGTATCCAGAATCCAATGGCTGGAATGGCCAAGTTCAATATTGAATGTAAGTAGCTCAAAGCATCACAATCGTCAGTCTTTACCCATGCATTATATTTTTATGTTGTTCTTAAGTATGCTTTTGATCCTGATCCAGCTTGTTCTGACTATCCATGTTCTCTATGATGTTATCAATTAAACACAACTATGAAGAAAATAGCACATATTTCAGAATGAATCAAAATAACAAATATAGTGAATTATTTGCCTTTGTCATACAAGGATACAAAAACAGTGCACCAGAAAAAGTAAGAACAATTCACAGTAAAGCATACGAGTACAGACAGTTCTGGGAAGAGTAAGCTATCAAATATTCATAATGTCCTTCAAGACTATAAAAGTCCGCATGATGGGATGATAGTGTTGGCTTACCTGACATTGATTGTCAATCTTTTCTCCTTTCCTTATCCAGTAAATATGCGATTGTCAGGGTGAACTGATGGGAAATGATAGTCTTATTGTGCTTTCTCTCGAACTTAAACTCAGTTGTTGTTAAAGACCAGAGTAACATCATCTTTCTTTCGTACTTCACATAAAAATAAATTATTGTACCGTATTTTCCCAAGTATATTTTCTAAGTACGTTAAAAATCAATTGCAAGTCTTGTAGATCGGTAGAAATTGAATATACACGCAGAGTGTATGAGAATTAAACCTCAATCTTCCACTTCAAGACAAATTAAAGAAATGTATTGAAATGAAGGATTCATTATAGTATTAACCATGCTGTATTTTCTTCATTTTCCTTCAGCTTCTATATTGTACAATGTGCCACTTTAATAAAAACACATACAGAAAACGTGACTTCCAAACACTGCACTATTTTACCACCCTATGTTATGAATATTAAACTGTTTGTGATAATGTCGGAGATATCTGAATAAACAATATCAAATACATTATAGTTATCTACTAGGTTTACAAAATGGACTCCTCTTGTTAATGAAACTTGATGAATCCACTATAGTTAGTGAAGATCAATAGTAGGAGATGCATTAGGTGACATTAAAAAATGAAAGAAATCTCAGTGTATTCATCCTGGTAAAACACTTTATGCATAATGAAAAAAGTATGGATATTTTAACCTTAACAAAGTTGAGTCCGAGGGTAAATGTGATTTTATGTGCACGTGGCATGGTAGAAGGAGGTGGTTGTAAAAGTTTAAGTGTATTCAGAACGGCAACAACAGTAGGCGTTACACACTTGGTACATAAAAAATGGAATGATGGTTAAAACCAAAAGGATCTCCTCCTATATCTTTTTATTAAAATATATTAGATAATGTGGTCATATAGGCCACAGTGCTATAATACAAGTAGACCAGTAGAGTATCATAGTTTAAAGGAAGGGTTTCTCTCCTAGAGCCTGGAGTAATAGTTTTGATATGGTGTAAGTGTCAGTTCAAAGAGTCCCAAATGTATATGGGATTTTGGAAGTTAGCCAAGTATGATATAATACATCATGCTCCCTTGTTTTTTTATTCTGTATATGAGTTTTGATTAATGTAAGGTTCTTAAGGATAAGTGTTTTCTTTTTATAGTGCGTGCACCCTCTTTTCAAATCTGTATTTGTTGCTACTTGTGAGAGTTTTTTTTAACTTCAAGTTTTTATTGGACATTCACAGTATTTGATGAAATATGCATCAGTATCTGGAATGGCCTTTTACAATTGTAAGTGAATAAAGTGTGGAGGGTGTAGTAACAGCCGTATAGTTGGGGGAGAAGGGAGGGAATGTAAAGTTAGGAAGAGGAGGGAGTTCGGAAAATTGAAAGAGAGAAACGATCTTACATTGAAAGTATAAACTGCCGACATGGCTGGTCGCACATCAGAGAAGCTCCGAGTCTAAAAGTAAATTTAGACAGCCCTGCCCGACCCGTGTCTCCCAAAACACTCAGGCATACGTCTGACGGACAGCGGTACCCCCCTGGAGCATCCACAACTGAGTGAGTCCCCCACCGGTGGTCTTACCCGCCAGTGATTGCCGACATCTGTGTGTGGGATCCGCCATGGACGGCGGGAAAGAATGAAACAGACGGCGGGTGTTTCACCGACGGCAGTGGAGAATACAACCTGAACAGCTGCTTAACCGGAGGAGAGCTGCAATACCTACCACTTTGTGACAGAAGCTGAATGCGGAGAAACACCCAAGTAAAGATTGGGGGGGAGATTCAGCGCTTGGCAGACATATTGCAAACAGAACTTCCCCTACATTGAATATATCTGGGCCTGGACCCCTGCAACCACTTCCAGCGGGGTAATACTGGCTGTGGACCCCACTTCCATGCTCTATTTTTGGCCTGCAACTGTACTGAAAGGGGTGAGACAATCTGGGGTGTTCTGGGGAGGAAGCATCACCCTATGACCTCTTAGCCCCTTACCTCCAACTCAAACACCTCTCCCTTTGTACACAACCCCAACACTATCCTATTCCCCTTGGAGTGCAGCCAGAACTCTCCAGTGTCTCCTTTCTACCGACCCGGTGGCTTCCCTGAAGAGACCTCTTTAACGTATAATACCCACAGACATCCGGAAGAGAACCAGGGAAAGAAACTCTCATGTGCCTGGTGATGGTGGGGTAGGACATTGTTTTTTATGCAGCTGCCATCCTTCTGAATACTGTCCAAAGACATAAGAAAACATTCTGGTTTGTGAGTACTGGCCTCCATCTGCCCCATACACACCCGGGGTTAATCATTAGAAACAAACATCTCAGAGTGTAATGCCCAACCAGACAAACCCACTTTGAGCCCACAGCCCATCATATTGCCTTAGACCTAAGTCGCATAGATAACCCTAGATTACGCTGAAAGGATCTCCACCTTTCAATCCTTAAGATACACCGGGCAGTCATCCATAACCGTATTCTGGGCTGAATATTCCTACTGCATCTCACAATAGTGAAAACGCTTAACCATTGTAAACTAATGCATTGTACATTTTACTGTTTTGTTACCTAGAATCCTGTACCCCGCACCCTGGCAAATGTATTTAGCTGACATTTTTCTAACTAAAAAGTCTTTTAGTGGTACACTTCTGTGTTGAGTATCGCACAGGGGTGGCCACTACGGCCTAGGACATTGTATAGTGTTTCATAATTTTGCTCTTTAAGAAGGGGTGACTGGGGCCGGTAGACATACCCCCCCCCCATGTTGGGGTTTGCGTCTGCCACCTCCAACACACAACTAAGCCATACCACAGATTGTATATAATATCTAACCTGTCTAAAGTTGTAACAATGATTGCATGAGACTTATGCGGTGATCTCTCACCGAATTTGCACACCCAACATTTCTTTGATTACTATATACTAAACGGTGAACATAGTAGTAATCCCCTCGTTTGAGCTTATTAACTATAAAAATATCCTATTGTAATTGAACTCCCTAAAAGGACTGACTGGTGAGCCTCCCTTTTTGATGACTTATTGATTCTGAAACCAAGCTCTTTTCCTCACTATTGAAAACTGAGTAACTTCACCTCGCCGCCTAGCGATCAAGTATGTAATTGTTGACAGAAACCGTCCCTGGTGGTGCCCTCCTCCAATCTGGTGGTGGCATGAGTCAAAGTATGGACAAATTTGTGGATGTCCACAAACGCACTCAGAAATCAAAAGACAAAGAGAAAAACAAGCCAAAACCAACTAGAGACACATCTCCAACTCGCAAACGCTTACCCCCATCTACGGACGAAATGGACGCAATGACAGCGGAAACACCTCCCTCCCAAGCCACGCTAACAGCACTGGAAGTGACCAAGACATTGATGCCACTCATGGATGCAAGATTCGCAGAGCTTAAGGTTGCCATAGACGCAGCTGCCACGGCCACTGCAGCGAATACCACTCGCATTGCCGAACTAGAACTCAGACAAGGTACTTCGGAAGAAAACACTCAACACTTGCAGAGAGAGGTTCAGCATCAGAACTCTCTGATCCTCGCCTTGCAAGAAAAAGTTGATGACCTCGAGAACAGAGGGAGACGGAACAATCAACGTTTTCTGGGAATACCAGAATCTGTCCCTCCGGCAGACCTTGCACATATGCTACAACAGTGGCTCCCCGAAGCTCTGAGATTGCCCCGATCACACAACAAACCTGTGATTGAGAGGGCCCATCGCATCGGGCCGGAACCACAAGACAAGGTGACACGCCCCAGACCAGTCATTGCGAGATTTCTAAACTTTGCAGATAAAGAAGTGATTCTGGCAGGGTACCGTAAATGCAAAGAACTGGTATTTCACAACAAAAGAGTGCTGATATTCCAGGACTATTCGGCGACAGTATCGAGCAAACGCAGGGAGTTCTTACAAACTTGCAAACTACTTTTCGCACGCAAAATTCGCTTTGCGTTACTGTACCCAGCACGTCTACGCATCACTCTAAATGGCCACGACAAATTCTTTGACTCTCCACACAAAGCCACGGAATTTTTGAAAACTATCCCTGATACGGGAGGCGGCCCACCTCTTCCTGTTGAAGAATGAGACCTCCAAAGTTACAAATCACCTGCCCTCTGGGCATCTTGACTGTTTTAAGTTCTTTATTCTTGTTGTTCCAAGTGAATCTCCAACTCATGCCTAAATATTCTCCCCATCTCCTCTATACCAGAGTAACGAGAAGTGATCTCTTCGCTCGCTGGGACGAAGGGAGCTTCACACAACACGCTGATCTTCTTACGTTATCTTGGAAAAGACAAGGGATTGGCTGACACCAATTCCCAGAACTATTCTACCTCTGACACCGCCACCCAGGCAGGACTTCGCATTTTATCATGGAACGTCAATGGACTAAATTCACCAGTAAAAAGAAGAAAAGTCACAGCCCATCTAAAACGTCTGCACCCTGATATCACATTTCTGCAGGAAACCCATTGGTCCCGCAAATGCCACACGGTACTGCGGGACACATGGATTGAAGACTGCATCTCATCTAATTACAAACGAAAAACGAGGGGAGTTGCTATTATGTTTAGCCGTAACGTTCCATATGTGATACATAAAAAAGTGGTAGATAAACGGGGACGCTACTTAATCCTCGATACCACGGTAAATGGTGTAAAAATTTTATTGGTAAATATCTATGCCCCAAATTACCCCAACCAAAACTTCTCTGTCTCACTAGTTAACAAACTCACAACCCTACCAGACGTACCTATGGTAATGGGCGGGGATTTTAATACCATAGCTGATCCGCTACTGGATACCTCGGCTAACCAAAGACGCAACCAAACCCACGGACTGGAAGGTATCGACTTTTTAGTGGGACAATTAGGCCTAACAGACATATGGCGTATTCTCAACATCAAGGGAATACACACATGCATCTAGAGTACATAAAACGGAATCACGCATAGATTACTTTTTAGTCTCAGCCCCCTTACTATCTCATATCACAGACGCACCCATACATACCAGAGTAATCTCAGATCACTCACCGATCTCTATCTCACTCACCCTGGGTTTGAAAACTAGATTGCATAAACCCTGGACTTTTCCCACATACCTAACTCCGAATACGGGATTTAAGTCCTTTCTCTCATCAACATGGGCCAACTTTGTCGATGACAACTTGGCCCACGTGGATGACCTGCTCCTCCTCTGGAACACCTCGAAGGCTGTCCTCCGAGGACACATTATCAGCTATGTAGCAAGGGCAGCAAAAATATGGAGGAAAAAATATCAATCCCTCCTGAATGCCACAGCCACCTCCCAACGTACGTATAGCCTCACTAAAACCGAAACAGCCAAACAGACATATGACTCAGCTAGACATCTATTAGAAACGTTTCTGACCAAACGGGCCAACCGACAAATTGAACGAAGCAAGCAGAGACTTTTCCAATGGGGAGGGAAATCGGGTAGGATACTCTCTAGAATAGCAAAGCATAGACGCCCACGAACTTGGATCGTGAAATTACGAACGGGGTCCTCTAGTACCACCGATTTACCGACCATCCTTAAAGAATTCTCAAACCACTACAAATCAGTCTTTCAAAAACAACAAGATGACATGGCCTTAGGCATCTCTCTACTCCGCCAAGCTCAATTACAATGCCTTACAAATGACCAAAGAGAATGCCTTAACGCCCCAATCACAGAAAGCGAAGTAATAAATACCATAAAATCCTTACAAAACCAAAAAGCCCCGGGTCCAGACGGCTTCCCAGCCGAATACTACAAGCTCCTTAACCCCGACATAGTAAACGTCATGACTTCCCTATTTAACAAAATTTACATAGACCAAACCCCAGCATTGTCCCTAACAGCAGCTCAAACTATCCTTGTAGCAAAGCCAGGAAAGGACAAAGAACTTATAGACTCCTATAGACCTATCACGCTCCTTAACTCAGACATACAAATCCTCACAAAAATCATAGCAAATAGACTACAAAGCATGCTACCCTCATTACTACACCCCTCCCAGCTAGGATTCACCCACAACAGATCATCAACAGTAGGAATCAGACAGGCTATAGCAGTTATCACTCAAGCCCACGGTAGTAAACTCCCCCATCATAACACACTAATTCGACTTGATGCCTGTAAAGCCTTTGATAACGTATCTTGGGCGCATTTAATTAGGTTATTCAAATTCAGATATTTTGGCCCCAATTTTTTAGGATTTTTTCGAAATTTATATCAAGATGCTACCACATCGTTATTAATCAACGGATTGACCTCAGAACCTATACTGCTGGAAAGAGGGGTACGTCAGGGCTGCCCCCTGTCACCTTTACTTTTCAACCTGGCCCTAGACCCCCTTCTCCGCATTATAAATCTTACCCCTAGAATGGCAGGCATAAAAATTGGACAGACAAATCTGAAAACAGTAGCTTTTGCAGATGACGTAATGCTCTTTGTGAATAACCCAAATACGGAGTGGTCACAAATAGTGGACATCATTGATGATTTTGGTAAGGCCAGTGGATTTGCAATAAACTACCATAAATCTGAAGCACTATACTTACAAAAATATCTAACCCCACCGCATATGCCACCTTTTCCATTACAGTGGGCCCAATCCTCAATACAATTCCTAGGTATAACCCTGCCAAAAATCCCATACAAATTATACTCGATAAACTATAACCCCATAATAACAAAAATCACTGAGGAATTAAAGGCCTAGAATCTACTAATGCTCTCATATGTAGGCAGAGTGGCATTACTGAAAATGATTAGCTTTCCTCGTCTCTTATATCCGCTACAGAACCTACCTTTGATACTGAAACAAAAAGACCTGAGACGCCTTAATTCTGCGTTCACCTCATTCATCTGGGCGGGGAAACGAGCGAGGATAAGCTTAACTAAACTCCAACAAACTACCTTCAATGGTGGCCTAAATATCCCTAATATTCGCACATACAATCTTGCAGCATTACTAAGATACGTACTAGACTGGATAACCGGAAGTAACCATTACACAAACACAGCCATAGACCAAGGATTATACCCGACAATTGACCTCAAGGCATCACTGCACACTCCTATGGGGTTACTACCATCGGAGGTTCGAAATAACCTTTGGCCCAATACGAGCCTGGCAATTGTCAAGGTCAGATCTCCACCTCCAATTTACACATTCTTTGTTTCTCCCCCTTCTGCGCAACCCCTCTTTCCAAGATGGAGCAGCTTCACATCCTTTTACCCAATGGGAGGCAGCTAACATCACAACTATTCAGCCTTTAATATGCCCCAATAGTAAAGATATATTACCCTTGATGATCCTCAGGGAAAAATTCCCAAAACTCCCGATTACACCTTTCGCCTATGCTCAGGTTCGCAGTTTCATACATACCAGCATCTCACACCTCTCTGAAACAGACTGGGATAACCCATTAGATGACCTGGTAGATAGGGCAAAGACCAGGCGGCTACACCTAAAACATATTTAGCAAGCCCTACGCACCACTATTGATTATTCAAAACTAGCATCGAGCCCCCAAAATTGGTCCACCCTATTACCACAGCCCACTCCTAAAGATCTGTTGCTAGCGCACAACACTATGGCCTCCATCATAAAATCCACATCATACAAGGACATGTTCCTAAAACTGTTCCACAGAGCATATATTTCTCCAGCTAGGAGTAGAAACATAAACAATACCTACTCAGACATGTGTCCAAAATGCAAAATGCCCCAAGCCAATCTGGACCACTGCCTATGGAACTGCAGAGTTATTTGCCAGTTCCGACAGCGAGTCCATACGTATGCTACCTCTGTTTTACACATTCACATGCCTTTGACGCCCGATTTTGCATTGTTTGGTTTATCATCCGCTCCTTTCCCAGGCATCAAATTAGCACGGATACTGTCAGCAGTGGCAAATAAAACAATAATGCAATTTTGGATCAAACCAGACGTACCCCCCCTCTCAGTTTTCCAAGAAAAACAATTTTTCCTATTCCGAATGAGCTGGCTTACAGCTCAGTCGGATACACTTCATCGCACAAAACAGCTGTTTACGACTTGGAACCGCTATATTGACTCACTACCCTTAGACACAAAGACACTCATCAAACAGACTTTCCAAAATTCCCCATGGTACATGAACCAACTCCTCCTAGGTAACGACCCAATATCTTTAAATATTTGAATGACCTGTATATATTTCTCTGCATACGTTCAAAATCAAAACTACAGTTGCCTAAGATGTCTTTTCCCTTTACAACTTTTGACATGTTTCGTGAAGAGGTAATTGATATGTCCATACTCTGGCCCAAATATATTCAAAAGGCTTGAATTTAATAACATGATTCTTCGGAGAATACACAAGGAACTGGTTTTTAGATTTGTTGAATATTGTAATGTTTATTGTATTATGAATAGTTGTTATGTCACATGGATAACGTTAAATTGCGCTGTTATTTGCCTCTGGAAAATACAAACGCCATATGGACCAACCGATGTTTCCATTGAAAAATATACATGCTGAAAAATGTAACCCCCAATACTGAGATTGTACATGCTCCCGGGCCTATTGACACACGATACCCCACAAAGGTTGATACGAGGCTAACCAAAAAAGTGAACTATCACCAAATATCGGATTTGCTGATAGATTGTGAAACACCAAAATTGACAAACTACCTGGTCAGTGTGTGACCATTTCGTGCTAACACTCAAGCCCCCTAAAACAACTGGTTTTCCCACCTGATAATACCAGTTTACCGCTTGAGAGACAAACATCCCACGTGTGACAGTAAGACCCTGGAGCAACAATGTCATCCTATTGATGTTTTATATCAAACATAGATGAACTGTAACTGCAGCCCATGTACGGACAACTGAAATTTCACATGCTATGTACAAATTTTTCAAAAATTGTCATACCTGATTTTGTCTTTCCAGTGTCCTCAAAAAAACGTATAATAATAATTAAAAAAAAAAAAAAAAAGAAAGTATATACTGATTATTATAGAAAAAATATATGTGGTACAACAGAATAACACTATGATCGAGACTAGAACTAGAAACTTTGGTTGAAGTGGGTAAAGGAACAGAAAAATTGGCTACAGGTTTTAGCAAATTGCCTGGTCGGACTTATCCCAATTCTTATTCTTTCACACAGGCCTAAGATGTGAAAAATCATAGGTATGTATGGCTACTTTACAAATAAGTGATGACAACAATTCCACTACCCCATTAAAATAGTATACTCCTACTCTATGAGCTTGCTACATGTCCATCCTCATAAAAATGTTCTCTCACGACATTCATCTTGACGGTTGGCTATCTATATAAACCGACAATAGACTTTCGGTTTATGGAATAGTAATAGCATTGCATGTATTCTATAAACCGAAAGTCTATAAACCGAATGACATTTGGTTTATAGACTTTCGGTTTATAGAATACATGTAATGCTATTGGCTATTCTATAAACCGAAATAGAGTCCCCATTGATATGAATAGGTCAATTGACCTATTCGTATGAATGTGGACTCTATTTTGGTTTATAGAATAGCAATAGCATTACATGTATTCTATAAACCGAAAGTCTATAAACCGAAAGACATTAGGTTTATAGACTTTCGGTTTATAGAATACATGTAATGCTATTGCTATTCTATAAACTGAAATAGAGTCCCCATTCATACGAATAGGTCAATTGAAAATCTCTCAAATTAACACAACCCTATTGGAGAAAAAATCTAAATCACAGTTATTCCAACAAATGTACACTTACACTCTGCCACTCACTCTTACACATATTTATGTAAGTAAATATGTACAGGACTGGGGATAAATAAATAAAGGATGTAGAAATAATAAAAAGTGTTATTTCTTTTAATAATTAATGTTTTATTATTTTATTTTCAGTTACACTGAATTGACATTTTTTGCATGTGATAACAATGATTGATTTCCACAGTGTCATCCAAAAAATAATGGTTGATTCTGGTCTGCCTAACTCTTAAGACAACAAGGATCAACCCACCCCCACACATTTGGGGGAGGGTGGCAGTGGATTGTGACACGCCCTTAAGTCCTCTAAGCAATATTCCATGGGATCACTCTAATTGATTTATACAGTGATCAAATCAATCTAATAAAAAAATAAGGGTTGATCTTGGTCTGCCTGACTCTTAAGGCAACCAGTGTCCACCAACTCCATCCACCTCAACAAATTGGAGAAGGATGGCAGTGAATTTTTACAAGCCTCTAGGCTTATTAACCCATCTAAGCAATATTGCATGCAATCACTGTCACTGATCTATACCGTGATAACACCAATAAAATAAAATAAAAATATTTTGATCCTGGTCTGCCTAACTCTTAAGGCAACCAGGGTCAACCCATCTCATCCACATCCACCTCCCCTTGGCTGGTCAAAATCATCTCTGCAATTGCTGAGACATCTTGTCTGAGAATTTGCAGACTAACACTGCAACTTTTTTCAGAGTGACTGACAGTGATGAACAGCTATTTCTTTTTATATTTAACTTTCCTGGATAGTTGAATGAGGATTCCAGGAAAGCATTTCTACTTTGATTGCTGCTTTTTTGTTTAGGCCTGACCAACACTAATCTTGTCTTATAATCAAGCATATATGGTATACAGAATTGTGCTATATACATGTTAAATCATAAGTGATGGTTTATCACTTGTTACACAAGTTGCCAGAAACAGCCCCAAAAAGACATGTAAAAATAGCAACTCAATAGCGATATATGGTGTGGTAATTATAGAGCATATAAAACATCAATCATAAGTGCTACGTCCAGTTCACTCACCAGAAAGGACTTTGCTCAAGTATAAGAATGTTTTGTGCCCCCCAACAAGTAAAAAGGTCTAGTTTTCCAGGTAGCCAATATGCTTCACAAATATGTGGCTCAATAAATAGATTAGTAATGCAAATAAAGTAAAAAAAAATGTATGTATGCGGTCACTACTTGGGTAATCAAACAGGACGCTATATTTTTCCTCCAAAATGCTTCATACAGGCATGACTATGAGCTTTTTAAATGTCCAACCACATTACAAAATGTTCTTTCAGGACATTTATATTGAACTAACATTTGCACAAAACATTTATACCTTCTACACCCATCCCAATGACACATAGTTCTGTAGCTCTGTAGATGGACATCTTCATAATGGAAAGCTTAGGTTTCACTTCCTTGATAGAGCTATAATGAGTAGTGGTCTTTGATAACATATAGGTTTGTTCATTTGATAAGTACACTATACACAATGTGAGTCAAGGACATAAAATGATAAATAACCCTCCAATATTTTGTCTTTACCTTCAATGATTCTATACTTTGTTTTTTTTTCCAAGTACAAATCTGCAGAAAGTATTAGAGGGACAGTCTAGTCCCCCAAACTCACTTTGGTGCAAGTTGAAGATTACTGCTTGTATGGTGCACAGGTTTTTTTCCAGTGTGATTTGATGCAGGCATTCTGTATAAATCACATTTTTAATTTTTGACTCAAGCTCTCCTCCTCCAGTGATTACTCTGCACTGGTTATATAGACACTGAGCATATAAAGTTTTGTTTCATTTTGTCACTTGTGCTCTTGAAATTGAATACATTGTGTGGACCGTGATAGACTTGCTCTTTTACACAGTAACAGTGCAATACAATGTCTGATGACATCACTAAAGAGGCAGGAAATTCCCTTCATTTCAATGAAATTATTCTCATTGGTTGCTGCAGCAAAAAAAAAAAAAGTACCTTTTACTCAGCTAGTGTGGGCAGTCCTGGTTTCTTGCAAACTGCTGTTATTTCACAATTTCATCTAGCTGTAAGTATTTTATATTTTTAGCAATGCAAAATGTAAAACATGCATTTTAAAATACTTTGAAAGCACATTATTATGCATTAATATTTGGAAGATGCATTTTGGGCACTAGGCAGTCCCTTTAAGGTTGAATCACATAGGGTGATAAGAGTGTATTACCTTGAGCAAGATGGCTCCACCCATATGTAAGGAACCCTTTTGCTATAAGGTTGTTTAGTTGTATCCATTATAAACATAAATGCCCTAATAGCTTTTTAAACATAAACTCAGTTAGGGGTGCCGTGCCAGAAACCTGGTCATGTACATTCTGTTTCCTATGTACAGGAAAATAGGTATGCTATCATGTCTTTGATATGTTTGTAAAGTAATGGTTCACAAATAACACCTAGTTAATGAGAATATTCGTAGCTAACTTAGTTGGGCTGCACCTTGCTGTCATGTGGGCCACATTTACACCGTGGGCCGCAGAATGGAGGCCTCTGACCTACTTAAATGCTACAGTAAAATAGTGTACAGATTGAAAGTTCTGTTGGATTTTTATGGCAAAATCAGAAATGCAGCAAAGCAGCAACAGAATATAACATTAGTACACCCAGCAATAAGTTCACATAAATGATCCATGTGCTAGAATGTAATTTGCACTGAATTAAGAATACTCGGGGGTGATGTACAAAAACCTTTATTTTAAAAGGTATACTTCAGGCAAATAAGACATAAAAGCTGGCACAGGAAAAATGAAAGCACAGAAATAATAGATGTTTTATTATCTCATTCTATTTAAGATGTCTACTTTTTTTTCTTAGAGAAGTCATTTAAATGCACAGTCACATTCACTTTGTATAAAGAGATAATGCACACTCCAGTAAGTCATGAACATCTTACAAGAATGCCATTGTTTAAAGACAGATGGAAGGAAAAGTCTTTAGTATCATCACTTGCAGAGACTTTTGCATAGAAGATTTAATATAACACAACAATTTGGCATCTAGGAAATATACCAGGCCACAGAGCTATAGTGAGGATGTGTTCTTAGCAGGTGAAATAATATATTCTCCTGCAATATATTTTAAGGGACTACTTTTGGTAAAATAGTTTTACATATTTTAATGAAAGATTGCATTGGTGTAGGCATTTTAAATATATTATTTTGTATTGATAATATAATTGCTATTTTGAATCTTGGGTCAGAGGGCTTAATCTTCCTGAATTTGACCAAAGATTCTAAAAGCCAGACTATGGCTCTGGCCTGTGAGGGGGTACTGTGATGGCACGTCCCTGCCACCACTTCTTTGGCCAAATGTAGCCCACTATAATGATAGGTGGGGCCTGCTTTTGAGGCCCTAATTTAGTGTCTGCAGAAACAGAAGTGAGAAGTCATGTGAAAAATCACCACAGATCTCTCAATCACATACTCACTGATACAGTACTTCATAAATGATTACCTTTATACGTGTTGTATATCGATAAAGTTAATTTTAACTGTTTTATGTTTGCTTTTGTTTTACTGCTTAAACAATCGACAACATGTTTTTGTATGGTTCTTTAACATGCATACAAGTTACAAGGAAAAATGGAAGCATTTTTCTTTCTCTTAATCAAGATTAAAGTCTATGTCAAAGAGATTTATTTTTTACGTAAAGTAATTATAACATTCAAAGCAGTATCTAAAACACAACCCCATAAATGGGGCACTATACTAAAAAATAATGTGGCCTACAAACAAACATTTTTGAACATGGCCCACTTTTCAAAACAAATTTGGATTTTCCACCACAAAAGAGTTGGATAGAGCTTGTAACTTAGAAAGTAGTGCCCCATTCACGTGGTTGTGTTTTAGATACTGCTTTGAATGTTATAATTACTTTACGTATAAATAAATCTCTTTGACATAGACTTTAATCTTGATTAAGAGAAAGAAAAATGCTTCCATTTTTCCTGTGGAACCAAGTGAGACAAAGTCCTATATAATAGAAGTTTGTTCTGCAAGCTTTGATTCTTAAAATTACAAAATAATTTATACAAGTTTATCTTTTTTCATGTCAAACTCAAATCTGCAAACATATGGATAATGAAAGGCATCTACATAGAAGAACGTACACTAGTAAAGACTGTACAGAAAGCCATGAAACTTTTAATGAGTTTTCTTTACAAAATGCTGTAATATGTTCTAGTTACTAGAGATTAAACACGGCTCAAAACAAATTTTGATGGATTGAAGCTGTGCCTCAGAATAGGAGAAATTCTGTCATTATGAGGATAAAAGTATCAACATAGAACTTCAAATATAGAACTAAAACAATTTCATTTGACTTAGATAGAAATATGGAAGTGGGCAAGATAATGGAAACACCACAGGAAAAATCACATTTAACTGGGCAGCTATAACAAATCCAGAGGGTATTTCTTCAACAGCAGAGGATATCTATAACTCTACACTCCAACATAAAATATTCCAAAAGTGAAATAATTGACAAAGGCAAAATATTGCATGTGGGGTAGCAATACATAATGCATTTTATAAATCCCCTCAATTTAGAAATGTCGGTAACGTACAAATGCGTTCAGGTCTCGTAGGAACCTCCCCCCTTCTTTGGGACAATAAACAGGTTGCTGAGGAAACCACCTGGTTGATCCACAACAGGACAAATGACTCCCTTGTGTGACAGGGTCTTGACCTCTGTGTCGATCACCTGTATATCTTGTGGGAGAAAGAGATCTCTCAAGGTGGGAGCACTTGACATGGGGGAGAAATAAAATCTATCAGGTAACCTGACACAGTTTTTAAAACCCATACGTCTTAAGTGACAGTCAACCAAGCATTGTAGAACAAACACAATCTGCCCTCTAACATTGGAGGGGGAAAGGGAAAATTGTCCATATTCTGCCAGGGACAGCCTATTTTGTGGGAAGAAGGTGGGGGCTGCCGGTCTGGTTCAAGGCATTGTGGGTCTGGTGGGAGCTAGGCCTCTAGGTCCTCTATAGGTACCTTTGGTGGGATGGCAGTACAGACGGCCTCTAGTTCTGCAGGCCCCGTAGAAAACCTTTTGTAAAAACACCTTTTTCATGTTGGTGTGTGCCCTATCGAGGGCTATAAAGGTCTGCATGAACTAACCTAATTCCTTAACAAAGGAATCACCAAAAAGCATGCCCTTAGCTTTTGGGCCCAGTTCTGATGTGGCCATGTTGACCAATTTTGCTTCTATTTTCAACAAGATGGCTTTACGCCTTTCAGTGGCCACTGCAATGTTGGAATTTCCCAGAAGACATATTGCTCTTTGCACCCAGCCTCTAAGGATCATGGGGTCTATAGGAGATCCTCCTGTTGTGTGAGTGGCCCCAGTATATCCAGGATTTTATCCTGATAATTTCTGAGTGCATATTCTAAGCCCTTTTTAGGCTTCCAGACAGTTTTTCTTAGAAACTGGATAATCTTTGGGTCTACTGCTGGGGTGGCACAGTAGGTCTTGGGCATTCCACCCTCAATTTGCTCCTAGTGAGCTTATCTAGGTGTTTATGTACCCTAAGTGAAATATATTGAGCCACATGGTCTGTAGGTGCCCATTCGGCTGATCTGGGGTGTTGAAGTTGATCTGGGTCAAAGAAGGGGTAACCTCTTGGGTCTAACGGAGTATCATCCTCTGAACTTGGCAGATTAACCATCTTTAGCTGCCGAAGCAGAATCTTGTGGCGAGGGAAAACCTGCCATATCATAGTGATCAGAATCATCTGAACTCTTTGATACATCCTTGGAACTGGATTGAGAATCCGAATCAGATGGGGCTTTAGCCCTTTTCAATCTTCTCACAGATTTTGCATGGTGAGAGGCTTTTTTGCACAGTGTAACCATGCCCTCTGTGACAGGATAAACTGTCTCAGTCTCACAATTATTGGAGGTGTGTTTGACCTTAGCTTTAGCTTTATGGCCAGGTAATGCTTAGGTGGTTGTGTGGCCCCTTCCTGATGGATTTGGGGAACTTGTGGCAAAGTCTCATGAGTGGACTAAGGGCAGATGCAATGCAGCATTATTTTCAGACATAGCAGACATGGCTGATTGTAAAGTCTGTGACACTGAGAATGATATGGTGGCATCAAGCATTGTCTTAAACTCCTCTGAGTTAATCAAATCAGAGCACTGCTCCTCTATATCCTGGACCTCTGGGGTAGCCAAACGGATGTATAGAAGAAACCTAGAGAAAACAAGCAAGGTTGGAGGGAAGGAAGGGCACGACCACCCCAAAGGGAAAGGGAAATAGCCTGCCAGCAGAAGTCGTAGAGGTAAACACAGTCAAGGATTTTAAGCATGCGTGGGATAGACACAAGGCTATCCTAGCTATAAGACCGGGAACGGGGGACTAATAAAAGTACTCAAAAAAAATAAATTGGGCAGACTAGATGGACCGAATGGTTCTTATCTGCCGACACATTCTATGTTTCTATGTTTCTATGAGAGGGTTATTGAAATTAAAAACGAGCAAATACCAGTTCCGGTAAATATAACAATTTATAGAAAGTGAAAAACGAGCAGGTACCAGGTAAGGTAAATATAGCAAACTGAAGAAAATCAATATGTACAACATACAATAAAAGGTCTTAAATAAAACATCAGACAGAAAAATTAGAGCACACTACTTATTTGAGGGAAGGAGCAAAGAAAGAGGAGAAGTTTTGGGGTTCTAAGACTGTTGTAGGAGGGAGGGAGAGGTTATATATGATGTACTATCGCTGCTTGGTTAACTTTTCTATGATATTTTATTATATTTTCATTTTCTGCTGAGGGAAATTAAAGGAAGAGTTAAACATAATAGGAGCCTCTATGTCTTTTTTTAATCATGACTTTACATCATATACTAGTCAAATCTAGAAATTCCTATAATGCTCTTTCAGCTAAGAGGATGGTAGAGGAGTAAGAGAATGTAGCCTGCAACATCTGGAGAGCTATAGGTTGCAGATCCCTGCTGTTTGTCAACCATGAACAAACCACATCTGCAAAAAAGGAAAAAGTGGTTGCAAGTTGAGTTATAGACATAAACAGACCCTTTATCTGGTGCCCAAAATGCATCTTACAAATGTCAATGCATATTAATGTGTTTTTAAAGAATTCATGTTTTAGATTTTGCATTGCATAAAATATAAAAACAACCTACAGTTAGAAGAATTTGTGAAATTACAGTGGTTTTCAAGAAACCAGAACTGCCCACACTAGCTGAGTAAATCAATTTCCTTTTTTTTTCTTTCAATTATTCCATGCACATTAATGGAATTTCCTGTCTCTCTAGTGTTGCCATCAGACAATGTGTTACACTGTTATGAGATCCTACTGTGTATAATAGTAAGGTTAATCACATTCCACACAATGTATTTTATTCCAGCAGCACAGGAAGTGACTAAATTAAACACAACTTTATATGCTCAGTGTCTATATAATCAGTGCTGCAGCACCTGTAGTATACATGCAGAGCAATCAATGGGGAAGTCTTGAGTAAAATATAAAAAATGTGATTTATGCAGAATGCCTGCATCTACTCACACTGGAAAAAAGCCTGTGCACTATACAAGCAGTAGTCTTCATCTTGCACCAAAGTGAGTTTGGGGAGTAGACTGTCCCTTTGACAGAATTTATGGACAGAACAACTGCTTGAGTCAACTCATATTGGCATGGTTGAATACCAGGTAAGGTCATGGAGAACTAACCATAAGCACTGCATAGCCTTGTGAATTCATCTACACTAGGAATGACTGTGGAAAGCTAACATGGCAAATGGGTTTATTATCTCTTTGCAAATTGTGCTACAACTATGCTTTATGTCATGGAAATTGCTTGTATCTCAAGTCAGCGCAGGAATAAATATAACTAGGGTTGCCACATTTCCTTACAAAAACTACTAACCATGCTATTGCCTACCTAGACTTAACACTGGCCTCAAGCCAAATTTGTACAGGTCCATTGGTAAAATACTGTGTGGGTGACAACTCTAGTATGGTAAATACAAATGTGGACCCCTTAGAAACAGTAAAAAGTAGTATGGTCTAATGAGTATTTATTAACTTATTTTATATATCCATGTGAGTAACATTTGACAAAAGCCAATGATACCTTTAATCCACATTGCCTACTTCTAACTGGTGAAGATGGTGAGGGTTCCATGGTGCCTTCATCAGTCATGTCATAGAAGTCGCTAACCCTTTTTAAAATTATATTTGTCCGTATGCCCAATTTCCATCAGTTTCCATGTCAATATTAAGATACACCATTTATCTTTTTAATTTTCACTTTGGCTACAATGTTACACATCTATCATTTACACCCACATTCAGCTGTCCAATCAGCTCTCTGCTCAAATCCAACCTTTCAGCTCTGGTCGGCTTCTTTGTTGCTACAGTTATTTGGTGCACATTTTAAAAAATGGATAAGCAAGGACATTATTGGAACTACAGACATACTCCTTGAATAGGTATAGTTATACATGTAGGTTTACTAGCAAATGCAATTTTGTCCTATTTAACCTGGTCATGACCAATGACGGTCCTGGATCATCATGATAAAAACTATCCTTGTGACTGATGATGGTCCAGGACCGTCATGCAGATCCGATTGTGGTATTCACGGTGGGATACCTAAATCATGGTAAAACTGACATGGCTAAGTGCCTCTGTACTGAGGCCATGCCGGAAATATCTGGATGCTGTGACAGCTGATCATAGCAAAAAAGATGTTTATAGCTGTCAATGCAAGTGCCTGCTTTGATGACTTATTGTAGAGACGAATATAGTGGTAGCAGTCTGACCATTATTCCCCAATAGCAATTCGCAATCGTTGTTCTCCAAGTCACGATAAAACTTAATTAAATCATAACATAACATGGGAAAGGAACAATGTTGAGAGCTGAAAATGGATTATTTTGACAACACTGGTGATGTAGAACAATGACCAATTAAGTTTGCAGTATATGTTGCGTCTAATCACTTTAATTAACTCATAACTCAGGAAAGGAACAATGTAGAGAGCTGAAAATAGTTGCGTTGATCTAGACATTATAGCATGAACAAGTTGTGCCAATTTCATGATTCCAGAGTTGAGATTTTTTTCTGCTTCAGACAAACGAACAGACATTTTCTGTTTTATAATTAAGATTACATTTTACTCCATATTAGTCTCAATGTAAAAATTACAATTACCATAATAAAGAATAAAAAGTTATTTTTAAACTTTAGGGATTCTCCAATTTCTATTTTAACTTCCTTACAGCAATTATACTTAACACTACCATACACAATCAGTTTATGCTTCACCTATGCTCCATCATTTCATAATGAAAGGTAATTATGGCATCAACTACAGTTCTCTGCACAAACCTTTGCAGCTTCTCCATGTGTGGCAGCCATTATGACATGTGTAACATTCAATATTCCTAGCTATCCTTGACACAGCTAATACATGTGTTAATTCCTTCCCGACAAAGGAAATGTCAGGCACGTCCAGCCAGCAACTCCGTTGACAACAAAGGACGTGTCTGGCACGACCTGCTGTTGAATGAGCGGTTTTCGCTATCAACAATCGCAAAAACCACTCTGGTGTGGCTGCTCTATTGCCTCAATGTTGAGGCATTAAGAAGCACAGAAATTTGTTTTCTGGGGCTCCATGGAACGATTGTGTGCGCCATATTGGAGAGCAGCATGCTCCTCCAATATGGCTGCTGCCCTCTAGTGGGTAGAGCATCGGAAGTGAAAGAAAATTCACTTCCGTTGCTCTGATATTGTTTCTAGACTTCCCCTAGAGCCAGTCAGCAACATTGTTATGTAAAAAAAAAAAGACTTAATTAGCTAAAAATCGAGGGTTAGTGTTTGAGTAATGGTTAGGGTTACAATTAATTTAGGGTTAGCATAAGGGATAGGGTTACAATTAAATTAAAATAAGAATAACTAAAGGGTTAGAATAAGGGTTAGACTTAGGGTTAAATTTAGAGTTAGTGTTAAATTTCAGGTTTGGGTCAAAAGGTCACTGTTTTTGCCCTATAACTTGCAATAAAACTGCAGAAAAACATGGAAACAAGCATATTTCTAAACTCAGGACACAATTTAGAAACTATTTAGATGGGGTCTTTTTTAATGATTGTATTTGTGTAAATTATTTTTTAGGTCAAAAGTTAGAAAAAGTGTTTTTTATTTTTTCATCATATTTTATTATTTGTTTTGTACTACATTATAAGATATGATGAGCATACTGGTATCTAATGAAAGCCATTCTTTTAAAAAAAACAAACAAAAAAATACTATAATTTGTGTGGGTACAGTATGTGAGAAAATTACAGCTAAACACAAAAACCCCAGAAATGTCAAAACAGCCCTTGTCACCAAGGGAAAGACAAGGTCAAAAGGTCTTGTCACTAAGGGGTTAAATGAACTACAGGTGTGAGTTAAGTGAGATATAACATGCTGCCTCTGGTGTATAAGTATTTTAATTGCACTTACCTTTTCTTTGCCATCTCCTCAAATCTATTATCATCAACTGCGTTAAGAGCAATCTGTTGCCAGGGTTCATGTTTCCTCCTCTAGCTTGTCCTCTTTGCTGCTTCCCTTATCGCATAGTTGTAATGTCGGCATAGCTTGTGTAACAATGCTGTGTTCTCCTCCACTGAGAAACTGGTACTGTGCTCATACATCTCTTCAGCCGTCATTTTTCTCTGTCTTGCAGCTGTTCACAATCGTTGTTCAGTAAGTTACACCTGTTTCTTCAGAAATGTTGTTGCTACATCTTGTATCAGTTCTCAGTCATTGTTCTGCATGTCACATTTCTGCTCAAAACTTAATTAACTCTTAATTCGGAACAATGTAGAGATCTGAAAATAGTTGTGTTGACCTAGACATGCCACCCTTAGATCCTCTAAAACCTATAACATAAAGTCTTCAGGATAGAATTATCATTTACTGTAATTGTTCTACATCACCAGTGATGTCTTAATCTACTGCTGCCTATCCCCAGTGTCCATATAGTTCACCTCAAAACTTAATCAACTCATAACTCAGGAAATGAACAACATAGAGAATATTCACATTACCACGTATGTGCTTTATTATTATTATTATTATTTTTATCATGTGTTTTATTTTTATTTTTTATTATTGTATATTTGAAGTGAGTAGATTTTGATCTATACATTTTTCTAGTTAACGCATAATTCAAAATTAGAGTTACCCATTTTTAAAATCCATATACGCAGGTGAGGGCTTATCATTTTTGGCCTGTGGGGCAAACATTATATAGTGGCCCATGGTGCAGCCCATCCTACATAGTCAGAGATGGACAGAGAAAGACACAAACATGCAAAACAGATGTGTTGACAGAGAAGGTACAGATACTGATAGACAACCAAGACACCTGGATAGAAAGATAGAAAGTGAAATGCACTGGGGCATTTACAAGTGAAAGGTTTTGCAGTTCTAGTTAATTGAGTCAGGTTAAACAGAAGGACAAATGGGTGCAAATACCCCACTGCCAGCCTTCCCATGCATATGACATATACGAGTGCAATACAATGTTTTTGACCTCAGCATAGCTAACCAACTTATAAGAGGGGTTAGATAGGTCCCACTTCACGTGGGGGTACCTTCATTGTTCAACCTCATATTTCCCTATGGGATTGTGATTGCGTTAGTAGCCAATAATTTTATTGTATTCTGTATGTATGCTTACAAGAATTCTAATTTTGGTTAAAGGACAACTTTTTTTCTTTCTTTCTTTTGTCCTTTCACAATACAAAAACAAAAATCTAGAGAATTATAAATGGTGCCATACACTTGGCTTGTGCCAAACAAGTACAGACAATACTATATAATTTGCACTACAACTTATAATAAATTAAATTATAATGGTATTTTTTATATTAATACACATTTACCACCTTTTCTCACTCCATTAGCTCTATCTGCATGGGCAGGGAGCTTACATTTTAAGCATCCATCTGAACAGATACTGTTTAAAGAAGATAACACCTGGCTGCCTTTTACTGTGCATGTTATATCAGCTAATTCACAATGAAGCTGGTTAATGCAGATGGAGCTTTCACTGTGAGTGCCTCAGCTACCATGCAAGGCACTAAGAATGGCATTACTCATTATATTGTATTGTAATTGTGCATATACTAAAAACACACACAAACATCCATCATATGATCCAAGTTTGGTCAATGCCACTCTGAGGTGGCACTTAGTGTTTGCATACTAGCTTGACACGTAAATATTGCATGAGATGTAATGAAAGGCGGGACTGATGGGTAAAGTAGGAGAAGAGGGCCCATATAATGGGACTAACATGAAATGGGGGAGGATTGAATTCAAATACAGGAGGCGGGGCAAGTAAGAAGGTTAGTTTATATGGAAGGTAAAGGGGAAGATATGGTGATATGTTGGAATGTGGAGACAAAAAAGGACAATGCAAAGGAGGGATAACAAAAATGAGGAAATGGGAAGTTGAAATGAGAGAGCAAGGAAAGGTGAAAGTAACAAAAAGTAGAGGCAACACTTTTGCACACAAAAAAATTACCTTTACTGATCTAACACAGGGAATGAGTGAAATGTTTCTTAATACATTAAGAAAAACTATTAATTTTATTTAATAACTTTTTTGTTATTGTATACATTAAAATACCAGTAGTGATACTAAAGTTGAACAGTATGTCTTTTTTGTGTTACTTAGGTTTTATAGAGAGGCCACATTTTAGTTAGCTTAACACCTTGTCTCTGTTCACCTATTATGTCTGATAACATATCACTATTATTTCCATCCATCATCAGAGATTGTGCAGTGTTGTGAAATCTATTATACATAAGCACTCCCTAATTGTTTTTATAAAGAAATGCTTCCAATTTAAACTCTGTGTATCAGATTACATTTTTACAAAAGCTTGCACATTCATCAAATTAATTGAAAACTGTTAGGTAAACTCAAGTAAAATTAGTTCACAGGGAACTAACAATTATGATTTCTTGTTACACACTAGTAATCATAACACACTGGGGGCACATATAAACACAGCACATGCACAGATTGCCCCAACCACTTTACAATGTGGTAGTTTTTATACATAACCCCCATAGTGAGCAAAATATGTACAAGATTTTCAGTAACAGTATAACAGCGAGTCAGCCTTGTTTTATACATCCGAGGGGAAGCACCATGCCTCCCAACAGTCCTGATTTGGAGGCTCTGTTCCAATGTCCTGCCAAGCTCACTGCAATCTTGATGTCCTGATCTCATTCTCAGGTGTCTGGGATACTGGGATACTATGCATGCACAGTGTTGTATGCAGTAGTGCTGTCAGCTTGAGATATCACGCTACCACTTATGCACGAATACTCAACCTCCAAAGCTCCACTTCCCAGAGTTTGCCAGGGGCAGAACTTGGGAGGTATGAAATACTGCCTCCACCAACATGGATTAGGTGGAGGCTGTCCACCAGTTTTTTTTTTTTACAACTGGCCCACTCATTTCAGATACCCTTTTCCCCATATTTGTTTTCCCTTTCTTGTATTGTCCTTTGCTGTCTTCACATACACACCGGTAATTTAAATGAAGAGCAGGATCTGCACACATAGCGCAAAGTATATAGAAACATAGAAACATAGAATGTGTCGGCAGATAAGAACCATTTGGTCCATCTAGTCTGCCCAATTTTTTTTTTAGTCCCCCGTTCCCGGTCTTATAGCTAGGATAGCCTTGTGTCTATCCCACGCATGCTTAAAATCCTTGACTATGTTTACCTCTACCACTACCATACATCCACTACCCTCTCAGTAAAGTAATACTTCCTGATATTACTTTTAAATCGTTGCCCCTCTAATTTAAGACTATGTCCTCTAGCTGTGGTAGTTTTTCTTCTTTTAAATATACTCTATTCCTTTACTGTGTTGATTCCCTTTATGTATTTAAATGTTTCTATATACACTTTAGCGCACAACCATACCACGACTCTGTGTCTTTATTTCCATATGTGTGGGTTACATACATAACGCCCAAAGAGCCGTTTTGAGGAATCAACAAGAACGTGAATATGCTTTTGGTAATGGTGGAAGTAAATGTCATGACAAACTATTACTGGTCAGCTTATATAACATTTCCCAAAAATCTAATAAACCTTTCTTGTAAACTGTGCTCAAGATAGCTTTGTTGACATAATGCATTTCCAAGAGACTTATCATGGCACCTAAATAGGTTGTCAGTGGCAGGAGAAAATAATTAGTTTCAATTATGCATTTTCTCTGATAAGATAAAGCAGTGAAAGGGAGAAGGGAGGAATTGACAGACAGGCTCATTAACTGAATTACTAACTTTTCTAACTAGCTGCTTCAGTTCTTGGCTTAAACTGTTGAATTCCAGGAAGTTCCACTGATGCATTAACCCTTGCTAGCTGTGTTCAGTGTCATGCCAGCAATTTAACTTTGAACATGTTCTCATTTGTTACCTATATATTTGCATTTGCAATTAATTTGTGATGCATGGTGCTTGTGTCCCAGACGGCGCAAGCACCAAAAAGCCACTTTTAGTTCCTGGACATGGATCGCAAGGTGATGGGTAGTCAGGAACACAATGCAAGAGACCCAATCAGGGCCTTAATAGACTCTGGGGGTCCCTGCCAAAAGATTGCCATACTTCCTGACATCACATGTGACATCACATGTGACATCACATGTGACATCACATGTGACATCACATGTGACATCACATGTAGAAACATAGAAACATAGAAACATAGAAACATAGAATGTGTCGGCAGATAAGAACCATTCGGTCCATCTAGTCTGCCCAATTTTTTTATTTTTTTTTTGAGTACTTTTATTAGTCCCCCGTTCCCGGTCTTATAGCTAGGATAGCCTTGTGTCTATGCTTAAAATCCTTGACTGTGTTTACCTCTACCACTTCTGCTGGCAGGCTATTCCATACATCCACTACCCTCTCAGTAAAGTAATACTTCCTGATATTACTTTTAAATCGTTGCCCCTCTAATTTAAGACTATGTCCTCTAGTTGTGGTAGTTTTTCTTATTTTAAATATACTCTCTTCCTTTACTGTGTTGATTCCCTTTATGTATTTAAATGTTTCTATCATATCCCCCCTGTTACGTCTTTCCTCCAAGCTATACATGTTAAGATGCTTTAACCTTTCCTGGTAAGTTTTATCCTTCAACCCATGAACCAGTTTAGTAGCCCTTCTCTGAACTCTCTCCAAAGTATCAATATCCTTCTGGAGATAAGGTCTCCAGTACTGCGTACAATACTCCAAGTGAGGTCTCACCAGTGCTCTGTACAATGGCATGAGCACTTCCCTCTTCCTACTGCTAATACCTCTCCCTATGCAACCAAGCATTCTGCTAGCATTTCCTGCTGCTCTATTGCATTGCCTACCTACCTTCAAGTCCTCTGAAATTATTACTCCTAAATCCCTTTCCTCAGATGTTGAGGTTAGGACTGTACCAAATAGTCTATATTCTGCTTTTGGGTTTTTACGCCCAAGGTGCATAATCTTGCACTTGTCCACATTAAATGCCAGTTGCCACTGCTCTGACCATTTTTCTAGTTTAGCTAAATCATTTGCCATTTGGCTTATCCCTCCATGAATATCAACCCTGCTGCAAATCTTTGTATCATCAGCAAAAAGACATACTTTACCAACAAGACCTTCTGCAATATCGCTAATAAAAATATTAAAGAGAATGGGTCCAAGAACAGATCCCTGAGGTACCCCACTAGTAACAAGACCTTGCATCGAATATACCCCATTGACTACAACCCTCTGTTGCCTGTCACTCAGCCATTGTCTAATCCATTCAACAATATTGAAATCCAAACTCAAAGATTTCAGTTTATTGATAAGCCTTCTATGTGCGACAGTGTCAAAAGCCTTACTGAAATCTAGGTAAGCAATGTCTACTGCACCACCCTGATCTATTATTTTAGTTACCCAATCAAAAAAATCAATAAGATTAGTTTGGCATGATCTCCCTGAAGTAAACCCATGCTGTCTCTGATCTTGAAATCCAAGCGACTTTAGATGTTCAACAATCCTATTCTTTAACAAGGTTTCCATTATTTTCCCCACTACTGAAGTAAGACTTACTGGTCTATAGTTGCCCGCCTCCTCCTTACTACCTTTCTTGTGAATGGGCACAACATTAGCTAATTTCCAATCTTCTGGAACTACTCCCGTTAACAATGATTGGTTAAATAAATCTGTTAACGGTTTTGCTAGTACACCACTAAGTTCTTTTAATAACTTTGGATGTATCCCATCAGGTCCCATCGACTTATTTGTCTTTACTTTAGACAGCTGAAGTAAAACCTCTTCCTCTGTAAACTTACATGCATCAAAAGACTCATTTGTCTTTTTCCCTAAATGAGGTCCCTTACCCTCATTTTCATTTGTAAAAACTGAACAAAAATATTCATTAAAGCAGTCTGCTAAGCCTTTATCCTCTTCTACGTAGCATCCTTCTTTTGTTTTTAATCTAACTAATCCTTGTTTTACTTTCCTTTTCTCATGTATGTATCTAAAAAATGTTTTATCCCCCTTTTTCACTGACTGGGCTATAGTCTCTTCTGTGTGTGCTTTGGAAGTTCTTATAGCTTGCTTTGCCTCTTTCTGCCTACTCTTATAGATCTTTCTATCTTCCTCACTCTGAGTATTTTTATAATTACTAAATGCTAGCTTTTTATTTTTTACTATTTTAGCCACCTCTGCAGAGTACCACAGTGGTTTCTTCAATTTTTTGCTCTTACTGACAAGCCTTATGCAATTTTCTGTTGCCTTCAGTAGTGCAACTTTTAGATAATCCCATTTCTCCTGGACTCCATTTAAATTGCTCCAGTCTGATAATGACTCCTTCACATCTAATCTAATTTTAGAAAAGTCTGTTTTTCTAAAATCTAAAACTTTTGTTTTTGTGTGGTGTGACTGCGTCACTGTTCTTATATTAAACCACACTGTCTGGTGATCACTAGATCCTAAACTTTCACCTACAGTAATATCTGATAACAAATCTCCATTTGTGAACACTAAGTCTAGTATGGCCTGCTTTCGAGTTGGCTCCTCCACTACTTGTTTTAGAGATAATCCCAGTAGGGAGTTTAGGATATGCGACATGTATGTAGCATCACATGTGACATCATGGACGCTTGCCCAAACCTGGAAGTTCAGTCACATCGTGATTCAGTAAAGTGTAGCTGGTGCACACTTTGAGTATTGGCTACATTTTTCCTGTCAGTCACTCAAAGATCCCTGCAGGGGGATCCAAGCATTAGACATGTGCATTCGTTTTCGGACGAATGCATTTTCGTCCGAAAATAGCATTTTCGTCCATTCGTCCGAAAAACGAATAACGAAAATGCTAAACTAACGAAAGACGAATAAACGAATGGTTAATAAACGAAAATCATTCGTCCATTCGTGCTATTGGCATTCTATAAACTGAAATAGAGTCAGTTTATAGAATACCAATAGCATTACATATACAATATGCCATGATATTGCCAATGAATATGCCAGGGTATAGTTATTTAATATGCTAGGATATTGCCACTTAATATGCCAGGGTATAGCCACTTAATATGCCAGGATATTGCCATTTAATATGCCAGGATATAGCCAATTAATATGCCAGGATATTGCCAATTAATATGCCAGGATAGAGTCAGTTTATAGAATACCAATAGCATTACATATACATTCCATAAACCGACATAATGAACGACTTTCGGTTTATGGAATGCATGTAATACTATTTGCTTTCTATAAACCGAACTAGAGTCCCCATTTATAAGAATTTCTTATGAATGGGGACTCTAGTTCGGTTTATAGAAAGCCAATAGTATTACATGTATTCTAAAAGCCGAAAGTCTATAAACCGAAGGTCGTTCGGTTTATAGACTTTCGGTTTATAGAATACATAGAATTACATGTATTCTATAAACCGAAAGTCTATAAACCGAACGACCTTCGGTTTAAAGACTTTCGGCTTATGGAATACATAGAATTACATGTATTCTATAAACCGAAAGTCTATAAACCGAACGACCTTCGGTTTATAGACTTTCGGCTTATAGAATACATAGAATTACATGAATTCTATAAACCGAAAGTCTATAAACCGAACGACCTTCGGTTTATAGACTTTCGGCTTATAGAATATGTGTAATACTATTGCCTTTCTATAAACCGAACGAGAGCCCCATTCATAAGAAATTCTTATGAATGGAGTCCCCATTCATAAGAATTTCTTATGAATGGGGCTCTCGTTCGGTTTATAGAAAGCCAATAGTATTACACGTATTCTATAAGACGAACAAATAAAACAAAACGAAAATAATGAACGAATTTCGTCTGAAACGAATGCAGTAATGAACGAAATTCGTTTTAGACAAAATAAATAACATTTATGAAAATGTTAGTTTTGCACATGTCTACCAAGCATTGCTCATGGCAAGGAGCTGCGATGAGCTGTTAAGCACTGGACATTCTATACTGTCCTAGCTTCCTATAGGAACAGTAAAATTAGCGTCATGAAGGAGTTAAGAGACTGTCACCTAAACAACATCCAGATAGATATAGGCAGTGTCAGGGGCGTTAACCCCCAGGCAGGGCCGGACTGGCCCAACGGGATACCGGGAAAAATCCCGGTGGGCCGCCTTTCCCAGTTAAAGTGACTCGGCGGCTGCCACTTTAAGAAATTCGGCTGCTGCAACAACCGGCAGCAGTAGGCAAATTTCTTCATGCAGCAAGTGCCGCTGAAATGCTTAAAGTGGCGGTGGGCCCGTTTACTTACCTCCTTCCTTGCTGCTGTGCAGGTCCGTGGCTGTGAGGGAAGCGTTGTGCGCTCCCTTCCAGCCGCACGGATCAATAAAGTTTGTTTAAACTTTTTTTTTCAACAAACTTTATTGATCCGCGCGGCAGGAGTGGAGCGCACAACGCTTCTCTCACAGCCACGGACCTGCACCGGGAGACAGCAGCAAGGAGGTAAGTACTGGCTGGGGAAGGGGGGAGGAGGGTGGCATAACGAGCATACTGAGGGGCAATATCCTGGCATATTGAGGGTCAAAATCTTGGCATATTAAGTGGCAATATCGTGGCATATTAAGTGGCTATATCCTGGCATATTAATTGGCAATATCCTGACATATTAATTGTCTATATCCTGGCATATTAAATAACTATATCCTGGCATATTAATTGGCATAATCCTGGCATATTAAATAACTATATCCTGGCATATTAATTAGCAATATCCTGGCATATTAAGTGGCAATATCCTGGCATATTAAATGGCAATATCCTGGCATATTAAATAACTATATCCTGGAATATTAAGTGGCAATATCCTGGCATATTAATTGGCAATATCCTGGCATATTAATTGGCAATATCCTGACATTTTAAGTGGCAATATCCTGGCATATTAAGTGGCAATATCCTGGCATATTAATTGGCAATATCCTGACATAATAATTTGCTATATCCTGGCATATTAATTGGCAATATCCTGGCATATTAATTGGCAATATCCTGGCATATTAAATGGTAATATCCTGGCATATTAAGTGGCTATACCCTGGCATATTAAGTGGCAATATCCTAGCATAGTAATTGGCAGTATCCTGGCATATTAATTGGCAATATCCTGGCATATTAAATAACTATACCCTGGCATATTCATTGGCAATATCATGGCATATTGTATATGTAATGCTATTGGTATTCTATAAACTGACTCTATTTCGGTTTATAGAATGCCAATAGCACGAATGGACGAATGATTTTCGTTTATTAACCATTCGTTTATTCGTCTTTCGTTAGTTTAGCATTTTCGTTATTCGTTTTTCGGACGAATGGACGAAAATGCTATTTTCGGACGAAAATGCATTCGTCCGAAAACGAATGCACATGTCTAATGCTTGGATCCCCCTGCAGGGATCTTTGAGTGACTGACAGGAAAAATGTAGCCAATACTCAAAGTGTGCACCAGCTACACTTTACTGAATCACGATGTGACTGAACTTCCAGGTTTGGGCACGCGTCCATGATGTCACATGTGATGTCACATGTGATGTCAGGAAGTATGGCAATCTTTTGGCAGGGACCCCCAGAGTCTATTAAGGCCCTGATTGGGTCTCTTGCATTGTGTTCCTGACTACCCATCACCTTGCGATCCATGTCCAGGAACTAAAAGTGGCTTTTTGGTGCTTGCGCCATCTGGGACACAAGCACCATGCATCACAAAGGGTTTAAATTAATTGCAAATGCAAATATATAGGTAACAAATGAGAACATGTTCAAAGTTAAATTGCTGGCATGACACTGAACACAGCTAGCAAGGGTTAATGCATCAGTGGAACTTCCTGGAATTCTACAGTTTAAGCCAAGAACTGGAGCAGCTAGTTAGAAAAGTTAGTAATTCAGTTAATGAGCCTGCCCTGGAAACAATTTGTATACCAGCCCCATAGCATAACATTTTTAAACCAGCCCCATAGCATAATATAATACATATTTCTGTATTTTCTCTCTCTCATTTCTGTAGCGTCTCTCATTTCGGTAGTGTCTCTCTCTCTCTCTCTCGCAATTCTGTAGCGTCTCTCTCTCGCAATTCTGTAGCGTCTCTCTCTCGCATATCTGTAGCGTCTCTCTCGCATATCTGTAGCGTCTCTCTCTCGCATATCTGTAGCATCTCTCTCTCGCATATCTGTAGCGTCTCTCTCTCTCTCTCGCATTTCTGTAGCCTGTCTCTCTCCCGCATGTCTGTAGTCTGTCTCTCTCTCTCGCATTTCTGTACCCTGTCTCTCTCTCTCGCATTTCTGTAGCCTGTCTCTCTCTCGCATGTCTGTAGCGTCTTTCTGTCGCATTTCTATAGCGTCTCTCTCGCATTTCTGTAGCCTCTCTCTCTCTGTCTTTTCTGTAGTGTCTCTCTCTCTCTCCATTCTGTAGCGTCTCTCTCTGTCTTTTCTGTAGTGTCTCTCTCTGTCCTTTCTGTAGCGTCTCTCTCTGTCCTTTCTGTAGCATCTCTCTCTGTCCTTTCTGTAGCGTCTCTCTCTCTCTGTCCTTTCTGTAGCGTCTCTCTCTGTCCTTTCTGTGGTGTCTCTCTCTCTGTGCTTTCTTTAGTGTCTCTCTCCCCCCCTTCCCCCTTAGTGGCTTTCTCCCCCCCCTTCTCCCTGTAGTGTCTCTCTTCCCTCCCTTCTCCCTGTAGTTTCTTTCTCCCCCCCTTCCCCCTGTAGTGTCTTTCCCCCCCATTGTGTTTTTCTCCCCCCCTTCCCCCTGTAGTGCCTTTCTTACCCTCCTTCCCCCTGTAGTGTATTTCTCCCCCCCCTTCCAACTGTATTGTCTCTTTCTCCCCCCCCTTCCACCTGTAGTGTCTTTCACCCCCCCCCCCCTGTAGTGTCTTTCATACCCTCCCCTTCCCCCTGTAGTGTATTTTACCCCCTCCCCTTCCCCCTGTAGTGTCTTTTACCCCCTCCCCTTCCCCCTGTAGTGTCTACCTCTCACTCACCTTGCTTCCTCCGCTTCCCATCCTGCTGCCGGAACTCAGGGCTGGTGCAAGGATTTTCGTCTACACAGGCGAAGGTGCATTTTGGTGCCCCTCCTCTGACCTCCCACACCACCAACCCTCCATACAGTTTATATATATAAAAGTATAATGTATAGTGTGGAAAATAAATACATCTAAATATTCAACTCGCATGCTCTACATTTGTCACACATTGACACCCTAACACACATTGAAACCCTTAAACACAGAGACACCCTTGCAGTCACACACAGACACATACTTACCACTTACACACACACCCTTACACAGACACAGTGACACACTTACACACACACACACCCTTACACAGACACAGTGACACACTTACACCCTTACACACACACACCCTTACACTGACACAGTGACACACTTTCACACACCCATACACAGAAAGTGACACACTTACACATACCCTTACCACTTACACACACACAGTGACACACACAACCTGAGACACACTATTTTGCCCCTCAATATGCCAGTATTTAGCCACTCAATATGCCATTTAATATGCCAATATTTTGCCCCTCAATATGCCAGGATTTTGCCCCTCAATATGTCAGGATTTTGCACCTCAATATGCAAGGATTTTGCCACTCTATTGCCACTCAATATGCCAGGATATTGCCATTTAATATGCCAGGATATTGCCATTTAATATGCCAGGATATAGCAAATGAATATGCCAGGATATAGCCAATTAATATGCCAGGATATTGCCAATTAATATGCCAGGATATTGCCATTTAATATGCCAAGATATTGCCAATTAATACGCCAGGATATGGACATTTAAAATGCCAGGATATTGCCACTTAATATGCCAGGATATAGTTATTTAATATGCCAGGATATTGCAAATTAATATGCCAGGGTATTGCCAATTAATATGCCAGGATATAGCCAATTAACATGATAGGATATTGCCAATTAATATGCCAGGGTATTGACACTTAATATGCCATGATATTGCCAATGAATATGCCAGGGTATAGTTATTTAATATGCCAGGATATTGCCAATTAATATGCCAGGATATAGCCAATAAATATGCCAGGATATTGCCAATTAATATGCCAGGGTATTGCCACTTAATATGCCATGATATTGCCACTTAATATGCCATGATATTGCCAATTAATATGCCAGGATACTGCCAATTATTATGCTAGGATATTGCCACGTAATATGCCAGGGTATAGCCACTTAATATGCCAGGATATTGCCATTTAATATGCCAGGATATTGCCAAATAATATGCCAGGATATTGCCAATTAATATGCCAGGATATTGACAATTAATATGCCAGGATATAGCAAATTAATATGTCAGGATATTGCCACTTAATATGCCAGGATATTGCCAATTAATATGCCAGGATATTGCCACTTAAAATGTCAGGATATTGCCAATTAATATGCCAGGATATAGCCAATTAATATGTCAGGTTATTGCCACTTAATATGCCAGGATATAGTTATTTAATATGCCAGGATATTGCCATTTAATATGCCAGGATATTGCCACTTAATATGCCAGGATATTGCTAATTAATATGCCAGGATATAGCCACTTAATATGCCAGGATATTGCCACTTAATATGCCAAGATATTTGCCCACAATATGCCAGGATATTGCCCCTCAGTATGCTCGTTATGCCACCCTCCTCCCCCCTTCCCCAGCCAGTACTTACCTCCTTGCTGCTGTCTCCCGGTGCAGGTCCGTGGCTGTGAGAGAAGTGTTGTGCGCTCCACTCCAGCCGCGCGGATCAATAAAGTTTGTTGAAAAAAAAAGTTTAAACAAACTTTATTGATCCGTGCTGCTGGAAGGCAGCGCACACCGCTTCCCTCACAGCCACGACCTGCACAGCAGCAAGGAAGGAGGTAAGTAAACAGGCCCAACGCCACTTTAAGCATTTCGGCGGCTGTTGCCGCTTGAAGAAATTTGCCTACTGCTGCCGGTTGTTGCAGCAGCCGAATTTCTTAAAGTGGCAGCCGCCGAGTCACTTTAACTGGGAAAGGCGGCCACGGGGCAGGCGACCCACCGGGTGGGCCAGTCCGGCCCTGCCTGGGGGTTAACTCCCCTGACACTGCCTATATCTATCTGGATGTTGTTTAGGTGACAGTCTCTTAACTCCTTCATGACACTAATTTTACTGTTCCTATAGGAAGCTAAGACAGTATAGAATGTCCAGTGCTTAACAGCTCATCGCAGCTCCTTGCCATGAGCAATGCTTGGTAGACATGTGCAAAACTTTAAGAAATTCGGCTGCTGCAACAACCGGCAGCAGTAGGCAAATTTCTTCAAGCGGCAACGGCCGCCGAAACGCTTAAAGTGGCGGTGGGCCCGTTTACTTATCTCCTTCCTTGCTGCTGTGCAGGTCCGTGGCTGTGAGGGAAGCGTTGTGCGCTCCCTTCCAGCCGCACGGATCAATAAAGTTTGTTTAAACTTTTTTTTTCAACAAACTTTATTGATCCGCGCCGCTGGATTGGAGCGCACAACGCTTCTCTCACAGCCACGGACCTGCACCGGGAGACAGCAGCAAGGAGGTAAGTACTGGCTGGGGAAGGGGGGAGGAGGGTTGCATAACGAGCATACTGAGGGGCAATATCTTGGCATATTGAGGGTCAAAATCTTGGCATATTAAGTGGCAATATCCTGGCATATTAAGTGACTATATCCTGCCATATTAATTGGCAATATCCTGACATATTAATTGTCTATATCCTGGCATATTAAATAACTATATCCTGGCATATTAATTGGCATAATCCTGGCATATTAAATAACTATATCCTGGAATATTAATTAGCAATATCCTGGCATATTAAGTGGCAATATCCTGGCATATTAAATAACTATATCCTGGCATATTAAGTGGCAATATCCTGACATATTAATTGGCTATATCCTGGCATATTAATTGGCAATATCCTGGCATATTAATTGGCAATATCCTGACATTTTATGTGGCAATATCCTGGCACATTAAGTGGCAATATCCTAGCATATTAATTAGCAGTATCCTGGCATATTAAGTGGCAATATCCTGACATATTAATTTGCTATATCCTGGCATATTAATTGGCAATATCCTGGCATATTATTTGGCAATATCCTGGCATATTAAATGGCAATATCCTGGCATATTAAGTGGCTATACCCTGGCATATTACGTGGCAATATCCTAGCATAATAATTGGCAGTATCCTGGCATATTAATTGGCAATATCATGGCATATTAAGTGGCAATACCCTGTCATATTAATTGGCAATATCCTGGCATATTTATTGGCTATATCCTGGCATATTAATTGGCAATACCCTGGCATATTAATTTGCAATATCCTGGCATATTAAATAACTATATCCTGGCATATTAAGTGGCTATATCCTGGCAAAAAAATTGTCAATATCCTGGCATATTAATTGGCAATATCTTGGCATATTGAGTGGCAATAGAGTGGCAAAATCCTTGCATATTGAGGGGCAAAATCCTGACATATTGAGGGGCAAAATCCTGGCATATTGAGGGGCAAAATATTGGCATATTAAATGGCATATTGAGTGGCTAAATACTGGCATATTGAGTGGCAAAATAGTGTGTCTCAGGTTGTGTGTGTCACTGTGTGTGTGTAAGTGGTAAGGGTATGTGTAAGTGTGTCACTTTTTGTGTATGGGTGTGTGAAAGTGTGTCACTGTGTCAGTGTAAGGGTGTGTGTGTGTGTGTAAGTGTGTCACTGTCTGTGTAAGGGTGTGTGTGTAAGTGGTAAGTATGTGTCTGTGTGTGACTGCAAGGGTGTCTCTGTGTTTAAGGGTTTCAATGTGTGTTAGGGTGTCAATGTGTGACAAATGTAGAGCATGCGAGTTGAATATTTAGAAGTATTTATTTTCCACACTATACATTATACTTTTATATATATAAACTGTATGGAGGGTTGGTGGTGTGGGAGGTCAGAGGAGGGGCACCAAAATGCACCTTCGCCTGTGTAGACGAAAATCCTTGCACCGGCCCTGAGTTCCAGCAGCAGGATGGGAAGCGGAGGAAGCAAGGTGAGTGAGAGGTAGACACTACAGGGGGAAGGGGAGGGGGTAAAAGACACTACAGGGGGAAGGGGAGGGTATGAAAGACACTACAGGGGGGATGGGGTGAAAGACACTACAGGGGGAAGGGGGGGAGAAATACACTACAGGGGGAAAGGAGGGTAAGAAAGACACTACAGGGGGAAGGGGGGGAGAAAGACACTATGGGGGGAAAGACACTACAGGGGGAAGGGGGGGAGAAAGACACTACAGGGAGAAGGGAGGGAAGAGAGACACTACAGGGGGAAGGTTGGGGAGAATGCCACTAAGGGGGAAGGGGGAGAGAGAGACACTACAGAAAGGACAGAGAGAGAGACACTACAGAAAGGACAGAGAGAGATGCTACAGAAAGGACAGAGAGAGACGCTACAGAAAGGACAGAGAGAGAAGCTACAGAAAGGACAGAGAGAGACGCTACACAATGGAGAGAGAGAGAGACACTACAGAAAGGACAGAGAGAGAGACGCTACAGAAATGCGAGAGAGAGAGAGACGCTATAGAAATGCGAAAGAAAGACGTTACAGACATGCGAGAGAGAGACAGGCTACAGAAATGCGAGAGAGAGACAGGCTACAGAAATGCGAGAGAGAGACAGACTACAGACATGCGGGAGAGAGACAGGCTACAGAAATGCGAGAGAGAGAGAGAGAGATTTGCTACAGATATGCGAGAGAGAGACGCTACAGATATACGAGAGAGAGAGACGCTACAGATATGCGAGAGAGAGACGCTACAGATATGCGAGAGAGAGAGATGCTACAGATATGCAAGAGAGAGAGAGAGAGAGATGCTACAGATATGCGAGAGAGAGACGCTACAGAAATGCGAGAGAGAGAGAGAGAGACACTACCGAAATGAGAGACGCTACAGAAATGAGAGAGAGACAATACAGAAATATCTATTATATTATGCTATGGGGCTGGTTTAAAAATGTTATGCTATGGGGCTGGTATACAAATTGTTTCCAGGGCTGGTATTTGTTCCCAGTCCGGCCATGCCCCCAGGTGGCTAGACAGATATAGGCAGTGTCAGAGGAGTTAACTGTGGGTGGCTATACAGATAAAGGCAGTGTCAGAGGAGTCAAACCCCAGAGTGGCCTCTATCCATTATACACATACTCATACACAGTCTGTCACTCACGTACACAGAGACACACTCTTACTCACCCTGATACTCACAGTGACACACACACCCATCTCACACTGCCACACACTCTCACTCACACTGACACACACACACTGACACACACACTCTCTCTCACTCACACTGACACACACACTCTCACTCACACTGACACACACACACACTTGTCAGGTCTTACTTTACCTTGTGAATCTCTAGCTTTGAGCTCTGTGTAAAGGAGGGGCTATACCAATGTCAATAAATAGAGACTTTTGAACTCTCAGCCAATCAGGAGAGTTGAGAGGTCTCACCTGATTGGCTGAGACCTCCTTCTATCAGAGCTCTCAATCTGGGACTTTGCAATGTCCCAGACTGCGGCTGCCGATACAGAAAAGAAGAGAAAAAATGCTGCATGGAGCAGTTTCCCCAGTCTGCTCCATGGAAGTGCCGTGAATGGAGACTGCTATAACCCCAATAGCCCACCCCTAGCAACGCCACTGCAAAAGTATAAGCAAATGCTTTTAGCTTCTCAGATGTTTTCACTTTTCATAACTTATGTATTTAGCTATCTTTTAATCACACCTCATAGTTCAGTTTGTTTACATGCTTTGATGCATTGATTGCTAAGTCTTTAGCTTGTTAAGTGAAATCTTTACAAAGAGCTGTTGATGTGTGAGATGTCAGCCATGGGATTATGCCAATTAAATGAAATGATACTGACATTACAGCCCAAAATTAGCTCTTAACTAATTCAGATAACATATTCATCACTGGTTCAAAACAATAACATTTATTTAAAGTGAATTCAGGGAACATAGAACACATTTCAGAGCAGATAATCCTTTAGATGGTTGGCTGCGCTTATTGGATGAGCTATTGTCAAGGTCACCAAAAAGCCAGTCTGTTTTAACAGCAATTAGGACCGGCAGAGCCAACAGCTCTCTATCTCCTGTAGATCGTCATATTATGCATAAAGTCTCTTTCAACCCACTTTGGAAGGAGGCAAATTCCTGTAATAATATACTCCTATATCCATCTGCACTTTTGTGAGCTTAACAGATGAGTTATATTAAAACAACAGAGGTTAAAATACTTCTTTCCAGTTCTGTTGAGAAGGGTCATAAAGAAATGCAATGGTGCAAAGTGTACAAAAAAGGACCTGCTTCCCCAAAAAGACATTCAGGTGATAACAGCCACTTTGCACATATAGCGGACGTTTCCATATATTCTATATATTACAGTACACAATGGACATAACCTTACTAAACATCACACCTTGCAGGTACATACATCTTAACAAAAATACAATGGGTGACAAACATTGACAGGAGTATAATTAACTCATATTGATTGGATTTGTACACATTTAACAGTAACATAATAACATTTTCCCACCTCCAAAATAAGCATTGCACACAACACGTTAGAATAACTTGGCCCTCCCCACAAACATCCTGTGGTTATGGTTTTGATGTACTGAAAACAGAGCACTTCAGGTCACCCAAACATGTGCACAGGGCAAAGATAATGGGAGCAACATCACGGGCGACAACCAGTACACATAAAATTCACTTAATAAAGTACATGGAACAAATGCCACAGAATTGGTGGTAGGGATGGTACCATCACAGTACCCCTTACCAGGCCAGAGCCATAGTCTATGAGGAGGAGGCTGGTCATCAGTCCCCTTAAGAAGCCCCACAGACTGAGAGTTTTGTTACATATAGGTTAAATCTACACGTTATATATTCTGAGGACTGTGTCTTCTTCAACATTTCTGGGAATAGTGGAGGGTATATGTTACATGTCCTTTTTAATGTTTATTAAAAAATAAGATAGATAAGAAAAAACATAAAAGAAGACTCAGTTCCTGTATAAGCACAAGGTAATTGTTAGGCCCCAACCTGTGTTCAGCTGAATTATGTTGGTATCATTTTTGCCTTTCTTGCTTATTGCTTATGCTCGCTCCTTTGCTTTGTATCTATGTTCCTTGCACTTCCCTAGTCCGGCCACATGGTGGTGTTTACCCTTCCCAGATACAGTCACAATGTGGCGCCATTTCCTTGCTCAGACCACAGTGGGGTTCCCTTTCCTTGATTGGCCACAGAGTGGCACCCTTTCCTCGCTTGGCTGTTATAGTTAAGCTCTGTCATAGTTCAACCCTGTTAAAGTTCAGACCTGTCTTAGAGCCCTGTTTAGTTCTGCCTTGCACTAGAGTCTGTTAAACAGTTTTCCTGTTTCATGCTCCTTTTCCTTTATTCTTTTGCTGAGATTAATTTCTAGTTTTCCTGCTGTTTGTTGTTCTGTTGTTCTATTCAGGGTTTTCTTTGTCTCCTCTTACTCTGTTGCTTAGTTCCTCTATTTAAATGCAACCATACCCATTTAGTTTCTTTTAAGCTTTAAGTCTGTGCAGTCCAGCAGTTTTCAGTCTTCAGGTTTGTTATACGTCCGGTGTCTCTGTGTAGTTTAAGTCTTTGGATTCTGATAATCATTTGCTAGTTTATTATTAGTTCCAGAGTTAGGGACATGCCTAATTGTGAGGTACCTTGACACTGGTTGGAAAGCTTACATCTTAAGTGAACCAAACCCTAACCATTCCATTTCAGAGTATTATATTAGCCCCTGTATGTTTTTTTGCATTCATATTTTCCCTTGCCTTCTTTCCCTGAGGCACCTGAGGATCTCTGCTCCTCTCTTCTCTCCATATGTCCCAACTTGCATCCACTTTGGTAGTGCCTGAGGATCTCAACTCCTCACTCTGTCCCTTTTGTTCCGTAGCCCTAGCCCTGTCCTCTATTTGTTGTTCTATATGGTTCTCTGAATGTCTCCTTAGTTCTTTATTTATATCTTAGGCTTTGCCCTCATCATGTATGTAGTGAGGTAGAAGGGTGAGGTAGAAGTCCTCAGTTTCTAATAAGGTCATCCACTTGATCTTTGTTTAGCATCCCTTGTCCTCTGGAAGAGAGAATCAGATGTCCCATCAAGCTTATAGATTTCACTTTATCTATCCATTTGAAATATGTAGGGAATTGTGTATATTTCCAATACATAGGAATAAGGGATTTAGCTGCATTTAAGAGGTGAACGGTTAGGGATTTTTTTTTGTATTTCAATCAGGTGCTATATCTGAATGAGCCATGGGTGGGCAATTTACTAGCACATAGCGTCAATGTTTCCTGTTATCATCAGAGTTGGAAACAAATACACAGGCAAAAGAAATGTGCTGACCATTGATAAATACACAGGATAATTGATTAGAAAGATTGAAAGTGCTATGTACATTTAGATGTGAAAAGCAGTGGTTCAGGTTAGAGAGCAGCCCAGGGGACAAATGCTCCTTTTGCCCCTTTGTCAGCACCCATGTTTATACATAGCCCCACTGATTTTTTTTTTTTAATACAAACACATTAAAATCAGTTCCCAATAAACAATACCGAAAAACAAAGGACTTTGCATTGTTAGTTTTGGGAAAAAGATTAACTAAAAAGTAAGATTAAATTACAGTATGTCTGTGGTGTTTAATATGTGGCCTGTAGGCCAAAGTGGCTCTGCTGAAAGCAAGGTGAAGTACAACTAACTTAACTCACATCTATATTTTTAGTGTATCTATAAATACAAATGTAATTTTATGTTTTTCTATTCTTGGTAGTGTGATGTTTCAGTAAAACATATTCAGTATGGTACCTTACTGTGAAAATGACCCCTTATTTATGTAATATTGTAGATTGTTGAATAGGTGTTGAACCCAACTTTTATAGCGCATGCATTGGTTCCGTTCCCCTTGACCAGTTTTCAGTTACTGAACCTGTGATGTCAAAATACACTGGGATTATTATTATTTGAGATGAACATAACATACAAAAAACTTGGCTGATCCTAGAAAATAAAGATTACAATCTAATAATATATATACTTGTCATGATTTCACTTACCAGAATGCTTTCCAACTATACCTAAGTTTCTGTACAGTTTGATTTGTAGTATGGTGACTTTGAGCACAGAGTGTTTCATTAGATTAAGTTATGGTGGACAGTATGTTGCCAATAGCTCTAAGTGCCAAAGTGAAGTTATAGTGCCATTTAACAAAATATATAATGCTATTTGAAGCAATCGTATTTGCAAATTGAGTTATAAATTTAACTGATGTTTCTCATGGATTGCTATAACTTACATACACTTGGTAAATTTAACAGGACTGTGAGATACATGCAAATAAATATACAACATAACTATAAAATGATCAAGGCATTAAAATAAGGTGCTGCCTTAATTTTAGAAGGAAAGTATATAATCAAAAACTCAGATTAATTTATTTGTCATCAAATTGGCAAGTAAATGGAAGTGATAAAAGGTCCAAAACCTTTTTTTCTGAAATGTGTTAATGAAATGTAAATGGCCACCCTTACAACTAGAACTGTAGACTAGAATAACAACAATGGAGAATAAAATGGAGTATATTTTATCCATGTTCTCTTTTACCTAGTTAATTGCTAGTGTGAGAGATATAAATGGGTCTATTCACTAAAATTTTGACTAAAAGTCAAATTTTACACCCAAATTTGACTAAGAAAAAAAAACAGGTTTGAAGCTATTTTCAAGACTAAAGGGATCATGTACTAAACAAGTGCAGAGGGGGAAAAAGTAGGTAAAACACGAGTAAGGAGAAATGTGTGACTATTTGTAACGTTTGCACTTGTTTTCCCTTATTTGCGCCTCTTCCGTTTATTTTTATTTAGCGTGCATTTTTCCGGTTGCGCTAATAAATTGCGATTAGATTTGCGCATGATAAAGAGTTTTGCGAATAGTTTATGAAATACTTTTACTTGTGAAATAATTCTTATTTGCGTGTGAAAATACACCAGCTTTTAACAAATGCTATCAAAAGAGGTAGAAAAAATATTCGCAAAATTGCCTGTTTTTATTCTGCCCCTTTATTATTCGCAATTTGCTCGTATATACTATTTGAGTGTTAAATGTTTAGTACATTGCAATAGGTGCAAAGTGCAAAAATAGTTTTGCACATAAAATATATTTGCGTTTTTTTAGTACATGCCCCTCTAAGTCTAAATGAAAGTTGACCTCCAAAGTCCCAGTGAATAGACCCAATAGAGAGCACTGATTGTCAATTCAAAACAAATGCAAACAGTAGCTTAGAAGTAGCCCTATTTGTTCATAATTCAGAACCTCCTTTCCAAAATGAAATCATACAACTTGCTAGGTTTGAAAATCTTATCTAAATAACAAAAACGAAACAGCCTATACATGACATTCATTCAATAGAATATAAATGTTTCCTAACCGCATTACTATAACAAAATCTAACTATAAAAGCTCTCATTGTTTATAATATCTAACAAACTAATCTCACTATGTATAAATGATATCTCCTCGGTGTGCAATGAGTAAGCTGTGCTCATATATGCTGACAACACCATCATTTATACGAGCAGGCGATAACTGTCACAGGTTGAATAAACGGATAGTTTATTCCTATATAGGGACAAAACTGTTTTGATATTGCTTTGGAGAAATCCTAAACTATTTAAGTTAAACAATCCCCAATGAATAAAGCCATGGAGGCTCCTATTATGCATATCTCAATACCCTCAGCAGCAAAGAAGAGTTAAACAGATAATATAAACCAATCAGAATATACCATAACAAACCCTCCCCTCCCGATATAAAGGTCTGTCTCCAAAACACTTCCTCTTTCTTTACTGCTTCTCTCAGAGATTAGTTCCGCATTTTTATTAATATGTCTTACTTTTTGTGCTACTGTATTGGTTTATACACTGCATTTACATTATTGCTTTACTAGTTTGTTCCTTGTTCTCCTGGGGTCAGTTGGGTCCCCTTCCCTCTTCTTTTTTCTAACCCTTCTTCCTCATTGTCTATTGAGTTAACTGCCATTTTCACAACTATTTCACCTGTATTTCATTAGCCTTTCATATTTTGACTGTTTTCGGCCTTACTTACGCATTTCGGCCGTCACACATGCACAGTGCTCATCACGGCAGCCGTTTTGTTGTAGAGTTCACTGTTTTTGCATGCAGCAGCCATTTTGTCAGAGCTGCAATCGTGTTTATCCAAAATTAGGTTGAATTTCGGAATTCAGCTCCATTCAGCTGGATAGCCATTCCCACTATACCCTAAGCTGTTTCCAGCGGTTTTACTGCCGTTTTTACCGCGATTTCCACAAAATGTGTCCTGCCCCTTATTTCTGCAGATGATTTGACTGGCACACGACTTCTGCTGCTTCAGAATACTTGATTTTACCTTCATACTGGTATTGTACCTACCCCACTGTCATATCCTCTCATGATGGTGATTTTGACAGGGCCTCCCCCTCTCACAGGCCCATTACCTCTGTCATCACTGATAAAGGTGATGACTGCCAAGGGGAATATATGAATTCTGAGAAATTCCACACTCTGCTTGATGCCATTATGGCGAAATCTGTAACTCAACCAATGTAGTCTGCTTAATGTCTTCGACTATAGTCCAATCAATTTCCTCTGCTTTATTGGCATCACAGAACGCAGCTCCCCCGAAGGATTTAGACCCCCAGGATACAAAGGTCTCTGCTCTACTGTCTGGTTCCAAGGCTTCTAGAAAATTTAAACACACCTCTGGACCAACCTCCAAAAAATTATTGATTGGCAAGGTTTATCCTGGCACGGTTATGCCATGCAATAAAGCCCAGAGCCAGGATAAAATGAGAAATCAGATTTGGAATCTGAAATGGATTTGTATATTCAGATATATCTGAACCTCAGTCTTCGTCTGAGGATGATACCCTGATGGTAGATCCCAGTCCATCTGCCCCTGAGGTCCATGTTAAATGTTCAGATACCTCAGTCTTACTAGATACACAAGGTGAGCCGATGTTTGACCCTGACATGCTCCTACACCCTCGGTCCTCTGACTGGTTCCCATCAGGGCACATTAGTAACTATTGGTTATGTTCCACAGAAGACATAAGCCCCTCGATAAAGTTACTAGAAACAAATTAAGTGTAGAGTGTCCCAGACCCACAGTGCCAGACCTTGTCTGTAATAGTCCAGACATTGACCCTAAACTCTACAACAGCTACCCTCTACCCATTATGGTTTTCTCGTGAAGATCGCATACTGATATCCCAAGAAATTTCCGATAAAACGAAGCCATAACTCCTGCTTCATTCCACTCAATGGTTTCCTGAGCAACTTTTTTCTGGTACCCAAAAAAGAGGGCAGTGTACACCCATTATCAATTTAAATGACTTTGTGGCCTACCACCATTTCAAAATGGAGTATATCCATTGTCTCAGAGACCTACTCCTCATGGGTGATGAAATTGGACATCCAGGATGCTTACATAACAGTACCTATAGCATCGGAAAATTCCTACAATTCAGATGGTGTCTTCAGACATGGACTTTCTCATGCCTACCTTTCGGCCTGTCTTCTGCTCCTTGGTGTTTCACCAAATTGCTGAAGCAAGTAAATACTTAGACTTGGGGTCAGGATAATCATCTATTTAGACAACCTACTGATTCTCTATCAAGACACTCAGATCGCCCTTCTGCACCTTTGCAACCGCTCCCTGCTGGATGGACTGTCGTCACGAGATACTGGTAGACTGTGAAGCAATGGAAGAATTGTCCTGGTAGCTTCAACATGTCAACACCTGGAACAGCAGAGAGATTTTCAGCTCCATCCCAAACTTATTCATAGATTTGGATGCAAGCTTACTTGGCTGGGGTGCGCAATGCGTAAATACCTCCACGGGAGAAAAATGGTCCCAGACGGAAGCCTCGTTCCAGATCAGTTGCTGGTATTCCTCGCAGGAAGGAGGAGTTCACTTCATTAGATAGATGGGTTAAGTGTGGGTGGAGGGGTGACACAGTTTATGAATGTGTGTGTGTGGAAGTGTGACAGTGTGTGAATGTTTGTGTGTGTGGAAGTGTGACACTGTGTGAAGGTGTGTGTGTGTGTGGAAGTGTGACACAGTGTGTGAATGTGTGTGTGTGGAAGTGTGACACAGTGTTTAAATGTGTGTGTGTGGAAGTGTGACACAGTGTGTGAATGTGTATATGTGGAAGTGTGACACAGTGTGTGAATGTGTGTGTGTATGGAAGTGTGACACAGTGTGTGAGTGTGTGAAAGTGTGACACAGTGTGTGAATGTATGTGTGGAAGTGAGACACAGTGTGTGAATGTGTGAATGTGTGTGGAAGTGGGACTATGTGTGAATGTGTGTGGAAGTGGGACTATGTGTGAATGTGTGTGGAAGTGGGACTATGTGTGAATTGGTGTGTAAATTTGACTCTATGTGTATTTGAGTGTGTGTGTGTGTGTATGTAAGTGTGACTGTGTATTTGTGTATGTGTGACTGGGTATTCACGTGCGAATGTGCGTGCATTGAATGTGAGTTTTTTATTGCTTTAGTGTGCGTGGAAGTGTGACACAGGGTGTGTGTGGAAGTGTGACACAGTTTGTGAATGTGTGTGTGGAAGTGTGAAACAGTGTGTGAATGTTTGTGTGTGTGGAAGTGTGACAGTGCCTGAAGGTGTGTGTGTGTGGAAGTGTGACAGTGTGTGAATGTGTGTGTGGAAGTGTGACACAGTTTGTGAATGTGTGTGTGTGTGGAAGTGTGACAGTGTGTGAAGGTTTGTGTGGAAGTGTGACACAGTGTGTGAAGGTGTGTGTGTGGAAGTGTGACACAGTTTGTGAATGTGTGTGTGTGTGTGTGTGTGTGTGTGCGTGTGTGTGTGTAAGTGTAAAGCAGTGTGTGTGTGGAAGTGTGACAGTGTGTGAAGGTTTGTGTGGAAGTGTGACAGTGTGTGAATGTGTGTGTGGAAGTGTGACACAGTGTGTGACATTCACACACACACACACACACATTCACAAACTGTGTCACACTTCCACACACACACACATTCACAAACTGTGTCACACTTCCACACACACACACACATTCACAAACTGTGTCACACTTCCACACACACATTCACACACTGTCACACTTCCACACACACCTTCAGACACTGTCACACTTCCACACACACATTCACACACTGTCACACTTACACACAGACCTTCAGACACTGTCACACTTCCACACACACACCTTCACACACTGTGTCACACTTCCACACACACAAACATTCACACACTGTGTCACACTTCCACACACACAAACATTCATACGCTGTGTCACACTTCCACACACACATTAACAAACTGTGTCACACTCCCTCCCCCCCCACACACACACACTGTGTCACACTTCCACACACACTAAAGCAATAGAAAACATCACATTCAATACACCCACAATCACATGTGAATACACAGACACACATACACAAATACACAGTCACACTTACATAAACACACACTCAAATACACATAGAGTCAAATTTACACACACATTCACATGTAGTCCCACTTCCACACACATTCACACATAGTCCCACTTCCACACACACACACACACACACACACACACACACACACACACACTGTCACACTTCTATATACACACATTCACACACTGTGTCACACTTCCACATACACACCTTCAAACACTGTGTCACACTTACACACACACACATTCACACTATGTGTCACATGGCCACACACACAAACATTCACACACTGTCACACTTCCACACACACACATTCAGAAACTGTCACACTTCCACCCACACATTTACACACTGTCACACTTCCACACACACACACACCTTCACACACTGTCACACTTCCACACACACACACACCTACATACACTGTGTCACACTTTTTCCACACACCGACACGCACTGTGTCACACTTCCACACACACAAACATTCACACACTGTGTCACACTTCCACACACACACATTTACAAACTGAATCACACTTACACACACACACACACACACACACACACACACTGTGTCAGACTTCCACACACACACACACACACACACACATTCACACACTGTGTCACACTTCCACACACCCACTGTGTCACACTTCCACACACACACACATACACTTTCACACACTGTGTCACACTTCCACACATTTACCCACTGTGTCACACTTCCACATGCACACTGTGTCACACTTCCACACACACAAACAAATTCACACACTGTGTCACACTTCCACACAAACACATTCACACACTTCCACACATACACACACACACACACACACACACATTCACACACTGTCACACTTCCACACACACACACACACACACACACACACACACACACACACACACACACACACGCTGTGTCACAATTCCACACACACACACTGTGTCACACTTCCACACACACAAATTCACACACTGTGTCACACTTACACACACATTCATGAACTGTGTCACACTTACACACACACACACACACACACACACTGTGCCACACTTCCACACACACACTGTTTCACACTTACACACACACACACACTTTCACAAACTGTCACACTTACACACATTCACACACTGTGTCACACTTACACACATTCACACACTGTGTCACACTTACACACACACAAACATTCACACACTGGGACACACTTCCACACACACATTCACGAACTGTGTCACACTTACACACACACACACACACACACACACACACACTGTGTCACACTTCCACACACTGTCACACTTCCACACACACACTGTTTCACACTTCCACACACACACACATTCACACACTGTTTCACACTTCCACACACACAGACATTCACACACTGTGTCACACTTCCACACACACATTCACGAACTGTGTCACACTTCCACACACACACACACTGTGTCACACTTCCACACACTGTCACACTTCCACACACACACTGCTTTACACTTACACACACACACGCACACACACACACATACACACATTCACACACTGTTTCACACTTCCACATAGACAAACACATTCACACACTGTGTCAAACTTCCACATACACACACATATTCACACACTGTGTCACACTTCCACTCACACACACATTCACACAATGTGTCACACTTCCCCACACACACACACACATTTACACACTGTGTCACACTTCCACACACACACACACACACACACACACACACACACATTCACACACTGTGTCACTTCCACACACACACACACACACACACACACATACACACACACATAGATATTGCCTCTTCTTTTTTTTTTTTAAGAAAAAACCCCCCAGCATGTTAAGTGTTTTGTTCCCCCTGCCTGCTCATTTACCTTTATCTGCAGGACAGGGGATTGTTCCATCTGTGGAGGTCCTATTATTCATCTGAGCATCGGAATGTCACTTACACCCGGTGCTCCATCGTGGTCAGAATGTGAGGGGGCGGAGCTTCCTCCCCTGCCCGAGGAAAGAAAGCTCGGCCCCCTCGTGCTCTGACTCTGTTGAAGCACCGGGTGTCAGTGACATCCCGGTGCACACTTTGTTGGAGCGGTTTAGAGGTGCGGCTATCGCTGCCACTCTCAAGCGAGCCGCATCTCTCTGGCCGGCGGACCGCATTTGGACGCCCGTGTTATATACAAATCCCCCAGTCCCTTGTTCACCTTCTTCTGATATTCAAATTCTAACACGATGCCATTCAGCCACCAAATATCCATAGAAATATATACACATTCACGGATATTTGCTTAGAAAATTTTAATTATTCCAGCTTTATTGAGGTTTACACAAATTATTGATATTTTGGACTATAACGTGAGTGCGTTCATTTCTATGGATGCTTTATATATTCAATTAAATTAAGTAGTTTCAGTAACTTTCCAAGAGTGGTAAGATACTCTTACGTTAAAATTAAACTTAAAGTGCAAAAAATGGCAAACAAATTGAGGAGCGGACATTACTTTTAACATGGTAAATAACATTTATTTGAAAATGAAAAGTTTAGCAAAATAAAACCAAAAACGTACTTTCTTAACCCACAAAATCACAAAGTTATAGCAGTTAGTATGCCAGCAGTATAAAGATTTTTAAGAACGTGATGCTGGAGAATAAAATAATTAAAACTCTGGTCTGCTCATCTAAGCAACATAAATTACAGACTATTGTGAATGCCATTTGTTTCTTCAATTGCTATTAGTGTATTTTAAGAATGGCTTTAGAAAAGTCTATGAATTCACACAACAGTCAGATTAATATTTTAAGAAGAAAGGTAGTGGAGAAAAAGAAGGCATTTAAAATTGTCATAAATGATGTTCTGATTGGTGTCTGTGAGAATGATATCCCTAGTTGGCTGCCTGAGGGGCTAACTGAAAAGTTTGACTTTCTTGGAATACTGATTAGAACATTCAAGGTACGTTCATTTAATGAAGCAAAGGCTGTGTTTTAAATATGCTAACCTCATTGACTTGAGTATACATAATGTAAAATATATTTTTAGAAGATTTTCAATCCCACTGTATAATACAGCTATGGAAGAACCGCCAATCTGTTTTGTTGTTTTACACTAATCAAGGTAAAATCCCTTTACACTTGACATTACATTCCTCCTTAGGGAACAATGTGTGAACAAATTCATTTGGGAAAGAGCCAATGTATACTTTAAATTATACAGATGGAGTGGATAGAGACACATGGAGAACATTTGTCAGCTCCACACTATTTTTGATAGCAAATGTAAAATAGCAAAAAAAAACAGTCATTTTCTGACAAAGGGAGTTTTGCGTAAAATGTCTAGTACAAAGAAATGCTGAGAAATTAAAAAGAAAATTGCACTGCTTTGTCTTTTGTGTGCTAGAACACTGTTTGTTGAAAGGTTATCAGATATATAACCTCCAAGCAAAGGAGGCTCAATATGGTACTTTATCTGTATCTCTCATTCAAACATTTTTGTTAAAAATGCCTACTGCATTTTTAAATTATTTGCCGTTTTGCTGTGAATGTAGAGAATATAAAACTATTGAAAATGATCTGTACAATATGTTACCAGAATTCCAGCGGAATGCGGCTGGCAGTGTACAATAAAATTGGGTGACCAAATTCCTGTCCCCCATTTAAAAAAAAGGAATGACTGCTTAGGGCCAGTGGACAGCTGATGGCCCCATAATTGTATATTAACAGGCCCCATGGGGCAGGTGACTGTCCACTGGCACAATCAATAATATATATGGCCGTGTGGGGAAAATTATTGGCCACCTTCCTTGCACACAAAAGGTGAGGTGCCCTGTAAAAAGATTATACCTTTAGCGGACATCCAATGGCCTCATGGAGAAGCATGTATGTTCTTGATGGGGCCATGTATGTTATTTATGGGTGCAGCGGACAGCCGATAGCCCTATGTGGGGTCGTGTAAGTTAATGATGGGGCCAGCAGATAGCCACAGTCCCCATGAGGGTCCATGTATGCTATTGCCACCTGGGTTTATATTTTAATTATAGATTTATACAGCCAGCAGCAGTCCGCTAGCCCCATGAGGTTTACAAATGTTTTATGGTGCTAACAGACTGACGCTGCAGATGTCGTCCTTCTTATGGAAGTCTGTGGGCCACCTTGGGCACAATATAATCATTTTTTTATTTCAATTTGCACCTTATTAAATGGGAAATTGAAATGCACAACATTTGGCTGGTTTAGCTGCATTCAGTGAATTTTGGGGGATTTGGCCCTAATGAGTATGGGGAATCCAATCTGCATTCCTTGGGATAATTTCCCCAAACCAAATATGGCTAAAAATGTTCCCAAATCAGCAGAAATAGCTGTCGGGCCAGATCGCACATGTATGTTACAACCTGAGGATTATTTTTACTATCTCATCAGCAGGATTTTATGTGTGTGTGTTTTTCAGGTTATGCCAATGGTTCAAAGTTCTCTAGCATTCTGTGCAAAAACAATCCCTAATACACGTTTTTTGAGAGACTAGATTTATAGTCCTGACATTGCACTCTGATTAGTGTCTAGATCCGTGATGTATTGTACTCTGACTCAACTTTGATACATGGCAGGTTTGCTTGGGAGAATAGACTATATTAACCCTTGTTTCAAGGAAAAAAATATATAATATAATACATTCTTTAATGTATTATTAATACATTAATACCGCACTGTGTATTTCTGGGGTTTGTGTGCTCTGAACAGTCACTCACTCTTTTGCCAATTCAACAAGCACAAAAAGTATACAAATTTTCGTATAATTTTCGTGCTTGTCGATTTGGCAACAGAGTGAGTTACTCTGTGGCCGAATTCATAGCTGGCATCGCCTTTCCGATGTGACTCGTGTATTTCCGAGGGTTTGTGTGCTGGCTGTTCTCAGCACACAAACCCCCAGAAATACTCGAGTGACGTTGTGCTTCAAAGTGACAGGAAAGCTCTGGGCTGGCAACACGCTTGTCACTCAGGGACATGTTCTGCCCCTGATTACATGCCTCCATTACCTCTGTTACATGCAACTATCACCCCCATTACGTGCCTTCACCACCCCAATAACATGCCACCATCACGCCATTACATACCTCCATTACATCACCCCCATTGCCCCCATTACATGCCCCCCATTGCCTCCATTATGTGGCCCCCATTACCCCCAATTCATGCCATCTCCACCCCAATTACATGTACCATCACCCCATTACACACCTCCATTACATGACCGCCATTGCCCCCATTACATGCCCCCCACTGAATATATTACATGGCCCCCATTACCTCCATTACATGAACCCCATCACCTCATTACATGACCCCCATCACCTACATTACTTCCCCCAGCACCCCAGGACTTACCCGGGGCAGCTCTGGTCCTTGGTGTTTAGTGGCATGTAGTATAGTGTCCTACCATGCTGCACTGTCGGCTCCCCACACGGTGAGTGCTGACAGGTCACGCGACCTGGTGCATGTCTGACGTCAGAGTGGTGGGTCACGTGACCTGTCAGCACTTCGCCCGTCATACTGCACGGGGAGCAGAACAGGCAGCATGGATGTTTATCTGTGCTGCCTGTTCGAGTCCCCGTGCTACAGCCATCATGCTTGTAACTTCCTATGTCCCCAGTCATTGCCTCTCCCAGCAAGAGAGTTTTTAATTTTTTTAAAGGACAGCTTTTTTTTGTGCCGCCCCCCAGGCAAACATGGCAAGTGCCATCCTAGGCACTAGCCTTGTGTGCCTCACGCTAAATACAGCACGGCATGCACCATTCAAAGTTCTTTAACAGAAATAGGATCCATTAGGATTATTAGGATGAATATTAACATTTAATAAAGTAATATCAGGAGAAACTGACTTTTGTAAAATAAAACTTTATGAACAAAAATGACTGTACTTTTCATTTTCTTTACACATTATCCACAATTTGAGGAATAAAAACTGACAAGGCTTTGATCTTCTTAGAGATCTATGTAATGATATAACCCCAAAAAATAGAACTTGAAAAGTGGAAGATTTCTTTAGGAAGTTGGAAAAAAATCTGAAAGAAGTCATTCTGGCCTAGTTTCAATGAAAAGGTTTCATGTAATATCCAGTAAAAAATATCTCATAATTCAGTTGTATAGTCCTCACATAACAAAGATAAAAAAAAGTTTCTATGCACTTGGTTGTATAAGTAAAATCACACAATATAACACATGCTAGCTTTCATTTCAAGGAGATAGTAAAACTTAAGATATCAGACTCGCTCTTATATATATTATACTTCCTGCATTCCTAACCAAATATTACTCCTGTTATTTCATGCTTGTTTAAAAAACATATGATGCATAACTAATAACTAATAAAATCCATCAAAAAGATTGTAACCATATGTGTTTTAGTTTTGTCACAGTTGTTATTGCTCTGCATTCTTAAACCCTTCCCATGAAGGACGTGCTATGCGATCCTAATTTAGAGTGGCAAAAAGCCTGTAGGACAGCATAGAACGTTCTGAATTGTGGCCCCTGTGATGAGTGAGCTGAGCTGTGGATCCTGCTATAGGAAGCATTCAGATGAGGCCACCTTGAGCTTCAGTCTGACATGGAAAAATGTTGTACATTTTATCAAATCGCAACGTGCCCGAACTTATGTCTGTAAAGACCCTAATAAGGTCTTTGCCCATGTGTCCCTGGTAGGGTTGCCACCTGGCCGGTATTTTACAGGCTGGCTGGTAAAAAATTGGCTTGAGGCCAATGTTAAGACTATGGAGGCAGTGCCATGGCTGGTATTTTTTTCTAGAAAAGGTGGCAACCCTAGTCCATGGCTCCTGATCATTATGTGATCAGGGCCAAAGCAAAAATACACTGTTTAGGACCAAAGCACCATTCAGTGTGAAGGGGTTAAAAGCAGTTGGGGGATTATGTCATTTGTAGTTTAACAGCAGCTGGAGGGCTGCACATGTATGACTAAACTCTAAAGGCCTTATTGTCATGCCTAGAAATAAACCCATACAATAACAGGCAAAGTTTCATTTCTTATCTCTTCCCTAATCTTTCATGTTTAAGTTACCAGAGCACTAAACACAATTTCTCAACATCAGAGCAAACACCTCAGAGATGCTGAGTAAAAGCAAAAGTTATATATTGTAAGGTGGAATTTTTTTTTTTGGTATGGTTGCAAACAGTGGCATATTTTCAGTCCCTGTCCTGACAAATTCTGGTATCAGCATTACTACTGTCTATTCTACTGTTAAGAATTCTACATAAGGAAGTCTGCTCTGCTACTCTGCTTGCCAAGTGTTATTTACCAAGACTGCTGTGCCAATCCTATTTACCATCTGTGCCATGCCTGCTTTGCTACTCAGTTTGTCAAGTGTTTTTTGCTAATACTACATTGCCAATCCTGTTCATTAGCTGTGCCAAGTCTGCTGTGCTAGTGTTTTTTCAAAGTCTGCTGTGCCAATCCTGTTTAATATCTGTGCCATGTCTGTTGTGCTACTCAGCTTGCCAAGTGCTGTTTTCCAAGACTGATGTACCGATCATGTTTATTATCTGTGCCAAATCTGCTGTGCTACTCTGCTTACCAAGAATTATTTGCAAAATTGTATTTCATCATTCTTGTCCAACATCCCAATTTCAGCCACTGTGCTGTCACTTACTGACTGTTACCCTCTATCATTCCAGGATTTCCCAGTCAGTGAGGGTGTTCTTCAAGGGTGTGCTCTCCTCCTAGATCTAACTTGCCAGCTGACTAAAAGACGTTTTATAAAATTGATCTGAGTCTTGTATGTCTGTGCTTATTTTGTTTTAGAAAGGCAAAGTGCCATATTTAATTAAATTCCAGATTTTGGAATGCATATAAATACCAATATTGTTTCTTGTTTGTTTCATTGAGATGACTGTGTGCCTATCTTCCTTATTTTGTGCATCTTAAAGAGTGAATGCACCCCAATCTTTCAATTAAACATAACTTATTTTTTTGCACGCAAAGTGTATTTTGAGTGGTGCACTGATTCCGAAGATATTCAGCCCTACTGTTTTCAAGTAAAAGACTAGGGGTCTTTCTTCTCACAGAGCATTGCTTCAAAGTAGCAGATAGAGAGATGGTCTGATGACCAATCATTGGTGAGGAGATGATCACCACTTCTGCAACATGGCAGTCACTATTTGATTTCTACAATAAATGGGAATCACTTCTGCATGTTGCTCCTTTAGAGCATAATCCAGGAGCCTTAAAGAAAAACAGATGTTGCTTTTTGTCTGATTAAAAGATCATCATGAGGGTTTAGGCCCTCTTCACTGGTACGCTCACAGCACTCACATGCCCTGGTCTTCTGTTTATTATTTAACCACAGCTGTAAAAAAAATTCTAGTCAGATGATCCAACCAAAAAGAACAGCAGATCAAAAATTGACTGAACACAAGCGCCATGATTTAAAAAAAGGCTTTATTTTATTTTTCATCTCAAAGAAACAGAGGGGGTAGCAGAGGCAGACCGAAAAGAAATGAACACCTTACAAGTTCATAGGCCTGACTTCATGAGCTACTTGGTAGCCTGAAACACGTTTTTAAACATAAACCAGTGATTAAGAGCTACTTGGTAGTTTGAGATGTGTAAGGCATTTCATTTCTGTTCTGTCTGTCTCTGCTCCTCCATCTATTCCTTCAAGATGAAATACAAACTAAAGAATATTTGATATTCATGGAGCCTGCGTTGAATATATTTTGGATCTGCTGTTTGGTGGTATCATCTGACAAGGCTTTTTATATGCTTATGGTGGAGACTTTGATCACCAGGAACAAGCAGAAGGATAAGCCCACCCGGTGGATTTACTGTATTTAAAAAAAAAGGTTTATTTTAAATGTTTGGGAAGTAAAACTGGCCACATAGGGTGTGTGATGCCTTACAAAATTGCTGTCTCTTAAGATCTTCATTAGTATTAACTTTATGAAAGAAATTATTAAAAATTAAATGATTTTATCTGAAATAAGTGCTGAATTGCTAGTCCATCAACAGTCGGCACTATCACCACACGGCACTCAAAGAGTTATATTTATCTCCCAGTAATATAATGAGAGCAGTGTTCCGGTGGCGATAATGATTGCAGGAACATGTTTATGAGTCCCTGTAAAGAAACTGGTAGCATACAGACTCCCTGTTATGAATAAATGACAATGCAGAGGTTTGTAAGTAAGTTATTGTATGTAATTTAATAGGGAGCATGTAACCTCTGCTTATTCTATTCATTAATGAACAGTAATGATACATGCAGAATCTGCTGCTTATTGTTAGATTTATACTGCAAATAGGATTGTTTTTGGGTGGTCCTAAATTTAAACATGAGGTTTTCTTTCACATCAAATTTGTAAGATAATTTTTTTCAAATTATAATATACGATATTGATGAATTTTCATAATCAGTGTGGTTTCTGATTCTTCTTTTTTTTTTACACCGCATAAGGACAAACAATATGGCAGGATAATTCTCTCTAGGTAGCTCAGTCCAATGGCGGGCGGGGGGAGAAATGGGGGGTCCGGAGTGCAGGATCCCATTTGGGCAGAGAAAAGGAAAAAAAAAGAAAGAAAGAAGAGAAAAAGCAATGATAACAATTCAAAACTCAACAAAGCTCAACAAAGGTGCCACAGTACCACAGTAGTCATAAGGTTGATAGCTATTCCATAGGTGGAAAATAAAAGACAAGTATTTGTAATATAATTACATTGTGTCATGCATACCAAGCCATTTCAGGTGCATTTTTTTAAATAACTCGTATTGATCGTTTAGTCGGAAGAAACCTTCTTCCATAGAAAGTTGGTATTCTAACTGTATTTTAATCTCCTGCCAATTTATGAAGTCTGTATGTTTCCATTTTTTTGTAATGCAAAGTTTACTGGCCAGTAACATATGTATTATCAAAAAACTGATTTCTTTATCTCAGCTGGGAAGGTCCATGTGGAACAGGAATAGTTGAGCTTTAAGAAAACTTAATTAAGGAATCAAGCGCGAGAGAAATGAGAAAAGAGCTTTTTTAATTGGCACAAGAGAGGGACAAGACCACCACATTTGAAACATATTTCCCTCATACTTATGAAATTTCCAGAATATTTTTGAGTTTAAAAATTAGATTTTGCTCATCTTTAGTGGACTTAGATACCATCTAAAATTAAGTTTATAGAAAGTTTTTTGCAATAAATTCCCAATATCATTATCCCATTTTACCGATGAATGAATTCCTCAATTGGAATAACCTATTCCAATAAATGTGCAACTTTACCTAATAGTTTTTTATTGTGTTGAGTATCCCAAAAAATCTAAATTTTTGGGATATTGAGTATATCCATAGGATTAATCAGATCCCTAATCCTCAAATAAGTGTAGTATTCTGATTAAGGTATATTATAGACTGCTTTCAATTCATCAAAGGATACCGATGAATCCGACAGATAGATTTGTGAAATTTTGAAAAATACCATGATTTTCCCTGGCCTTAAAGCCTACATTTCCTGTATACCATAGTAATGAGGTTAACGGGGAGGAAAGGAACAAGCCTCCCAGAATTGTAAGCTGTTTTTTAATTTTTTTCTGGGAGACTGCTAAGTTCTGTACTTTATAGTTTGAGAACATAATATCTGGACAGGTGCGGTTGTCTAGCCAGAAGATATGTAAAGGATTAAATTCACCGGAAGTTTCCCTTTCAATATGATACCAATATGTTTTTAGGGAGGATTTATTGTTCCACTTTAAAGCATGGGAGAACATCATGTTCTTGTTCAAAGATTCGATATCGGGAAAAGAGGGGCTTCCTTGTTTGCTTCTCCTAACCATCGAGTTATAAGCTATTGAGGGTTTTTTATTGTTCCAAACAAAATCCAGAATAACAGATTTGAAAGAGGACAGGATTTTTTTGAGAAACTCTAAATGGGATAGATCTAAACAGATATCAAAGATTTGGTATCAAATAGGCATTGACGTGTTTAGACATCCCAACCAGGAGATATCAAGCCCTTTCCAGTCGCCAAGTTTCCTTTTAAAATAGTCTAGGATAGGTTGAAGGTTTGCCTGTACGAGTGATCTGGATTTAATTTTAATTTAATCCCCAAATAATCGATTTCTTCCCGCAAAAGATTCCATCCATATGAACTATGGATTGTGTTTGTTGTCTCAGGATCGAGGTTAGCAACAAGTATTTGGGTTTTGGTCAGAATTAATTTGTAGGTTTCTGATTCTTCTGACATTCTGATTCATTGTATTTTAATAATTTATGAAATAGCTATAATGATTGAGGAGAACTATAAGGACCATAATAATTTAAGGAGTAAATTGGTGTAAATAAATAGGTTGCATGAAGGCCTGACATAAGCAAAATGTCCCTACCAGGGTCTGTGGTGAGGTCTGTGAAAGTCCAGGCTATATCACTAAATTTTATGTTACAAAATACAGCAGGAACGATGATGGTGCCTACCACTGAGGCAGCCATTGCATGATGAGATAAAGTGAATATGTGTCACTCTTAATGATGGTGGTATATTTGTAAACGGGAACTGCAAGTTGAGTATATTAACACACTACTGTATATGTATGGGGAGAATAAAAAAGGCATTTTTAAAATAGGAACACAAGGTAATGTTGAGCTAGGAGAAAATTGTTACTAATAATGTTTTTGGTAACCCAGGAAATTGAAAAGAAAATCATCCATTTATATTTGATTCCACCTGGATCCTTACATATGCATACACAGAAAGGTTGCACTTGATCCAGTTTGTCATTTTTCAACTGTGGAACTATTTAAATAACATTATTTTCCATTCTTTACTAACCGCTTATTTGTTTCCAGTTCTTAAAGGACACCTCTTGGCAAAAAATAACTCCTGTTTAATTGAAAGATTACATTAAGTGAAGATGGTGTATAAAGAGATGCTTTAATGAAAGAATACAAATAAAGCACCTTATTGAGCACTCATCAGTTCGGCATTAACCTTCATGCAGGCGAATGAAGATCTGCCTCAAGATTCTAAACAATATGTCTGCCCCCTGTTACAGGTATATGAAGCATAAAGGGCTCAATAAAGTACATTCATTGTATTCTTTCATGAAAACATTTCTATGTAAAATGCCTACACTTGATGTGATCTTTCAACTTAACACTTAACACAAGTTAATTTGTTGGTGCAGTTGTCCTTTCCGCAGGTTTCTTCCAATCTTGAGTTTTGGTTTGGTTTTCTAATTGAGTGTGTAAATTTCTGGTATTAGAAATAAACTATAATGCTATGGAATCATGATAAAGTCGCTGACTTTTATGTTTTATCACTGTGATGTGAGTATATTAGTTCTATATATGTTTGTCCCAAGAAGACAAGTCTCTATTGATTTCACATTCAAACGTACAAATTTACTGTTAACCTACTGAGAAATAAGTACCATAAATAAACTGAAGTTATCATTTGTTTCTAACCAATACAACAATTATGATGCATTGAGTGCAAAATAAAAAAATATAAAATGAAAATACATAAATAAATGTCAAAGTTAATGAAGAGACATCCTTGTAAGCTCACACATGGTGCTCAAAATTTACTGCAATTTTTACAATCCCCTTGGCAACACTGCAGATATAGGGCTCTGTAGCGCAGCACATTTGTAGAAAGGATGTGATACCAAGTATAATTTATGCTCCTTTATAGTGATACTAATAGGTTTCACTTTTACCAATACAAAGGAATGCTATAAACTTACCTCCTGTGGTGGCTTCTCAATAAAGCTATACTTTAATTCATTACTCGCCTGAAGGCTATGTTTTATTCTCTATTTTAAAGCAATTTAATGTAATATATTTTTCAGCCTCGGAATGTCATTTTATATCAAGTGGAAATACTTATGACTGTCATTATGTGTTGGTGTCATATTTATTCTCAACTGAAAATGCAGATGATGAACATTTTGAATGCACAATGTGAATGGCTGGTTAATAAGTAATATGCCAAAATATGACAACTAATGTATAACAATAGCCTTAAAGGGTTCTTTTATTCCAGATAAGTGCAAATTGAATCTTTCAACCCCAACATTGTTTAAAGGGAAATTATCACCCTTATAACAACTTATGTTTAAACAAATGTGACACGGTAAGACAGCATATGTAACATGTTGGTGAAAACATAGTGGCAGCTGATTTCTACAAAATGTATGTCTTGAACAAAATACCTTGTTCTGGTGGACCTGCCTGCATATGCATTTAAACATCTGCATAAAAAATATGAACATATCAGTTCTTTATTGATGCTGAAAAATGTATAGTGCAGTCACCCATCTGACTGTATGTATTTCTTCTTGCAGCAAAGGCTTGAAAAGCAGGCTAAACTATGGTCTTTGTTTATGAGAGAAGGGAAGTATACATTTCAGGCCAAAATAGCCGAGATCAAAGTATCACTGAATTGAGTATGTTTATAACTCTGCTTTGGCCTTAAGCTGGTGATCCTCAGCTGCAATATATGCAACACAGCAGCCCACCAATCCAACTATCATGCTGTCATGTAGTTCTATACCATGAAGATCTTAATGACAGCATGGACCGTCCAGGGTTAAAAATCCACCAGGTGGATGTTAAATGCTGTTGTGGGTTCCTCAATACCAGGACAGTCATCAGAAATGTCAGGGACTCTTACTGAAAAAAATTCTGCCCCCCCATATCTCCCTCTCGCCCCTCTATCCTCCCAAAGTCATTTTATCCAGGTCTTTTTATATCATGCCAATTATTTAAATACACCCCAGGACATATGTCATTACCTGCATTTCACATCCAAGACTTATTATGCCACAGCCAATGTTAGTTTATCCATGAATATGCCACTGATATTTTTCTCATTAATATGCCACTGATAAATTGACCATTATTAACCAATAATAAATTGCTCATTAATAGCCACTGATAATTTTCTCATTAATAGCCACTGATAATTTTCTCATTAAAAGCCAGTGATAATTTGCTCATTAAAAGCCACTGATAATTTGCTTATTAATAGCCACTAACAATTTGCTCATGAAAAACCACGGATAATTTTCTCATTAAAAGTTACTGATAATTTGCTAATTAATAGCCACTGATAATTTGCTTGTTAATAGCCACTGATAATTTGTCCATTAATTTGGAACTAATAATTTGCTCATTAATAGACACTGATAATTTGCTCATTAATATACCACTGATAATTTGTCCATTAATTTATCACTGATAGTTTTACCATTATTAGCCACTGATAATTTTACCATTAATATGGCAGTCAATACGCACACTCTCTATTCTCGCAAGCTACACCAATGATGAAAAGTGTCAAAATACCCTAAGTTAAATGCCCTGGATGGTCTACTTTTATGACCATCCAGTCAAAAATATGTACACATGGGGGGTGATTCTAAAATTCATGACAGATATCAATGTTATAATGTCACTATCAGTAATTTTGAAACAAAAATAAAAAATAAATACCAATGTGCTACTTGTATTTATTGCATTATAACTTCCAAAAATAAGTAAAACAACTTATATTCATGGGCTACTCCCAAACTCAGGACACATATTTGAATCTATTTTGCAGTGTATTTTCATTGGTTGATGTGAAAGAGTCAAATCTTTGTCAAGTACATTTTTTTATTTACTTTCCACCATATTTTATTATTCTGTTGTAAAAAAAATAGCATGTTACAATTGAAATAATGGTGTCTTATCCTTAAGAAAAAATATGTATTTGTTTGGGTACAGTAAATGAGAAAGATAAAAATAACAGCATGGTTTTTCCTGCATGGTAAAACAAATGGAAAATAGTCCGCTTATGAAGGAGGTCAAAGAAATTTTTTTATTCTAGACTTTGCATAAATAATCTGTACCTTGACATAGCATACTTTCAAAATGGGTCTGCAATGTTTCCTGTTGATAACATCACATTGTGATGTGTTATGACATGACATGTTTTCCATTGAACGAAGCTCATTTCTAGATCAATACACAAATAATATGACATTTACTTGCAATTTAACTAACGTAACATACTTTTTTAGATGCAGATAATTTTGTAATCTCTATACTGATATATGTTGTGTATACGTTATCCAGATATACATTATCCAAAATAAGCCATTTTCCAAACTCCACACACACCTGTCAGAATGCAAGTTTTAAAAGGATATTCAGTGAGCAGCCCCTTGTGATATAGCCTTTCCATGCATGCCCAGATTCCTCCACGCCCCCACACGGTAATATAATGACGCAGTTCTGACATGCCAATGGCAGGTTACCAACAATGCCTCACATCACAGCTACATCTCAATAAAGGTGATTTATTTGCTCTATACATTATTTGCATTGATTCTACTGTATTTCTGAATTGAAATTGAGTTCTGAGAGGCTTTAATACATTTTGTTGTTTTAAGTATGTTATCACATATTACTGCAAGTGAGTTATATATGCTCAATTTTTTCCACAGTGAGACAGGAAATATTAACTTTTAACTTTTAGAACCAATCAGAGATGCCAATAACATGAATAAAGTATATGTTTCCTTAGACAGAAAACCTTTCTGCAGGAGAAGCTTGTCACAAATTGAGAATCCATTCTATGACATCAACATTTAGCATAAATCTATGGAGTATAAAACAATATTCATATAAAAGCAAACACAGGATAATACACAGACATTATGAAAAAGCTTACAATGCTTTACTAATTGAACTAAGCAGTGATTACCAAATTAATGTTCGAGAAACATCAAGCCAGCATTTCATGGCATCCTAGTTTAACATAGATAGCACAACCCAACTTAAAGGACAATTAAACTTTGTTTTAACCCTTGCTTCAGAGCTGAGGCAGAGACTGTGGAGCATTAGCAGAGAGAGAACCTCACTCCATTCAGACCCCAGTCAGATGGGTGGGGCAAGGCCCCACTCTGATTGGTTGTGTGTGCACTGATACTCTCATTGCGACCCATCTTCCCCACTGTCTCTGCGTCAACTTTGAGGCAGAGCCGAGAGTAAACCTGTGTGTATCTCTAAAGATATATTATATTTAATATTAGAAGCACAAGAGAATGAAAAAGTATAGTTGTCCTTTAAAAAAACTATTTTAATTATCATTAGTGTTTTCAACTGTACATGGTAAAGTTGGTGTCTCCAGCACTGAACAAGTCAAGCTAAATTTGTCTAATTTGTTAGTACATTACAAATGCAATGTCAAAACCATCCATCTGATTTGTTGTTTCATACATATCAATTTCCTGTATTGCCTAACATGTTATATACTATACGATGTAGCTACACTTAGTGTTGATGATGTCCTTCTCTTATGCATAACTTTGAGTGCCATATAAACAGAGATCCCCAAGGCAATGGAGATCGCTCATTCAATAAAACATATAAGTTGGCATTATTAACAATGTAAATGAAACATTTAAACTTTGTAGACTTTGTGAGACATGATAAAACATACTGATTAATTAATACATTCTTTATTACACTTATTATTATATTGTACTCTAAATCCCTAGAGTGCAACAGTTAAACTTTGTGTACTTTGCGAGACATAATAAAACGCACTGATTAATAATAAATTACACACATCTTATAATAAGATAGTAGCTTACCTTAGAAAGGTCCCCAGCCTCAAGATAGAAGCAAATGATAAAGACATTCCAAGTAACCCACAGGACTAGCCAGGTTGCATACTGTCGAGATAGAAGGAGTTAAATAGATCTTAGAAATAAAATTGACCTGTATTAGTTAAAACAGCATTATTATAAATGTGTCCAAATCTAGAAAGATGTCTACCACCTATTCACATATCCTTTCACCTGTGTACTTTTCTATATGATGTATGCGAGGAGCATACACATTTTCTCTGAAGTGGGCCACATGATCATAAATGCATTTCCTTCTTGGACTGGATTATTTATTTAATTTGTATTTCTGCAGTAATGCTGGATAATTGCCTATTTGTATATATACAGACATATAAACATACAGAAACAATCCAACTCAACTTTATTTAAACAAAACCACACATTTATAGGGCAAATATGAATATATTTTGTTAAGTCAGTTAGGAGACACCTTACTCAGATTTGTCTAAATTTGTCCATGGCCATATGTTGGATTGCTCTGATACATGCAAAATAAAACGAATGCACTGAAATCTAGTGTAATAATGCATTTTTTTCATTTGACACATTATTACCGTATTTGCTCGATTATAAGACGACCCTGATTATAAGACGACGCCCCCAAATTTGTACATTCCTTTAGGAAAAAAACTAAAAGCCTGATTATAAGACTACCCTATAGGAAAAAAGTTTAACTTGTATATATGTAAATTGCTTTTTAATATTTAATAAAAAATGTATATTATACAAATGCATGTATTGTTTTTATTTGCTTTTATGTGCCAATGCGGCCTCTCTCCCGCTCCCCCAGCTGTCTCTTCCCCCCCCCCCCAGCGTTGTCTCTCTCTCCCCCCAAAAAAACAGCTGGTCCGTCATAATAGACTGCCGTGTCGGGCAGCATGGAGGATGTCTGCACGTATCGTGCAGACATCCCCCAGCTGCCCGATTCTCCCTGGTGGCTAGTGGGGCAGCAGAGGATGTCTGCGCGATGAGCGCAGACCTCCCCTGCTGCCGCCCGGTACGATCGCCGGGACTTCTGTGACGAAAGCGGAAGTACCCGGCTTCTTCATAGAAGCCCCGGCGGTCGTGCCGGTTGGGGTCAAAAGGTCAATATAGGAAAAAAAACAAAAACACTATTTTTGTTTTTTTTCCCCATTACTCGCAAAAAAATAGCGACAAATATGGAAACATGCATATTTTTGACAACATTTAGAAACTATTTAGACGGGGTCTTTTTTAATGATTTTATTTGTGTAAATTATATTTTAGGTCAAAGTTAGAAAAAGTGTTTTTTTTTTAATTTTTCATCATATTTTATGATTTTTTTTTGTAGTAATTATAAGATATGATGAACATAATGGTATCTAATGAAAACCCTTCTTATGACAATAAAAACAACATATAATTTGTGTGGGTACTGTATGTAAGAAAGAAACAAATTACAGCTAAACACAAACACACCAGAAATGTCAAAACAGCCATTGTCAAGGGAAGGTCAAGGTGAAAATGTCTTGTCACTAAGGGGTTAAAGTTACCACACTACTATAAATGTCCTATATAAAGTTCCTCTGCATATGGTTTGTTTTCCTATGGGACGATACTGTCTTTCCAGATATCAAGTTTGAACTTATTTGTGCCATTTTAGATTAAAATATATACAAAATTTGAGAATGTGAGAAACTGAAGGCCTAGTTTCCTATAGACCTTAATTATATTAATGCCTCTGGTATACCTATCACATAATTATCAAAAAATGTATAATTTGTTCACTAAGTTCCTTAGACTATTCAAACCCCATGTAAAAAAAATAATGATGGGCTTGTTCTATGGTATGCGCTATGTCAAACACTTAATAGCAATTCTATAATCTACATTGAATACATCTTCTTGTTTTATAATGCCCTGATGATACATAACTAAATAATATACAAATTAATATAATATATATGTACTGCCCTAGACAGACAAAATTCAGGCACCCCTCTACCCACGACATTCCACATAACCCATGTTGCACACCCAGGACATGCCCCAACACCCCATTACATGCCCTCATCACATGCCTCCATTACAACAATTATATGCTCCTATCACCCCATTGCATGCTCCCATCACCCCATTACTTCCCCCATTACATGATCCCCATCAAATGCATTACATGTTCCCATCACCCCATTACATGCTCCATCACCCCATTATATCACCCCATCACATCAAACCCATCACCCCATTACATGCCTCCATCACCCCATTAGATGCCTCCATTACCCCATTACAAGCCCCTCACATTAAAGTGCCAGGATATGTGACCTGTCAGCACTTCCCCGTCACATCACACAGGGAGCAGAATCGGCAGCACTGTCTGTTCAGCGCCCCATGCTGCCTCCCCAGCCACCGTCTCTGCCGGCAAGTTTTTTTCTTTTTTTCTTAAAGGGGCGGCTTTTTTTTTTTCCTTGCGCTTAATACAGCGCTGCATAACCCCCATTATTTCATTGATTTCTAGGACTGCATAAAATGGTATCTCACTCCATCGAAATCATGGTATTAAAACCACTGTTGTTAAATGCTATGTACTAAATTTAGTAACAAAACTACATATACATGGTGTAAAGTATAATATAACTGCTGTCTGAGGTGATTTGTCCCCAAATTATGTATGCATATTTTTATTGCGGCAAAGGATGGGGAATACGTTTACTAGCTTTCGCTAAATTCCATACATTGCAGCACCATGCTAAAAAAACTGCCACTATATTGTTTCATATCCTGCAGGAAACAAGACATTTAGTGCATTGTGGGATAATATCATATAGCATCACAGTTGCTCCCTTTCTTAAAATATATTTCCCTAGTGCAAAACATCACTTAACCTGATTTTAAGAATGACCTTCCTACCAGGATGAATTCAAGAATGACCTTCCTAGAGGATGAATAGCAATATCTCTACTTATTTTTAGTTCTGATGTCAATTTAACACTTGTCACCTTTGTGTTCCTTAAGGATATTATTGTCAAATACATCTCATCTTTGTCAGACAGCTTGTTATGAGTCTTCCACTCTTAAGTTTGTCAGTTTGAGAGGATATGTTTCTATATATAGCCTTATTGTTCAGCTACCAAGCCTTGAGAGTCAAATGGTGTGAGCAATTTAATGCTTTGCCGTCAATATTCTGTAACAAAATACAAATATAATTTTCTATGACATTTTCAAGAATTGATTTAAGCTGACAGATGATTTTAAAAGATCTGATGAAAAATGGAATTTTGATCAATAGGTTTAGGGAGGAACTTTTGATAATCAGTAAGAAATGAGTTTTGACCTATCAATATGATTTATTACTAACTTATGTTATGTGTTACATTAAGGTTATGATTATTTTGAGCTGTTGCTTTAATTAGTTTAATTATTATTCATTCTAATTAATAAGCACACAAGCACAACTTCAATCAAACATATAGTGTGGTGTAAACATTTTACCACGATAGCAGCTAGAACGACTGGGCACACCTGCCATGCATTATTTTAGCTGTAGATGTTCCAGACAGGGCACAGGTGACTTGACAAAGCCAGCAGACTGAGTGAGGAGAACAGGGAGAGGAAACGCTGGTGGTAAACATATGTTCTCATGTATTAAGTGAGATTAAACATCAGGTTTTGCAGAACAAGTTAGGCTTTGCACCCATATATTGTGGTTACAGGCTCAAGTTAGATATTGGATTACATATATATATATATATATATATTTTTTTTTTAGGAACGACATCTTGAGCCCATTCATCTAACTAGCAGTTCCTTTAGCACAAACGTTGAACCTCTGCCCTGGGACCTCAGTAGATGCAGAGTTAAGTGTAGTAAGTTGGGGTCCAATGTTGCCCCTTCGTACAGTAATTTGTTTATGCATGATTAGTTTGTATACAGTGATGTAAGGTTTCCTGAACACATAAGGCGTTGGTACTGTTTTATTGACAACATTTTCTTTGTATGGCATAGACCTGTGCAGACCCTACATTACTTTACTAAGAGGGATCTGGCTGGTGCTATGGACACTATTTTGTTTACCAGTCAATACAATAAGATAGATTTCCCTGATGTAACCTTGCATAAAGAGGGTAATTGTTTTTTATTATGACCTATACAGAAAACCAACAGACAGGACATCACTCTTACATGTGTCCTCCTCCCAACAGTCTGATACAAAATCTGCCCTATGGTTAGTCTTTAAGCCTTAGATGTATTACTGGTAATAATACTGTTTTTGAAGAGAGGGCATCTGAACTGAAGAATTATTTCCCTTCGTAGGAGCTATGATGCGGGGTCTATTGATACGTGTTCAGAAAGGGCAAGCGGCAAGAACTGAGAAACTAATGTGTAATCAGAGAGGGAAGAAAGAGGGAACAGGCTACTATGTGTGACCACCTTTCCATGCAAACTTCTGCTGTGCGACATATTGTTAATTCTAACTGGCAGGTCCTACAGACTGAAAATAACATAGGACATATTTTCAAGTACCATCCAGTGATGGCCTATAAGAAGGCAAGGATTGGCTCACACCAATCAATGGGATGTACCCAGTTGGTCGTTGTATAAACCGCAGTGACACAATTGTGACCGAGCATTTTACACACCAAAGTAAGGTGACTAAATATGAGATCAATTCATATATCAACTGTCATACTGACTGTGTCCTGGGGTATACTGGGGAGACCACACACCCCTTAATGATATGGATATGTGAGCACCAGAGTGCTATTAGGAAGCGCTGTATTTAGCACGAAGCAGACAAGTCAAGTGACTAGGGCGACACTTACTTTATCTGCCTGGGAGGGTGGCAAAATACCCAGGCCGGTTGGATGTACTGCCAAATTCTCTGAAACACCTTTGGAGAGGGCTTATTGATAGAGAAATGAACATTCAATTCACGGGCAACAGCTCTGGTGGACATTCCTGCAGTCAACATGCCAATTGCATGCTCCATCAAAATTTTATGTTTATCATTTTGTTCAGTGTAGTACAGATTTAAGTATTTTGTCAGAAAAATAAATGAGAATGGGTTTGTTAGGAATTGTGTACAAATGTAGTAAACATGTAAACAGTATGGAATAATCAGTATAAAGCATCTTGATTTGGCCTACAAGTCTAAAATAAATAAAAACATATATTTAAAACAAATAAAATAAACAAACACATGCCCCAATTGCACTATTTCTTTATGTATTAAACCTCTATTAAATATGATCAGTTAAATAAATTCCTGATATGACATACAGTATGTTACATACAGATAACCTATGCACTATAACAAGATTTACAAAACAAACACACATCATTTTCTTTATCTACTGGTTTTTATTTACAGTGTGGCTGTTTCTATTTTATGAACCAATTCCACTTACTACTTCTAGGTTGGTCAGGTAGCAATGGAGTGTACCTTGTTTTCTCAATTTAGCAAATATGTAAATGCAGTGCATCTTTGGACATTCTATACTTATTGTCAGACTGCATATTATTTGATTGCAATGCACTGCATGTTTTATAAAAGGAATAATTGACTTGTAATGTAATTACTTAAAAACAAATCATTGATCAGGATTAATAAATGTTTATTCTATTAGTGCAGTAACATAAACTGGGATATTAGAATGTATGTTTACTTTAAAGACTGCATTAATTGTGGATGTTTTATATACACATTATTTAAATGAAAGAATACACATACATTATCTTATTTAGTCTTGTTTGCTCTATATATGTCTATCAGAGGGATGACATGTTTACAATTGTTTTGGGAGATGAAGGAATATTGTCCCCAAGATTCTAAACAACATGGCTGCTCCCTGTTAGAGCTATTTGGATCAGAGGGACCATAAGGTACTTTATTTGAATTATTTTATTAAACAGTTTCCAGATTAACCATGCCTCATGGGTGTCCTTTAAGGAGAAAAAAATACATGAAGGTCTGTATTGCATTATTACAATTATTACTCTTACTTATATTTTCCTAATACAAAAACAAAACATGTTTATTCAACACTTAGTGAATGTGTGTACTAAAATCAGAAGACCAAACAGATAAGCAAAAAGTATTTAAATTATGATACTGGTTTGTACGCAATTAGATTTTGTTACATCATCACTATTATTCAAAAAAAAAAAAGACTTCCCAGAAGTGTGCTTGTACTTAGTGGTGTTTTTAATTAAAATATCTGCCTGTAACAGGGTAGATCTGTTTTACAGCATTTGATAAAGAGAATGGTGTTGTTTGGAGGGAGCTTATATTTCTACTAAACTTTTCAGAGAGGCATATGACATTGAACCTCAGGGGGAGTATGTGTTTTATGCAACATAAATTAATGTTTAGATATGGGCCCCTGGGATGGAGCATTCGGAGAGTAGTGCGGGCCAGTGTTCCACTTCTCAGTTTACAGGTAACTGGGAGAAATAAGGTCCAGACCAGGAATTCAGAATGTCTTTCAACCCATTGCTCAGCTACAAGTAATCAGCTGCAGAAAGGGAGATAAACCCCTCCCTGCTAGGCAGATAAGGAGACTTTGTTTCTGCTTTTGGGCTGGAACCCATATCTCTCACAGTTTCTTGTCTCCTTCCAACTGGACATAAGTTTGGAGCTGTTGTGACCCACTTTGTAGTTTGTATTGCTGAACCAAGCTGGTTTGTTGTTTTTTGGTCTCCTGTGGCAGAAATAAGATGTGCTGACCCCACCGCCAAACTACTGCTTCCTGTCTTCACCTCTGCTGCAATCCCTTTCAGTGGAACTGTGTCACTCAAACATTGTTTACATTGTGAATATAGAGAAGAAAAAATTCACCTTATTACTTTTGCACTTTTTCTACTTCCATGATGTCCAATTTAAGGACTGGTGCACAGAATTGCACTGCATATTCAAGGCAAAGTATTTATTCGTAGAGACAAGATGATATCCCCCTTTAGTGAATTGATACCCCTTTTTATACATGCCAATATCTCATTGCCCTTTGCAGCTACTGACTGACATTGTCACAATTGTGCTACAATATAACAAACACACCGGATGGAGTATTTCACCTTAAATAGACTTAGATGATCCCGTAAATATGGAACCTAGGTAAAGATAAATGCAGTAGGGATTCTGAGCATGGGAACCTGCCTCATAAATATATATATATTGACACAGCTGATCTAGGTGGTCTGACCAGATGTTAATTTTTGGGTGTTGTATTTGGATGAACACTAAGGCTCTTTGAGCTTTTGAAGGTTGAGAGTTAAAGATATAGCTGGATCTGCAGAGGTAGTACATTTCAAAGATAGGTGACAGCATGTTCCTTGCAACTGGAAGAGGTGATGAGACTGGATTAAAGCTGTAGACATCATGAGGAACATGAATGACTTGCAGGGAAGTGTATTTTGATAGGTGTATTTTTGGAGGGTGTGTATATCCTTGGAGGGAATTGTCCATTCAGACTGGATATGTGGATAGTTGTTCTTCATGTTATCCATGCAATGTGCGTTTCTCAGCTTATACATATGTGTAAATATTTCTTAAACGACATGTGTATGCAGGGCCGGCCTTAGGGGTGTGCGACCTGTGCGACCGCACAGGGCGCAACACCCCAGGGGGCGCCCGCCCGGCCGGTAGATAGAAAAAAAAAAAAAAAAGCCGGTAGTGGCACTGGCTGGGGGAGATCAAAAGATCCCCCCTCACCAGCCCTCTGCTCGGTCCGGGGAGGGGGCGGAGCTAACCGGCACAGCGGTGTAGCTCCGCCCCCACCCCGGGAAGCAGAGCAGAGTCTGCATTACGGGGAGCCCCGGGCAGCATGAGATAGTGCTGCTCGGCTCCCCATGCCTGCATTAAGCATGGGGAGCCCGAGCAGCACCTTCTCATGCTGCCCATGGCTCCCCGTAATGCAGACTCTGCTCTGCTTCCCGGGGTGGGGGCGGAGCTACACCGCTGTGCCGGTTAGCTCCGCCCCCTCCCTGGATACACCTTTTCAGGCAAAGGTAAGGGAGGGGGGAGAGAGAGAGGCAGAACAGGGGTTAGGGGGGAGACAGACAGACAGAACAAAGGGTGGGGAGAGAGAGACAGACAGAACAGGGGTTAGGGGGGAGAGACAGAACAGGGGGGGGGTTAGGGGGGAGAGACAGAACAGGGGGAGGGGAGAGAGAGACAGACAGAACAGGGGCAGGGGGGAGAGACAGAACAGGGGTTAGGGGGGAGAGACAGAACAGGGGCAGGGGGGAGAGAGAGAACAGGGGGAGGGGGGGAGAGAGAGAGAGAGAGAGAGAGCAGGGGGAGGGGGGGAGGGGGGGAGAGAGAGAGAGAGAGAGAGAGAGAACAGGGGGAGAGAGAGAGAGACAGAACAGGGGACGGGGGGGGAGAGAGACAGAACAGGGGACGGGGGGGGGGAGAGAGACAGAACAGGGGACGGGGGGGGGGAGAGAGACAGAATAGGGGACGGGGGGGGAAAGAGACAGAACAGAGGGAGAGAGAGAGAGAGAGACAGACATGGCAAGGAAGAGGAAAGGGACAAACATGGGAAGGGAGAGAGACACACAACATAGGGGGGCGAAAGAGACGGGGGGGGGCGCCACGGGGGAAGCCCGCACAGGGCGCCGGAACACTTAAGGCCGGCCCTGTGTGTATGCTCCTTAAACTACATGGAGTTGTATACGCTCCTAGCACCAGTATCACAGCACTGGATGCTCCTTTGACATGCCAGCGAGTATTTGTAATGCAGAACTACAGATACATGTAGTGAGATGCTGTATGCTGCAACTTAGACATGTGACAAGAAGATAATCAATTCCACCACCTCTGCTGTCATCTCCTCTCAAGACAGTACTTGCTTAGTTGCAGTTAGATTTTGAGCCATTTTTGCAACTCAACTAGCTCACTCCCAATATCTAAAACTGTGTAGAAGTCAAGAATATTGTGCACTGTCACTGACAGCTTATGCAAATGCCAAGAATCATGGTACATTAACATCAGACAAAATGCTAATTATTTCCTACATCTTTTCCCCTTCCTTTTTAACCCGTTACCTCAAGAGGCATTTAAAGCAAAATCTCTAGATTGTCATGACTAGAAACCTTTCCCATTAATTACGTCACAGAAAAAGGATGTCCTAGTTTCCCCTAAGCAGAAACATCTGAATTATATATATGGCTCAGACTACAGCCACAGCTGCCGCCTGGGACTGTGTAAGCAGCGGTTGGTGGATTGTGGCAATTTAAATAGTTAACTTGAAATGCACAAATAGCTCTAAGTTTCCAGGCTGACCATAAGTGCACTGCATGCAGGGAGAAAATAAAAAAAACTTGTCTGCAGTGCAGGTTCCCTGCCTGTGCATCAGTTCTCAGAGATGTGGAAATGACTCTGTACTATGCTGAACTATGATTTCTACCTGCTGACAGAAATCTCAATTTTAAGAGGGGTTAGAGTGGTTCCTCCGTTTATAGAGCTGGAAACAAAAAAATGCATTCTCTTCATGAAAAGACCAACATACTTAAAATATATAGCTGTGGCATAGTCTCCATAATTAAGTGTGTTGAGCTCAAAACTTGTGTACCATGTTTGCCCCTTTTTGGGGCTAATATTGTAGTAAATGTAAGTTGTGGCCTTTAACAGCCTGATGCCACAACATTTGCGATATCTGAGAATATGGATAGTCTGACTAACACAATGAAATCTAGCAAGGACAGGGAAATCTAAAAAATTAAGCTTATGTATCATACACCCCCTTAAAATTATGTTTTTAAATTAAGGGAATGGTCAAAATAGCACCTTATTAGTTAAACAGCATATGTAGCTGAACTGATTGTGATTCAATGGGCTTGCAAATGAGAGCTATTCCCGCCATTCAGCCATTTCTGCATACATTGCTCATATTTGAGCCTGAATGGGTCTACCCAAGTGAGTTTAGCAAACTTCCACAATTCTAATCCTTCTACAATTCCTTTATGTCCTGAGGCAGTGATTTGTAGCTAGATAGTCTACTCTGGTACGGATTTCAAATATGTTAAATGAAAACCGGTCTGAATATGTTCCATCAAATTCTCTGACTGTGTCCATTAACTTACGATTGAGTGACTTGTAATTAGACAATACTATCAGAATATAAAAAAAATTCAACTAAGAGACAAATAGCAATATAATGCTTAGTAGTTCGTAACTGTCATGAAAAAATATGGTTCTGTAGCACCCATTGCATATACTAACATTTTACATGCAGGGATATTCTTATTTATCAAATAGAGTCATGCAAAAAGATTGTAAAGTATACTACACTGTGATAACAGTGTTGTCACCCGGATAGTATTTCACTGTTAGGGTGGTGATCATTTAGCATGAGTCCAGTGTTAGCATGAGTCCAGTGTTAAGTCTACTTGGGCAATAGAATAGCCATTATTTGAGAGGTAAAGGTGACAACCCTGTAAACCCTGTAAAAATGTTTATTTGTTTGTCACTTGACATAAGCTTACTGGATGATGTAAAATATCTCACCCACTAAATGTATGCATAATGAGATACCATATTTTCCATTAAAAACAAATGTATTATTCATTTTCAACAGTACATTGCCATAGTGACAGGTAAACCATGGTATGGCCATTTAATGAGATAAAGAAGACTATTCACTAAAAAAAATTGAGTTGCAGGTAAATTGAGGTAAGGTGAACATTTCATATAAACAATTTAGCTATACGTTGTATGGGGACAAATTTGGCGAGTTTGCTCAGCGAGGGAAACTTACCAAGTTTGTCCTTGCACATTACAGGTTAAGCATTGTGTGGTCATAGATGTTTGGGAGATTATGTATCATTAAGAAAGTTTATAGTCTGTTTTGTGAGGCTGCGTATTGATAGCCTTGTGTATTCTGTCATAGTTTGGGTGATTCTGGCATAATCCCTGAAAAATGCATATGCTTCTTTGTTCCTACTCCAGCTAACTTTGTCAATTTGTTAGTATTAGGTTGCTGATCCAAGAGGCTCTTACAACCAATAAAAAAGAGTGCACATCATTATGTACAATGTATCACTATTACTGGCTCAGTAAACACAACAAAGTAGCACGTACCTCAAATGAAACTGTGGAGAGGTCACCAGATGACTTGGACAAGTGCAACACCACACAACATTTTATTTTATCTTGGTTTTGAATACATCCAAGTAGCAATCACAAAAATATATGTGAGAATTACCACTCAAGACACAGTTCTACTGAGTTTGAACAGTAGAACTGTTAAAACTCTACTTAAAACTCTAATATCTCCAAAACTGTTAACGAGTTTGAGAAAATAGAAACAAAAGAATTGGGCACTTTTTAAATATAAATTTAAAAAAAAACAAAACACAAAAATGAAAGCTCTATTTATTGCAGTGAAACATACAAAAGTGAAATTTACTTCATAAATATGTGCTCTGTACTCTGTTGACAGGTAATATGGTTTGCAGGCTTCCGTGAAAACGAAATTAAAGGCACACAATGAAGATGAGCTAATTTGCATATAAATTCACATAAACATGCATGTAGAACATTTTTATTAGTATACTTTCTGTGCATTAGATGGTTTACATATTGACTTGCAGATTGCTTGGTGTTCTAAGTTAGCTATTCCCTTTGGCTTTATTTCAGTCTAATTCGAACAGTTGTCACATGTTAAGAAAATAAATTCCCACATAACAGTGCATATAAAGAGCACAACAAACTGTGTAATACAAGTTGATTCTTAGATAATGCTTCCCAAAATGGTTTGTATATATAAAATATATCTATAGCTTGTGATTAGTGGTTAGTGCACCAACTGCTAAGCATGTTCTCACCATAGAAAGCATGATTCCTGGCATGGTCAGTTGAGTAACAATAGGTTGACTAATAGCAATTTCCCTCTATAGAAATCTTGGTTTAAGCTCTACAAATGAAAATCATCAAATTGCATAAATATTGTAATGTATTGTGATTTGTAGGGAATTAATAACCAGATTGCCAAAATAGCAAAGTTGAACAAAAATGTCCTATCTTGTCAATTTGTAGCAATTGTGCTGTTTTTGCAACTTGGGGGGGTCATTTACTAAACAAGTGCAGTAGGTAAAGTAGGTAAAACATGAGTAAGGAGCAATTTGCGACTATTTGCAACATTTTGCGCTTTTTTCCCCTGATTTGCGCCTCTTATATTTATTTTTATTTATAATGCATTTTTCCGGTTGCGCTAATACATTGCGATTATATTTACGCATGCTAAAGATTTTTGTGAATATTTTATGAAAAATAATTCTTATTTGTGTGTGAAAATTACACCAGCTTTTAGCAAGTGCTATCAAAAGAGGTAGAAAAAAATATTTGCAAAACTGAATGTTTTTATTCGCATTTATGCCTGTTTTTATTCTCAATATGATTTCCACACAAAATATATTTGCGTTTTTTTAGTACTTGCCCCTCTTGGTTGTCAACCACCACAGTTCACAGTTACTCCCACTTGGTCTATAATAAGTCACAATACTGTTTAATTCAGTAGTATTCGTGTCAGCTAAACTTCTTCTAAAGAGGTGAAAGCTGTAATCTCCCATGCTTCTTTCACTAGATGATGTCTTTAAAGCTCATTTTGAGACAAAAGTCAGGTTGGTGGCTACCGTGCTTGCTTTTCAGGCCTACACACATTCTATTGATTGTGTCCAGGTGATTGAATAATTATATAGTGTTTGGATGGAAAAAGGCACACTTGATACTTTCTCACTGGGTAAACCTAATTAATTCTATAATTCTACAAAATTATCACAAGGTCAAAAACAACATTACAACTTTCATTTATTTTTACTTTCACTTTCGCTTTTTTTTAAATAGAGTTCACTATTCTTGTTAATAGATTGAGCATTTTTGCATATTTTATTTGTGTAACCAATATTATATTGCATAGGTATTGTATCATTCAACTTTGTTATGCTTTAACTTATTCAAGTGTGTGGATATTCTATTCTTTGGTTATTGAATATAACTATATAATTTTACCTTGTGGGTTAGTATAAATGTTGTATTGTTGCAGTGACCATTTATACATTTAAAAATGTTTCAGGAAAAGTGTTATGAGCAACCTTGGGAGGCAAGTAATTTCAGGAAGCATTTCTTTACTGAGAGATTAGTGGATGTATGGAATAGCCTTCCAGTGAAAGTGGTAGAGGTAAACACAGTGAAGGAGTTTAAGCATGCGTGGGATAAGCACAAGGCTATCCTTGTGGGAACTGGGAACTAATAAAAGTATTTAGACATTTGGACAGACCAGATGGACCGAATGGTTCTAATCTGCCGCCACATTCTATGTTTCTATGTTTCTAGAACAACTCATTGATATTCAGGTTTGTGTTCAAACCAGCATTCTGTCTTAATGATCTGATTAGATACTATGTTTTGTTTTTTATGGCCAATGTCACAAAAGAATTACCAACTGGACCTACTGGATAGTAAATCACAGGACTAAATTCGATTGATTGCTCCATCAAGTAGTTTGTTGATTTGGGAACTGCTGTGGACCTTTATACTGCAATATAAAACTGCATTACAATATATGGAGTAAAAATATGGATGTTAAACAGCCTGCTACTATTTTAAGTATCGAACCCATGCTAGATTTTTATAGGAATGCACAGTACTGTAAAACTGGCACTGCCCAGTGATGTGAGGGCATAGCTGGCACTATAAAAGAAGATGCAGGAACAGAGCTGGCACTTGGACATGGGATGTGGGTTTATGGCACTGTGGAAAGAAGGGGTGTATGGAATTTTTGCACCGGGGCACTGTGGTTTCTAGTTACGCCTCCATTTGAATGAAGCACTGTTATGTACTATGAAAAATAAGAGATTATACAGACACCATTAAAAGCCAATAATCAAATTTATACATATTTTATTGTAGTTCTGCTAAAACAGTGTATATATTTTGTTTGATCTATATTTAAAATGCACGCAATGTTTAGGTTGTTCAGTACCTTTAGACATGGGCAAGTAATCTTATCGTGGATAACTGATTAAAAAATGCTGTGTTCTTTTAAAATTATGGCAGTCGCAACTATGTTTATTCTGCTGGTTACATTTCTAAAGATTACAAAACTGAAACTGCATGTATCAAAACATTAGTGGTATTAGAGAGTACCAATTTTCTGTGGTTGGTTATCTATCTTTCTGCTTTAATACTAGGCAAGAGTGTATCTCTATGAAATCCTCTGGGACATCAACATAATCACTTAAATGACAGATTTGATAGCATCAAACTGTTTTTTTTTTCTTTGTGTCTCAGCATGAGACTGTCCAAGGCAGCATAAATGCATAGATGCTTTTGTTATTTACTTGTCCTTTCTAAGTCTGAAGTTAAAGAATACATTGATGTTCAGTTGCTACTAAAATTATTCTTTTACTGGCTTTAAAGAAAAAAATAGAAGCCATCATGATTTAGCTTTCCTGTGATATAGGGTATGCCATTTTTGTAAAGTCAAGCCCTACCTCACATGACAAACAGGACTGAAATGCAGACTCAGTAAAGACAAATGAGTGGGTTAAAGCTGCAGTAACAACATATAATGAATCATTTTCAGGCATGGCTGGATAAAGAAAGAATGAATGTGCTACCACAAGAAAATAATAAGAGGACTCAGGTGGTAAAATTAGTATGAGAATTGAATTTGGCCTCTTCACTAACAGGGTGACCCAGAGACAGATGGGACCTATGATCTATCGAGTCAATACCTTCCACCACACAGCTACACAATAAACCGTTTCTCTTAGAAAAAAAAAGGACATAGCTGTTTACCTAGACATTGATTTCTTGCTTTTGTGGCAACCATTTTAAATCATTCACTGCTTGTTAAGATGTGAAGATATAGCTCTATCCCTGTCCATCATTTTTTTTTCAAGAGAGTCATATAATTTACAGATGAAAGATGAGGGAGGAAACCTGCCTGTTACTGTTAATTCTGGATGACATTTAAAATATATGTTATTAGCTATTTACTTTTCGTGATTTGAGTGCTCTACAAGGATGTTTATTCCCAGTGTCATACATGTATGTATGCCTTATCTGTGTTAAATAATTATCATATCATTTGAATTGATGGTTTCCATGATTAATGGAAAGGTTAAGTGTAAGAGAAAATGACTTAATCTTGGTAACATTGTTTTAGTATTGGAAATGCTGTAGAAAACAACAAAAAAAAAACTGGATCAAATTTTCTAGTTATCTTATGGGTACTAAAAAAGGGAACATATTTTATATGCAAAGCTATTTTTGGTCTTTACTATTTCAGTGTTAAATGTTTAGTACATCGGAAAAGGAGCAACCATATCTTATCTTAAGATCCACTATCGGAAATAACCCAAAATCCCCAAGTTTTCTTTTTGGATAAGGGTCAGTGTGAGTAAATTGCTTGCATTGCATTTAGGTAATGTAGATCATTTCTAGGGCTGGTGCAGCCGAAATGATCTATTAACTGAAAGTATCCATTAGTCAAAATGCTGCCAACCCAAAAATTTCGGATAAGGGATACTCAACCTGCATTTGTATATAAAAATAGGCATGTTTGCAAATATTTTTTCTGCCTTTTATATTAGCAGAAAAAAATTCACAACATATTCAGGAGTCCTTAATGTGAGCAAACATAACCGCTATATGTTACCGCAACCAGAAACATCCACACTAAATAAAAACGCAAAACAGTGCAAAATGTTAGAAATATTTGCAAACTGTTCCATTCAAGTTTTATCTATTTTTTTTTTTTTTTTTTTTACACTGCAGTTGTTTAGGATTCTAGTTGTTTTACACTATTCATAATTCTGTGAATTATGTACAAGTTTATGTCTGGGCAAAACTGTGAGTTGTAGTCCATCAGCACCTGGAGGGCTGAATTTGGACTCTTAGTGTTTTATTCATGAAAGAGGAAATTGTAGAGAATTTACAAGGGAATTTCAAACTTAAGGCCAAAGAAGCGGGCTGGAAACATTGTCCAATTTTTAAAACTTGGCCTTAAGTTTAAAAATTCTCTCTTTCATGGGATCAGGAGCCAGGGACATAGAGGATGAAACACAATCAGGGTTGAAATTCAGGCCAAGAGTCAAGAATAGTTTTGAGCAAACCCGAACTGCACTGTTCGGGTTCATACCGAACATTACGGTTTTTGGACCCCGGACCCGAACACGAACATTTCACTGTATGTTCGGGTTGGAGTTCGGGGTTTGGCGATTTAATGGCGCGTTTTGAAAGGCTGCAGGGCAGCCAATCAGAAAGCCCATAGCATTACATACATATACATTTCTTTCGGTTTATAGACTTTCGGTTTATAGAAAGCCCCTAGCATTACATTCAAATACATTGTATGTAATGCTAATGGCTTTCCATAAACCGAAAGTCTATCAACCGAATCTCTTTTGCTTTATAGACTTTCGATTTATAGAATGCATGTAATGCTATGTGCTTTCTATATACCGAAAGTCTATAAACCGAATCTCTTTCAGTTTATAGACTTTCGGTTTATGGAATACATGTAATGCTATTGGTATTCTATAAACCGAAAGTCTATAAACCGAAAGAGATTAGGTTTATAGAAAGCCAATAGAGACAAAAAAACAAAGGTGTGTGATCCCTCTCAGCAGTTACAACCTATAGGTTACAACCTATAGGGCCGGCTATTTCAGCCTTTGCCCATTCTCGCTGAGAGGGATCCCACACCTTTGTTTTTTGTCTCCATGAGTAATCAGGGTATGCCCAGACGTGGGTCCCTAGCTCGCTGCACCTAGAGGGATATCAGCCGTACCACACTGACGAGGCCATTGAAGGCCGAAACGTACGTCTGTGGTTGCTGTAGCTATTTGGATCTGGCTGCCCTTGTGGGTGGGACCAGTCTAATGTGCTATTGGAGAGGTTTCCTCTGTAATGGTGCAAGCGAGCAAAAAACGGTGATTCCTCTCCCGAGTAGGTTACTCTCAGCGTAACCCGGCTATTTTAGCCTTTGCCCAGTTCTCGCTGAGAGGGATCCCACACCTTTGTTTTTTGTCTCCATAGAAAGCCTGGAATGTCTTTCGGTTTATGGAATACATGTAATGCTATTGGCTTTCTATAAACCGAAATAGAGTTCCCATTCATACGAATAGGTCAATTGACCTATTTGTATGAATGGGGACTCTATTTCGGTTTATAGAATAGCAATAGCATTACATGTATTACATAAACCTAAAGTTTATAAACCGACTCTCTTTCGGTTTATAGACTTTCGGTTTATGGAATGCATGTAATGCTATGAACGAATGAAAGAATGGTTAATAAACGAAAATCATTCGTCCATTCGTGGTATTGACTTTCTATAAACTAAAATAGAGTTGGTTTATAGAATACCAATAGCATTACATGCATTCCTGCACTTCATATCTGAGAGTCAAATAGAACCTTCAAATACTGTGCTTACAGCGCACTTTGAAAAATTCTAATAGTTTTGGGTGGTAAATAGTACATTTGCATCTTGCGGTGCACTTCATATCTGAGAGTCAAATAGAACAGTCCAATACTGTGCTTACAGCACACTTTGAAAAATTCTGGCTACCTCCTCCTCCTCCTCCTCCAGCCCCACTTCCACCTACACCGCCATGGTCACCGCCTCCTCAACCTATGGGTCACTTAGTATAAACTGAAAGAGAATACCCTGCACTCCAAACCTCTCTTAAATGGATAATTATGTTGATCCTCCTGGCAGCCATGCTTTAGATTTAGATTTATGTTCTTCCAAAGCTAAAATCAAAGATTCCATCTAATGCTATTTTCATGTCCCCATTGACTTCAATAGGGAACGGGGTAAAGTTCGGGGTCAAGTTCGAGCACGGACCCGGACATTTTTTCGAAGTTCGGCCGAACCTGCCAAACCACGATCATCCAGGTGTCCGCTCAACTCTAGTCAAGAATCTTTTTTGAGTATCCGGTAATGTAGCTGTGTCTGTAAGTGTGACTGTGTGTCTCTAAGTGTGTCTTTGTGTCTGTAAGTTTGTCTGTGTGTCTGTGTTTGTAAGTGTGTCTGTACGTGTGACTGTCTGTAAGTGTGACTGTGGTCTGTAAGTGTTGTCTGTGTGACTGTAAGTGTGACTGTGGTCTGTGTGACTGTGTGTCTGTAAGTGCAGCGGCATTTTCTATGAGTGCAATCTATGTGCTGGGGAAAGTCCTGTGAGTGCAATCTGTGAGCTGGGGTAAGTCCCGTGCTGGGGAAAACCCGCAAGTGCAAGTGCACCTGTGTGTTCTTTTGTCTTTCACTGTGACTTTGTGTCTGTGAGTGTGTCTTTGTGTCTGTAAGTGTGACTGTGGTAAGCTTGTCTGTGGGTGTGACTGTGTCTGTAAGTGTGACTGTGGTCTGTGTGACTGTGTGGCAGTAAATGTGACTGTGTGTCTGTAAGAGTTTGGGAAGGTACTGTGAGTGCAATCTATGTGCTGGGATAAGTCCTAGGTGCTGGGGTAAGTCCTGTGAGTGCAATCTAAGTGCAGGGGCATATCACGTGAGTGCACTCTGTATGCTGGGGCAAGTCCTATGAGTGCAATCTGCGAGCTGGGGTAAGTCCTTGGTGCTGGGGCAAGTTCTGTGAGTGTATTATAAGTGATGGGGTAAATCCTGGGTGCTTGGGCACGTTCTGTGAGTGCAATCTGGGGACTGGGGTAAGTCATGGGTGCTGGGACAAGTCCTGTAAGTGCAATCTGGGTGCTGGGGTAAATCAATATAGCCACCCACTATGTTTACAAGGTTTTATCTTACACATTGCCCTGATATATACCCTTGCACATGACAATATATGCCCCCAATATGTACACAAGGTTATGTCTCACACCCTGCCCTGATATATACCCCTTCACACAGGTATATTCATATAACCGTGTGTACAAACTAGGGCCTATGCATTGCTCTGTCTAAGGGGCATATATCAGAGCAGTGTGAAAGGATTAATTTGGATCTGTGAGGGTTAAAAGCCGACAGTGTGTCAAAGAAGCTGATGTCTGCAGCACCTTCTGGAAGGCCAGATCACGCCAGTAGCATAATTGTTATTAGAATGGTCTTATCTTACTATTCCAAGGCTAGAACAGAGGTTTCTGGAACATCAACAAGTTGTCTCTGAAAGTTCTGTAATTTTCCTATAAGAACGACTTTTGTAACACTATTTTACATATTACGTTTTAAGTGCATTTTCTTATAAAACACGCCTTTCTACATATTAGAATAACCAATTATATCGTAGTAACTAATGTTTTTATCTTCGTATATATATGCTTGTTTAAACAATTAAAATCAGAGTTGTTTCACAGTTGCATTGGTGTCGGTCTCAGTTATTCACTGTGAGATAGCTCTCCTGGATCCAGTATTTACAAGTCAAACCAAGACGGTCGCATTAAGGGACAGAGGAAATTTCCTTACAATTTAGGGGCTCGTCCGGGATCGGGAAGGTCATCCTTTGTCCGGTAAGATATACTTTTTTTGGTTTATCTATCGGACTGAGGGCACTGGCCAAATCCCGATCCTTATATTTGTGTGTCAGGGACATACATCCTTATAATATTTTTTGTTTTTGTTTTTGTGTCCGGGACACATAACCAGATCTCAGGGAGATCCTTATATTACACAGATCTCAGGGAGATCCTTATATTCACATGTCAGGGACACATACACAGATCTCAGGGAGATCCTTATATTCATGTGTCAGGGACACATACACAGATCTCAGGGAGATCCTTATATTCACGTGTCAGGGACACATACACAGATCTCAGGGAGATCCTTACATTCACGTGTCAGGGACACATACACAGATCTCAGGGAGATCCTTACATTCACGTGTCAGGGACACATACACAGATCTCAGGGAGATTCTTATATTCACGTGTCAGGGACACATACACAGATCTCAGGGAGATCCTTATATTCACATGTCTGGGACACACACACAGATCTCAGGGAGATACTTACATTCACGTGTCTGGGACACACACACAGATCTCAGGGAGATCCTTACAGTCTCAGGGAGGCTAACACACAGATCTCAGGGAGATCCTTACAGTCTCAGGGAGGCTAACACACAGATCTCAGGGAGATCCTTATAGTCTCAGGGAGGCTAACACACAGATCTCAGGGAGATCCTCACAGTCTCAGGGAGGCTAACACACAGATCTCAGGGAGATCCTTACAGTCTCAGGGAGGCTAACACACAGATCTCAGGGAGATCCTCACAGTCTCAGGGAGGCTAACAGACAGATCTCAGGGAGATCGTTCACTTTAATACCAGGGGTATTATACACTTAAATTTACAGTCTCAGGGAGACTAGACTATTCTTGGTTTGGCTTGTTTAATTGTAATTTTGCATATTAATTGTATATTTGTGTTCATATATAAGGTTAATTATAAAGTCATAAGAAACCATAGACGGGTGGTAAGTGTACGTCTAAGGAAATTTACTGTATTTACTGTATTCTCTTATAGGTGGTAAGTGTTTTATATTTAGTGGAGTAGAGAGGACATATCTCCTGAATCAATCAAAATCGAGCGCTCAGTGAAAAAAAATAGGCACGTTCTGCCGCTAGTATAATAATTTTTTGAATGATTTTTGAGTAACGGTCTTCTGAGCTTTATTCATCAGTGTGATGAGAAGTTTCATAGTAAGTAATTTTAATAGTGTATGCAAGACAAGTTTTTAATTAATTTGTTGCTGTAAGTAAGTAAAATAGAAATATTTGTGTGTAAAACAGCAAGAGTCATATAGTGTCCGAGGTATCTCTTGGACATCATGTTAAATATAAGTGATCAATCCATTGGATAGTATAACAGCTATAAAATATTTTAAAATCTATCCAGCCAGTTTTATGTTCTGGCAAAAACAATCTAAAACTTGCATGATGCTAATTTAAAGACACAGACTATGTTTTTAACAGGTTTTACATGTTACATATTAGAAATGTTTATTTGTTTATGTATAAATTCTTCCTTTTTGTATTTAGGTATCTTGACAAGTATTACATTTTTTTGTACTTTAGAAGGATTTTTGTGTTTTAAGCTTTTAATTTAGATTTTTCCCAAGATAAGATTTCACATTTTCCAATACTCTAGATAAAGTAATTAGATAAGTGAAGATGCCTTCATTGTAAGGTTGTATTTGTATGCACAGATGCACATATACAGATGTGTTTTAGATTTAAGCAGAATTTCAGAGTTGGTACTAGAGAAAGACTTGAGTAACGTTTATTCGTAATAAAGGTTAAGGTGTGAATTTTGTGTTGTAAAGATAAACTGTTGAAGGCTTTGTGGGCCATGGAAATGGCAATTGCTGGACACAAAAGGTTTTTGTATGTTGTAGAAGGTGAGAGGTCATGTTGCAAATATGTACAAAGAGAAGATGTTATGGTCTAAGAATATGACCGTTAGGATTTTAAAGTGAATATTAATTTAAAGGAAGATATAAGTAATAATGTGAAATATTATGATACATGGTGAGAGAATATTGAGATGTTGTTTAAAGTTTTAGATGCAAGACAAGTTTTTAATATGATATATGAGAATGTACGTATGTCAGTGATAAGTGGAAAGAATTAGCGAGTGTCGTGTTATGTGACAAGTTGTGTTTTGTTGTTAGAGTTGTAGGAGTTAATAGTGAAGTTGAGAGAAAGCTTCCCCAGAAGCCCCCCTTCTCTCTGACAGTCTATTTGCAGATAAGAGAATCGTAGCTGCAGCTGCAAAATTATTATTTTTTCTTTTTGTGATGGGAGGGGGAGAACGGGCCAGAATTACTGTTACTGTTAGTTATTGAGAAGTCCTGTGTGTTATGTGCTATGGTTAAATAGTCTGATCATGATATTATTTGTCCTAATGGTAAAGCGATACATAATTATTATGTATGAGAACATATTCTCACATTATCAATTGATTCAACTATGATTATAAGATGGTAATAATATTTCAAGAACAAAGAATGGTTCAGTTTGACAAGTTTTAACAACACAGGTTAGCAGTAATAATATGTTTTAATTATATTTTAATGTGAAGATTAATAAGATGTTTAGTGAAATATTGCATGTTACTAACTGGAATTTTTTCGAGTTTTATTTTCATATAGATTAAAGCTGTACAGCCAACAAAAGAAAAGTTCAAAGTGCACCAACGCATTTAATGCTGATCATAACTATTTCTAAAGAAAAGTTTATTTTTAAAAGAAGAAAAAGTTTTCCAATTCATGTAACTGGATTCTCACCAAATTTATCGGAATATATTGTTCAAATCAACTCCTGGATCCACGTTATTTACGTAAAGCACATTCCTGTACTGACAAACAGGCCAACAAAGGAGCAGCAATTTAGTGTCTTGATGGGCATAATAATCCCTGACCACTAGCCAACATAAGCCAAGATTTTACCTTAATGGGTAACCCGTAAACAAATCACCCAGGAGTCTGCAACAGATACAACAGTCTACGACAGATCATCATTGTTGGGAAGTATATTTTCATTGCGTATATATGTATAAAATTGTTATTGATGATTTGTAATCTTTGTCGTAAAGATTTGTTTAATTGTGATATTATGGGTATGTTTAGAGTATAGTGAAATGTTTAAATTTAACAATTAGACCGACTCTAACAAACAGGATTGAGTTGACCTATAAAGAAATTATATTGTTATAGTATTTTTGCAGAATTTTATATAGAGAATGTTAGGAAGTTTTTTTCAGATATTAAAAAAAAATAAAAAAAAGTTTGGATTATGGATTTAAGTAGTAAGTTAAAAAGTGTTCACAGGTTATCCGTGAGATCCCCTGGGACTGGGAAATTGGCTAGGATCACTTGGAGCGAAACTTGTAAGTGGTTTGGCATGTGTGAGATCAGTGTTGCTAATTGTCTGTGTTTATGTTTGTTTCAAGGGTCTCATCCTCAAGTGCATCCTGACCACTGACATCATGCCCCTACGTGAAGAATGGAAGACACTGCTCAGATATTCCCCATTATGGAAGCTTACAATGCAACTAAGCTGGATGACCTATCAATGTGTGAAATCGAGGAAGTGTGCCTTATAACCTTGGATACAATGATTATGTTGACCAGGCAACTCCTGATGGTTATCCTTAAAAACAGACAGACAATGTCAATTTCTAAGAATAAAAGGGGAGAAGAGTATGAATATTATATGGACTGTAGGGGCCTCTGGAGTCACGTTGTGGATGGGAGACCATATTGTTTTGTCCGCTGCCATTTTGTCTGACTGACGCTTTATGTTCTGAATGTATGCCATTTTGTGTGTTCTGAATGCATGTTCAGCTTTGCTCCAAGTCACTTTAAAGTATTTAGTCAACAACAGTCCTGGGGAATGGCAAACTCCAGAAAAATATATGTTTTATTTTTTACATATATTTATTGGTTTTAGACAACTGCCAACTAATACCATTAGGGGTTTTATTAGGCAGGGTAAGAGAAGCAATGAACAACAGATATTTAATTTAGTTTTGTGGCCACATGTGTTTTTGGGTCATCAGGTCATGCCATTATGTTATATTATGTAACATATTTAGATAGTTACGGCAGGCCTTCCATATTTAAGAGAGAGATACTTTTTTAATTTTTTAGATTATAAGTCCAATATCTCTGCTGAGTGAAGCCAAGGTCTGCACAGTCGCCAAAGGTCTAAACCTAATCAGTATTGTCCAGTATTGTCCACAGGACAGCCATAGTCGGTTATTATATGCTTTATTATGGATGTGGTATTTTTGATTGAAACAAACCTATCCATTGATCCCCAACAACATACCCCTGAAGGATACCGACAGTATTTACAGATCTATAGACAGAAGCAAAAGGGGAAGAACCATATTATATGAATCATATGGTTCTAAGAGGGGATTGAAAGGATTAATTTGGATCTGTGAGGGTTAAAAGCCGACAGTGTGTCAAAGAAGCTGATGTCTGCAGCACCTTCTGGAAGGCCAGATCACGCCAGTAGCATAATTGTTATTAGAATGGTCTTATCTTACTATTCCAAGGCTAGAACAGAGGTTTCTGGAACATCAACAAGTTGTCTCTGAAAGTTCTGTAATTTTCCTATAAGAACGACTTTTGTAACACTATTTTACATATTACGTTTTAAGTGCATTTTCTTATAAAACACGCCTTTCTACATATTAGAATAACCAATTATATCGTAGTAACTAATGTTTTTATCTTCGTATATATATGCTTGTTTAAACAATTAAAATCAGAGTTGTTTCACAGTTGCATTGGTGTCGGTCTCAGTTATTCACTGTGAGATAGCTCTCCTGGATCCAGTATTTACAAGTCAAACCAAGACGGTCGCATTAAGGGACAGAGGAAATTTCCTTACACAGTGTGTGAGCTATTACCTTGTGTACATACTGGGGCTATATATTGCCCTGTGCAGGGTTATATATCAGTCTCCATACATAATACACTCTTCAAATGTACCTTAAAATGCATGATTTTCCTTTTTTATGAACAAGAAAATAATGTGGTGCTATGGGGCTGGTATAATGACGCAATTCACTGGGGCTGGTAAACAATTATTTCCAGGTGGTTTTTATCCCCAGTCCGGGACTGATCAAAAGCAATAACGATTTTTGTGCTCTTGATTTGTAAACTATTGTCAAATCAGTTAATGCAAAATGGCAAGTGTCCAAAGTGTTATACCATCTCATTTGAAGATCAGGTTCATTGTGCATAAATGTTGGTAATTTTTTGTAGTTTAATCTCCTTGGAAATCTTTTCAACTCCATGTATTTTCCAAGGAGGCTATGTTGGACCAGAGTATGATTTCTTTCTTTTTTTTTTTTTTATATTTCTCCAAGTCTTTGAATAAAAAATGTAGATCCATGTTTGTGAGGTTATTATGATCCATTAATGTATCCATTAATATGTGTTCTGCTTTACTTTTGCGGAAATCGGTAACCGTGTTAATCAATGTATCCATTTCTATAAGTAAATGCCCAACTGATTCAAATACAAGTATTCTGGTTTAGTTTTAGCTTCGAACTCTAAGCAGACAGTTCAATCCTCTGTATAAATGGTGTTATCACGATATCAGATGTGCAATCTTCATTTCCAAGGAACAGAATGAATATAGTTCACTTTAATTTTGTCTGTCCTGTTGGGAATGTTAAACCAATTATACAGGAGTAGTAACATAGCACAGCTGCCAATAGTATCCCCTCTCGCTTTAAAACACCTGCCTGGATTGATTTTAATGTCAAAAAGAACAACAGTCCTGCAATATATCAAAAATAGTAAGTGGTAGATAGAGTCATAACTTGCTTGCAGGTGATTGAATCACAGCACTAAAGTGTAAGAAACCACCAGAGTCCTCTGACTGTGGGTTAACCTCCGATTACACTCACTCAACTGCTGACAGTTCATATCATGATGTGAGATCTATGTGAGATCTACTCCTGACAACCAGGAGTGACATAATGGAGTGATGTGTGACAAATTGAGTGATGTCACAAATGGAGTAATGTCACAAATGGAGTGATGTCACAAATGGAGTGATGTCACAAATGGGGTGATGTCACAAATGGAGTGATAGTTAATCTTACAACTATAGTATATTTTGAGCACAAATTTGAAGGATGTGTAGCTGCAAGAATGTATGTTTTCATAAACAAGTCTTTAGCTGAAACGTATCTGTTTTTTTAAATTTATTATTGTACTAGTATAAAAGTAAACTATCTAGATGAGTACAAGATACAAGGTTAGTTGGGAGGAACTAAAATGCAACATTCTGGTACGTACTAGACATGTGCATTCGTTTTCGGACGAATGCATTTTCGTCCGAAAATAGCATTTCCGTCCATTCGTCCGAAAAACAAATAACGAAAATGCTAAACTAGCGAAAGCTGAATGAATGGGGACTCTAGTTCGGTTTATGAAAGCCAATAGCATTACATGTATTCCATAAGCCGAAAGTCTATAAAATGACCTACGTTCGATTTATAGACATTCGGTTTATGGAATGTGTAGGTCAATTGATTCGTACGAACGAATAAAACGAAACGAAAATAATGAACAAATTTCGTCTGAAACGAATGCAGTAATGAACGAAATTCGTTTTAGACAAAATAAATAACATTTTCGTCCGAATGGACGAAAACGAAAATTTTAGTTTTGCACATGTCTAGTACGAACTTAGTTTAAACAGGAATCTGCTAATACAAAGGTGGTAGTAATGCTGGGACAGCCCTTCATTTTATGGGACAAGATTTCCAAAAATCATTACTGTTCTGACATATACAGCACTTCTAGTCCTAGCTAATCTGAAAACACTCATTATGTCATTATTTTGATATTAACTATCTATGACCCACTGTCACATAGTATCTTATGTTTAGATAATGATGCAAAACTTTGCAGAATTGCTAATTGTATTGTTATAAGAAAAAGTTATGATACATTACTATAGATGAACGAAAAAATATTGATATGTACAAAGTACCTGTGTAAGATTGGATTAATGAGCTACTCGTTACTGCGCATTATCCCCAGGTGGCATATGATAAATGCAAGGCTATTAATTTAGCTTATTAGTGAATATTAAAATAAGTTTCTACATTTCCAGGAGACTTAAACCGTACAAAAAAAAAAGAAAAGCAATACATACAGGTTTCAGGAAAAAATATATATTTAAAAAAACTAAAGATGCATCATACATTTACTATTTTATATACCCATACTACTTTAATTATGTAATTACATTTAAGTTCAGTGATGTTGCAAAGAAAACACATTTTTGTATATCAAAATAATGGCTGTAAAGGTCCAGCCTCCTTGTGAGTTGGGGAACGAAGAGCTAGTCTCATTGCCAATTAAGGCCTCCAACAAAGACTAAATGACGATATTCAGTTAGTGAATGGATCATTTAAATTTAAGACTGGCATAATTTGACTAGACTTTATTTTTGATGAGTTTCTCTTTTACTTGTCAGCCTGGAGTCATGTATTTGAAGTGAGAAACCTGACTATTTTCCTTCATGTCAATTAAAAAAAAAAAAAAAACAGGTACTGCCCCTCTTGAGTTGGAATTATCCTATTAGGCAGGCTTTGTTGGCATTGCCCATTCTTGGTCTGAGATGTGGCTCCCATGTTATTTTTCTCACCTTGGGTTATTCATGGTATGCCAAGTTGTGGGTCCCTGGTTCACTGCACCTAGAGGGCCACCACCTATACCTCACTGACAAGCCCTATGAAAGGCTGAAATGTACATCTGTGGTTGCCATGTTCTTAGGGCAGAGGAGCTTGTGGGTGGGACAAATTTAATATGCTATTGGAATGGTCTCCTCTTTAATTGTGTGAGTGAGCAAAAAAAAAGAAGTTATTTTCTTGTACGGCAGACTATTTTAGTGCTGTCTATACTGTGGACTGTGCACTGGGTTGAACTCTGCACACTAGAAAGTGCTGAAGGATTGCATACCCTTCCAACTGCCCCACCTTGCACAGGACAGTCACTGTTTTGGAGATCTGTCATGCCGAGCTCTATCTCTGTCCCACTTTTTGGGACAGAGGTAGCGTTTAGCAGGATTCAGGGCAGCAATCCTGTGCTCCTGATCGGATTCTAGAGAAGGTGCACAATACATGCGTAGCAATGGGTGCATGTGCAGTAGTGCTATCTGGAAGAGTGACAGCACTACCGTGTATGTGCGATAGCACTGTCACTTTGAGAGACACATGTGTGGTAGCGAGAGAAACATGACCTCCCAAGCTTGGGTCCCCTCCATCCCCGATTTGGCGGGGAAGAATTTGGAATATGTGGAATTCACATGTGAAATTCAGCTCTAAGTTTGGGTGAGCTAGGCACAAGCACAAATTCAAATAGCACAGGCTTAGCCTATAAAAAAAATAAATGTCCGTTATATAATTACAGTCCTTCTCCTATATATCTAGTAAAGCAAGTTTACCTATTTCCATTGCTATTGTCATAATTACTAAATGAAGACATTGTAGATGTCTTTCTCTTAAGATTACTTATGACATATTAACAACATATCAGAGGCCATGGTATTAGGGCAACAACTCCCTAATGTGCATTGTATTTATTTTAAATATCTTTATTGTTTTCTTTCATAAAAAAATATATATACATCTTCATATTCATCCATTACAAAACAGTTCATTAAAGTCATACATTACATTTATATATAAAACATTGAATCCCCCCCTCCCCCCCACCCCTTGCACGTCTTCCACTTAAAGGTCCTTCAGTCTATCGATAATCTATCATATACCTCGCCTGGGCTACCATGGAGCATTGTTTTACACCATCTGTTCCAGTCCCAGGGCAAACAGTGGTCTCTCCAGATATTGCGACCATCTGTTCCATTTGGTTTCATATTTTATAGCTCCCTCGTCTTCTAACAGCGTTAAAGCTTCTATTCTCCTATTAAGTTCTACTTCTCCCACCCATTCCCCGTAAGTAGGTATTATCTCCTGTTTCCAATACCTTGGTATCAGTGTCTTTGCTGAATTCAGAAACACAGGGATCAGGGATTTCCTATATGTGTTTATTGACATTTCAGTGTGGTGGAGTAGTACTGACATAGGATTAGCGATGAAAGAAGGGTCCAAGATCAATTGTATAGTGTTAACTATTAAATCCCAAAAGGGTTTAATTAGTGGACACATCCACCAGATATGTAGGAAATTTCCTACTCCCCTCTGACATCTCCAACATTTATCTGTTGGTTTCTGGTATATTCTATGTAGGAATTCTGGGGTCCTATACCATCTGGTCAAAAGTTTGAAATTATTTTCTTGGACTGCTACTGAAATTGAGCATTTATGGGAAAGCGTAAGTATCTTTTTCCATTGCTTTTCGTCTAACCCCGTACCACAGTCCCTTTCCCATTCGCGTATATAATAGGGCTTATTGTCCTCATTTGGGTTAGAGAGAATTGCATATATAGTAGATATAACCCTTTTAGGTGTCTCTGACAATACGCATAATGTTTCGAATGGGGTAAGGACCTCCGGGTATTGGGTTGATCGAAGAATAGGATCAATGGACTCCTGCAGCTGGGCATATAGCTTTCTTTGCTTAACCGATGGATAACTATGGTCCGTAAGGACTTCCAGGGGGATCAATCCTTCCTTTCGCATAACATGCCCCAACCGGGGATATCTAGTATCTAGATCAAAAGTTTCTCCCCAAATGGCAAGGTTAGACCCCATAGGGAAATCATCATTGGCCATAAGAGAAGTAAGGGGAGATAAGGATCCTCCTATCCTCACATTATCTTTAAGTTTTTTAAATATTTTTACAGTAGCATTTACTGTCGGATGCCTCGTTTTTATTACCACTCTCTGGGTTTTTCTGACCCATGTGGCTACTGGGATAGGGACAAAGAGACCGTAATTTTCCAATGTGACCCATTGCTTATTTGCCGGTCTTGTCCACTCTACTACTCTGGCCAGATGGACAGCTTTATAGTAATCCTGTATGTCCGGGAGACCCAATCCTCCCCTGGATTTAGGCCTAGTGAGATATCTATAAGCCAATCTAGGGGGTTTGTTTGCCCATACAAATTCCATTATTCCCTTCCTAATACTCCTAAAGAAGGATTCGGGTACCTGGATCGGGAGGGTCTGCAGGACATACAGGATTCTAGGTAGCAGGTTCATCTTAGTCACTCCTATGCGCCCAAACCATGAGATTTTTAATTTAGTCCATCTAAGTATGTCTTCCTTTATTGTATGTACCAAAGGGAGATAGTTTAATTGAAATATTTTCTTCAGATCACAAGGTATATGGACGCCTAAATACTTAATGTATTCCCTAGACCATTTTAATTGGAAAGATCTTTTAATAAGCCCTTCCATTCCTGGGGAAGCCGAGATATTTAATATTTCTGATTTCTCCAGGTTCACCCTAAAATTAGACAGACTTGTATATACATTCATTTCCTTCAATATATTAGGCAGGGATACTATGGGTTGAGTAACAATCAATAATAAGTCATCAGCAAATGCAGCAATCTTGTACTCGTGTTGGTCTAGTCTAATTCCACTAATATCTGGATTGGATCTCAGGGCTGTTAAAAAAGGCTCCATTATCATTACAAACAGAAGCGGTGACAGGGGACACCCCTGTCTTGTGCCATTCGATAGTGCAAGCTGGCCCGATAGTGTTCCATTGACCCTAACTCTGGCTGTGGGTGTCTGGTATAGTGCACCTATCCATCTGCCCATCCTAGGTCCAATTCCATGTTGTTTTAATACTCCCAACATAAAGGGCCAGCTTACCCTATCAAATGCCTTCTGGGCATCTACCGAAAGCAGCAGCATAGGGACCATATTTTCCTGCGCATAATGTATCAAATTTAAAATTTTCACAGTATTGTCTCTAGCCTCCCTGCCGGGGACAAATCCTACCTGGTCCCCATGAATGAGATGCGGGATGATTCCTTTCAGCCTATTCGCCAGTAATCTGGAGAATAGTTTGATATCCTCATTCACTAAAGATATTGGTCTATAACTTGAGCATAGGAGTGGATCTTTTCCGGGCTTAGGAATGACCACTATATGTGCTTCCTGAGCCTGTTTCGGAAGGAGTCCCCCCACAGACAGTGATTCAAATGTTTTGACAAACTGGGGGATCAATATCTCCGAGAATACCTTATAATATGTTATGGGGAACCCATCTGGGCCTGGGCTTTTGCCTGAAGGTGAACTTTTAATTGTAGCTCTCAGCTCCTCCTCTGTTATAGGGGTCTCAAGACTCTCAACCCAGTCTTTTTTAAGTTTTTGGGGCAGATTTTTATCCAGATATTCCTTCAGTTTTTCCTTATATTGTCTATCTGTCTGTCCACTTGCAAGGTTATATAAATGTTCATAATACCTTCTAAAGACTTCCGCAATTTCCTCATTAAGGTTCCGGATTTTATTCCCTGTATCTTTTATCCTAGGAATAAATGCTGCTACTCGCTTAGATTTTATATATCTCGCTAGAAACTTTCCAGGTTTATTCCCGAACAGGTGCCTTTTGGCTTTTGAAGCCAAAAAGGAATGGTGAATATTGAAATTTTGTATTGAAGCTAACTGAGATCTTAAATTCAATAATTTCTGATATGTTATCAAGTCCAGTGATGCTTTATGTCTACTCTCGATATGAGCTATTTGAGACAGTATATTTATTTTTTCCTGTATATTTTTCTTCTTATTGTATGCTGACATATTAATCATCTGTCCCCTTATCACAGCTTTATGGGCTTCCCAAATCACTGTCTGTGGGGTTCCGTATCGATCATTCTCCAGGAAATACTGTGACAAAGCATCCTCAATTATCTTAACCTGTTCAGGTTTTTTAACCAGGTTATCATTAAATCTCCAATTGGAGAAAGTTCTCTTAAAGTGTGGAATTCGCAGTTCAAGGAATATAGGAGCATGATCGCTCCAAGTTATATGACCAATATCTGCTCTTCTTATGAGATTTAAATGTTTATGGGACAAGAAGAGATAGTCAATACGTGAATATCTTACATGGGGAGTTGAATAAAATGTATAATCTTTTTTATCTGGATGAAATACTCTCCATGTATCTGACAATTGTTCTGTATGTAATTTACTCTTTATTTTCCTTATTTCTGTATATCTTAGCAATGACCTTCCCGTGGAAGAATCCAGGAGTGGGTCTAAGGCAATATTACAATCTCCGCCAAGTATCATAATTCCTTCTGCAAATTCTGAGAATTTTCCTATTATGTCATTAAGGAAGGGTCGTTGGTCTTTATTTGGAACATATATATTTCCCAGAGTGATCTTTACTTCTCCAATACTACCTTTAACAAAGTCTGCTCTGCCATCGGTATCTGACCATGTGTCTGTAAGTCTAAAGTGAAGTTTACCTGCTAATAAGATCGCGACCCCCTTAGATTTATTGACTGGGGAATGAGAATAATAGTATTGTTCAAATCTTCTATCATACAGTCTAGGACTTTTATTTTCCTGGAAATGGGTTTCTTGTAAGAAGGCAATATCTGCTTGTTATAGATAAAGATCTCGGAATAGTTTTGTTCTTTTTTCTGGTAAATTTAATCCCTTTACATTGAGTGAAACAATTGTAGCACCACAATCTAATTGTGGGTCCTTCAATACTGTATTACCCTTTGTTATCGTCATTTTATCAAATTACACCTGCCCCAATCCCCTGGCTTTCTCTTATACCTTTATACCCGCAAGTGGAAAACGTGCACCCTCCCCCCCCTATGGAACCCATGGGCAACAGGGAGAAACCGGGAGAAGACAACTCTCTCCCCTCCCGGAACTCCCCTAAATGTACATATGCCCCAGGTTGCCCCTGGGCTGACCGCGATCGAACCCGAACACGTTGCATTCGTTATTATCCATAAGTTAGCCAATGTCTCTTCCCCAGGGCTCCTGCTTAACTATTAGCCCTTCAAGCTTTCCAATATGTTCATATCATTTACCAGTCTATGTGAACAAACCGGTGACCCAACCCAAAAACGAGAAGAAAAAGAGAAGGAGAAAAAAAAAAACAAAAAAAAAAACAGAAAAAAAAGAATTGTTGTAATAATTTTCCCTTTTCCTACATAATGGGAACCCCTTTCCCCCCTCTCCCCCCTTCCCCCCCCCCCCACACTATACATCTATATCACCGATTATTTGGAGTGTTTATCCTGCTCCCGTATACAAACAAGAGGTCTCTTATTACATACATAGTGTTATACCTTGCTCTTGCTTTAAATCCTCTTAAGAAAGGAGGAGGGTATTTACATCACACATCCCTGACATATATTGTTTTTCTTTTTTTTTCTTTTCTTCCCTAAAGTTTTTATCTTAAGCAGGTAAGTGTTATGTCTCATCCGCTTTATGTTGCACGTTAAACCATAGAATATTGAATCATTTTATTGTAAGCAACATATATACCGGTTTTTTTGTATCTAAATACAATAACTACAATTACGTAACAACCCCGTAAATCCCCCATTAGTATAAAACTAATAGTACATATTTTAACATAAGTTACCTAGTCCATTTATCATAATCATATTCGTGAACAGTAATTACATTTAATCTACTTGATATAGAATGAAAATCTTAAGGTTCCTCTGCCAGTGAGACTGTCTTTCTCTCCCCCCCCCCCCCCTCCCCATCATGGTCACATTCATATACAGTGGTTATATTTACTCTAAATGATATTTCATCATAATCTTGCTCCAGTGCCATTGCTAATCTAATCCTTTGTACATAAGAACAGGAATAACGACATAATAGGAGAAGGGAAGGGAAAGAAGAGAAGAAGAAAGAAAAAAAAAAAAAAAAAAAGAAAAGGATACATATATATATATATATTCATCGTGATCATATTCATATACAGTGATTCCCTTTAATCCAGATGATATAACAACATAATCTTACTCTAGTTCCATTAATAAAAAAATAAAAAAATTATACATATATATATATATATATATTTATCGTGATCATATTTAGATACGGTGATTCCCTTTAGTCCAAATGAAATAACATCATAATCTTACTCTAGTTCCATAAAAAAAAAAATATATATACATATATATATATATATATTTGTCGTGATCATATTCATATACGGTGATTTCATTTAATCTAAGTGATATATATCATCATAATTTAATCTAGTGCCATTATGGGGAGAAAAAAAAAAAAAATATACATATATATATATATTTGTCGTGATCATATTCATATACGGTGATTTCATTTAATCTAAGTGATATATATCATCATAATCAAATCTAGTGCCATTATGAGAAGGAAGAAAAAAATATATATATACCAAATGAAATAACATCATAATCTTACTCTAGTTCCATTAATAATTAAAAAAAAAAAAAAAAAAGGAAATATACATATATATATATATATTTATCGTGATTGTATTCATATACGGTGATTTCATTTAATCCAAGTGATAAAACATCATAATCTAACTCTAGTGCCATTATGGGAAAGAAAAAAAAAAGGAAATATACATATATATATATATTTATCGTGATCGTATTCATATACGGTGATTTCATTTAATCCAAGTGATAAAACATCATAATCTAACTCTAGTGCCATTATGGGAAAAAAAAAAAAAATATATATATATATTTAAAAATAAATAAATAAATCAATAGATAAATTATATGTATATATATATTTACACATATCTATCGTGATCATATACATATACGGTGATTTCATTTGATCCCAGTGATATAACATCATAATCTTACTCTAGTTCCATTAATAATTAATTAGTATGAAAAAAATGAATAAGAAATATAATAATTTCTCTTTCCTTATATCATGATCGTATTCCTATACAATGATTTCATTTAATCTAAGTGATATATCATCATAATCTTACTCTAATGCCATTGTTAATCTAGTCTTTTACACATATATACAAAAATAAAGACTTTTTCTTCTACAACATACATCCATATTTGGGATATCTATCCTGCTCCCCTATACAGATAAAAATTCTGTTTTTCATAGATAGTATTATACCTTACTCTTACTTTAATTCATCTAAATAGCGGGGAAGGATATTTACATTGCACTACCATGACATACATTGCTTAAGCTATTTATCTTACTCATATATGTAAGTAAGCAATATATTTCTCCCAAGTAATATTGAAGATTGAGCCTCATTTTCACAGCTCATGACAGAGGAAAAAAGAAAAAAAAAAAGAGGAAAAAAGGGGGAGGGGGAGGAAAAAGAAGGGGGAAATTAACTTGGGTTTGCATCGAGTCTAACTCTGTTGTCCTTCAATAATATCTCCTGTATTCTTTTTCTGTCTCTTTCTCTGGGCCAGAGCGCTCCATGGTTTATTTATTATTTCTGGGATCTCCGAGTATTCTCTCAGATATTCTGACCACTCTGTCAGATCCGGTATTTTAATCTTCAAGGCTTCTGAAAATTTAATGACGTCCTCTGGTTTTTTGACAATATGTGTGTTATTGTCCCTTTTGACTATGACACTCAATGGAAACCCCCATCTAAATGGGATGTCTTCTTTCTTTAGGACTTCCGTTAATGGTTTTAACCTTTTCCTTGCCTGAAGAGTAGCCCAAGAAATGTCCGGGAGAACTTGTACACTTGCTCCTTTATATTTTAAAGTTTCCTGCTGGCGGGCTTTTTTTAGTAATTCCTCTTTTACTCTATAAGATTGGAGGTAACAGATGATGTCTCTTGGGAAGGATTTTGTTAGGTCTTTTCTCTTTAGGGCCCGATGTGCTCTTTCTATCTTAGTTGTCATTTCCACATCGCTACCTTGGAGATATTGAAAAAGATCTGCTACAATTTGAAATGTGTCCTCTGGTCCTTCTGTTTCTGGTACTCCTCTGATTCTTAAGTTGGACCTTCTCCCTCTATTGTCTAAATCTGTTACTCTCTGTTCCATTTCTCTTATTGCTCTGTATTGAGCCTTTTGCGTTTCTAGCAGGTTTTTTTGAGAGCTGTGTATAGTTATTAGATCTTGTTCCAATATCTGCAGTCTGTCCCCTTGTTGTGTTAGTTCCCTTTTCACTTCGGTTATCTCTTCTCTTATAATGTTACGTATGCTATTTAGCATATCTGACATCTCTTTTTTAATTTGCAGCATAGAGGTATCAAAATCCTCCTTTGTAAGTATGGATCTAGATAAACCCAGTGTGTCTGTCTCTGCACCCTCCTCTTCATCCATTGTTCTGCATGAGGTATTTGAACTAATTACATCTTCGGTGTTAGTATAAAGTTCATCTATTTCTCTATCCATATCTGGTTCTTCCCTTGGGGAGATCGGCAACGGGACCAGAAAGGATTTTAAATTGAGGGTAGTTGTCTTTTTGGTTTTTTTGGGTGTACTTGGGGTATTATTCCCCTTTTTATTAGTTTTTCCCATCCTTGACATATGATGTCCTCCTTTTATCTCTCTTATAGTACTCCTTTTCTTTTCCTCTTCCCTCTCTCTTCTTAGCACTTCTGGCCTCTTTAATAGATTTGTTTTATTTACACTGGACAGGGAAAAAAATATTCACACTTCTTGAAAGCATAAGAAGATTTCCCCCTGTTACGACATATACATGTATCTACGTTCTCCAAAAAAAAAAAGGAGAAAAAATGGAAACACTTATCTGGTTTCTTGTTGCAATTTCCAAATTTCCAGATTCTCCAGTGTGGGGTTCGCTCTGAAGTACCCGCTGGTAGTATATGTATTCTGGTACTTGGAGTAGTCTCTTTTATTTCCCCCGCTTGCTTCAGCTGAAGTATAGAAGGCCAGGGAGCTACAAGTGTTTGAGACCCGGCTGCTGCTTGTTAAAGATGATTTTTGGCAGTAATGCGATTCAATCCACCGCTTTATCCTTAGGATGTGAAGGAATACAAGAGAAGAGCATCGTGGTTTCCCGTTTGTGCAGGTAAATTTCAGTATACGATGACTGGGATATTCGCTCCCGTCGGCGTTGTCCCATTAACCTCATGGGCTATACTCGAAGCAGAGAAGATTTCATCGTGGTCCCTGGGGAAGCGTGTAGCTAACAGCGACGGCGTTCTACATCCGCTTCCGGTCACGCCCCCTTGTTTTGTGTGCATTGTATTTAATTAGACTGAATGAAGACAGACTATCAATTTTTGAACCACCTATATATGTTATATAAGAAGAAATACTTACCTGGATTGATCAACATTGTGTGAACAACATTTTAATAACTATAGCATCAGCATAAGGAAAACATGGATTCCTAAAAAATTACACTTTGGATAAATCATTCCATCCAGTGTCAGGATCATATCAAATATTAAATCATTGATAGAGCTTTATCCCACAAACTCATTCCTAACAGTGATGATTATATTTTCCTTACATGAACCATAGGACAGAATATTCAGAATATTACAATTCCATTCATTTGTTCAAACATGAATAGACTTTAAATGAAAAAAAAGAAGAAAACCAACAAATAAATGAAAAAAATATAGAATAATGTAGGTATTCTATTTGAACAGACATTCTTGACATTTGTAATCCATATTGTGGCCATTATTTTTCAATTTCCTCCATATCCCAAAAAAGAAAGCCCCATAGCTGTAGAATTAATTCTGCCATTGGAAAATAAAATAAAAAAAAATCAGATTTTAAAAATACACTTGTGTGGTTAGATTTCCTGTATTTACGTAAAACACTAGTTCTAGTTAAGGGAATAATCAGGCTAAATCCTGCTAATAATCAATATAATTTGTTGTTGTCTTGAAACACACTAAATCAGGGAAGGGCTTGTAAAGAAAAGGATCACTCATCTGTATTATTTTTGATTAATATTAATTACATTAATGTAATTTAATTGCATCATTTCCTACTCATATCTGGAACATATACATGTTAAAACACACTCAGACAATAAATATGTTAGCCTAAAATACATTGTGTTCTAGTAAGGAGACACCATTTCTAACACTGCCCACATATTCATTGGGAAACACAGAAATAAATTAGATTTACGACATCCGTGGAGATACTAGCAGTTCTAGGTAGCAGTTAAATTCTATAAGGAGTTTTTGATTCCAATGTGTACTATATAAACAACATCATTTCATAACCTGGTACAGAAAGCAATTAGTCCAACACATCAATGTTTTTGTTTTCCCAGAGTCAAAGGTTTGTGAAACAATAATTAAATTGCAAATCCTGGGAAATAAAATGCTTGCAGTGTGAAAGATGTTTTTTTAAGCGTTTTAAGAGTTTTTTTTTATTTTTTTATTTAAAAAATGCCCTCTATCTCTGTGTATACATTATAATGTATACACAGAGATGGAGAGCAATTATAATGTATACACAGAGATAGAGAGCAATTATAGTCATTATATATACAGTCATGGGAAAAAGAAAGTACACCTGCTTTGAATTCTATGGTCTTACATATCAGGACATAAAAACAATCATCTTTCCTTAGCAGGTCTTAAAATTAGGGAAATAGAATCTCAGATGAAGAACAACACATGACATATTACTCCATGTCATGATTTATTTAACAGAAATGAAGCCAAAATGGAGAAGCCATTTGTGAAAAACTATGCACACTCTTACTGTTTCCACAGGAATTAAGAGGCAGACAGGTGCTGCAAATCAAATGTCCTTGATTAATTGAATCAAGTGTGACAAGCTCTATAAAAGATTTAAGCAGTTTGCTGGTGTGGCGCTAGTCAGGAGTGTGGGTTAACACAATGCCAAGGAGGAAAGACATCAGCAATGATCTAACTGAAGCAATTGTTGCTGCACATCAAGCTAGAAATGACTAAAAGGCCACTTCCAAACAATTGGTTGCCAGGAGATAGAATGGGGCCACCAACAACAATAAGTCTATCATTTAATTGTTATAATAAATACAATTTTCAAAAAATACACAAGTGGAAAAAAGGTACCATTACATTTTTGTGATTTTTTTTTTTAAATATATTTTTTAGTAATTACAGTGTACATATTACTGTCAGTTTACAGGACATACTAAATGTAATTACATAATGTTATAATTACATTTTGAAATATTTTTTTTTTATTTGAAATAAATGGTGGAATTTTTTTTTAAATTAAAATGTATTTGGCATCTTCACAGCCATTCACTAAAATATAAAAGTACAACAATTGTCATTTGAAGGTGTTTGAAACATAAATACCAAAGCAGTCAAATATTATATTTCACATTTTTACATAACATATGGTCAAATCCTTCGGTTACGTTAACATAAATATTATAATTTCAATAAACAGAATTTGAGATATAAAAAAATAGGCATAAAAACAGCCTAAGCAGTAACACACCACAGTAGTATCTTGAAACCAGTATCTTGAAATCAGTAAATCAGAAAGGTGCAGGAGAACAGGCAGCCCAACAGGATGGGGAGCAGGCTTACTTGTGGTGCCTGGTGGGTTTTGTAAACATTTTACAGCATTACCAACACAATAAATGATTTTATTATTCAGTACTCCTTTTATATACTGGGTATTGATGGTATACAGTATTGACCTATATCATTTGATGGCACAACAAAAGTGCTTAATGTCTATATTACAAAAATATACCGTATTTTCTCGATTATAAGACGAGGTTTTTTTCAGAAAAAAAATTCTGAAAAATACCCCTCGTCTTATAATCGAGGTCGTCTTATAATCTGACCTCAAATTGAGGTCAGACTATAAGACTGGGATCCAGGTCTCCCGCAGAGCTGCAGGGGACCTGGATTCCCCTCTCTAACAGCAGGGGATGTCTGCGCGATGAGCGCAGACTCCTCCTGCTGCCGCCCGGCATGACCACCGGGACTTCTGTGATGAAGCCGGGTCCTTCCGGCTTCGTCATAAAAGTCCCGGCGGTCGTGCTGTGCGGCAGTAGGGGAGGTCTGCGCTTATCGCGCAGACATCCTCTGCTGCCCCGCTAGCCACCAGGGAGAATCGGGCAGCAGGGGGTGCCAGACACTTCCGTCTATTATGGCAATAATCTATGTTCTTTTTTTTTTTTTTTTATTACAATCGTTACAATTACAGCTGTCCGTCATAATAGACAGAGGTGTCGGGCATCATGGAGGATGTCTGTACGTATCGTGCAGACATCCCCCGGCTGCCCCCACTAGCCACCAGGGACCAAGAAACAGGTGAGGCGGAGGGAGGGGGGGAGGAAGAAACGAGGGGGAGGGGGGGTAGAAAGACAAGGGGGGACGGGGACAGAGGGGGGGAGAGCAACAAGGGGAGGGAGGGGGGAAGAGACAGAGACAAGGGGCGGGAGGGGGGAAGAGACAAGGGGAGGGAGGGGGGGCAGAGAGAAACAAGGGGGGGAAAGAGACAGAGACAAGGGGAGCGAGGGGGGAGACAAAGGGAGGGGGAGAGAGAGACAACACTAAGGGGGGGGAGAGAGAGAGAAAGCTGGGGGCAAGGGAAAGAGAGAGGCAGCATTGGCACATAAAAGGAAATAAAAACAAGAAATGCATTTTTTGATATCATAATTTTTTATTAAAAAAGCAATTTACATGTGAATATATACAAGTTGAACTTTTTTCCTATACGGTAGTCTTATATTCAGGCTTTTAGTTTTTTTCCTAATGGAATATCCAAAGTTTGGGGGGTCGTCTTATAATCAGGGTCGTCTTATAATCGAGCAAATACGGTATATTAGATACATAACTTAGGATATTATATTATTACTATAATATTATATTTTAATATAATATACTTATATTTTGCTGCTTACCATAAGTAAGTGCTTTCTAATATATATATATTTTAATAATAATAAACTTGAATGGCTGGAGTGGCTCTGTATACCTGGATGGGGGTGCAGTGTGATGATTTATACAATAATTATATAATTATATGGCAGGGGGGCTGTATACATGGATGGGGGGGGCTGTATGATGATTTATATAATAATATGATTGGCTGGGGGGGTGGGGGTTGTATACCTAATTCTACGTATAGGCATACCTTGCGCCCTCCGGCTATATCATTTTATTATTATTATACAAATCTTTATAAAGCGCCCCCTTCAGGTATGCAGGACCCCGCAGCCATATAAGTTTATTATTTAAATCATCCAGGTATACAGCCTGGGGGCACTGTATGATGATCTGTATAACAAGTATCCCAAGCCCACCAGCAAATCTACAACAGAATGGCTAGAAAAGAAAAAATTCAAGGTGTTGAAATGGCCCAGTCAATGTCCAGACCTCAACCCGATTGGAATGCTGGGGTGGCACCTTCAGAGCTGAGCATAAAAAAATGCCAGTAAACTTCAATGAACTGAAGCAATGTTGCAAAGAAGGGTTGGCCAAAATTCCTCCACAACCATGAGAGAGACTGATAATATCACACAGAAAACAATTACTTCAAGATACTGCTGCTAAAGGTGGTTCTACAAGCTGTTGAATTAAAGGTGTACTTCGTTTTTCACACATATTTCTCCATTTTGGCTTTATTTTTGTTAAATAAATTGTAACAGGGTGTAACATGTCATGTGTTCATCTGTGGTTGTATTTAACACATTTTAAAACCTGCTTAGGAACAGATAACCATTAATATGTCTTGATAGGTAAAACCATAGAATTCAAAGAGGCTGTACTTTCTCTTTCCCATGACTGTATATATAAAAACTTTACACAGTAAAATATTGTTTTTTCCTATGGGAACACATATTTTTTATTACCAGATGGCATACACCACATAACTTTTTGATTATTTAAAAACAAATCAGTATAATGTTTAAAAATTATATATGTATTGGTTACTAAACACTTTGGTAGGTTGATTTGGGCATCAGATCAGCACTGCTAGAATTCACTATATAAGTTAATTGTGACTGAGTTTAATCCAAGTCACAATTAACTATCCCACTGCTTATGTGCATTTTTAGGAAAGTAGCTACTTCACAGTGCACTGAAGGAGCAGTACCAGAGGAGACACTGGCATGGGGAAAATACAGAATTTGAGACTTAAATCACCTAAGATCTCCTGGTGCTTTAATTACAAGCGTTTGTTGCAATACTTTTTTTTGAACGCAGGCACTTGAAGCGGGATCCTACCTGTCAGACAAGGCCACGTTGAGTGGCCTCAGTCTAACAGTTAAAATGTAGCTGATGCTCAAAGAGGCTACATTTTACCTAATCGCGCTGTGCCTGAATTTCCAGGTCCGGCACACCTCCGTGACGTCACACGTGACGTCGGGAGGTATCACGATCTTTTGGCAGGGACCCACAGGCTCTATTAATACCTTGATCAGGTCTCTGCCATAGTGTTCCTTGTGATCGGTGGCCAGGAACAAAATGTAGTGTTTTGGTGCTAGTTTACACTGTAAATGTTGAGAATTTTAAATAATTATAAAAAGATGTTCTATACATTGTGTTATCAAAATTACATGGGAATGTATAAAATAAGAGAAATATATCTTTTAAATGTATCTCTTATGACATCACCTTGTGGCTTTATATGCAACTTTCACATTTCCCATTCAAAACAAGTTAATTTGCTTATTACTCTCCCTTACCTTTGTGAGCGGTGTTTGTGTGTCTTGCCATCCAAGCATAACTAGATCAATGTTTGGATGTGTCCATGAACAGCGCACTCCTATTATATCTGTCTTATAGAAAGCACATCATGTTTTTGCCTGACTGATCTTAAAGGGATAGTTCCACTCCAAAACATTTTTTTTTAAGAAAAGTACTGCAAAGCAACTAAAAACAAACATTTTTCTAATGAGTTTACCTCATCTCTTCTTATCTCCTAAGAACTGCAAATGAAGTGTATAACAGTCCTGATTATCTCACCAACCTTCCTTACTGGATGTCATGATATTCCAAGGCCCCCTTGAAATTAATTTCAGTGTGAAACGACAGGAGAACTGCAAATTGTTTTCAAGTAAAAATAAGTGCATGCTACATTTATTAGAATCATGTAAAATTGATGTAAAAAAAATAGGTGGAACTACCCCTTTAACTGGCAAGTGATATTTGATAATTAAAGTTCTAAATGGACAGAGCAAAACATAACATTGCTACAACACTGAAATCCACATACTCTGTAATAATACAAAACATAATGTTCATTCTTATTGTTGATTTCTTTGTTGGAAGACATTTTTATACATGCGTAAGTGTGAACTTTTTTAGTAAAAATTATTAGAATTTGAAGCTCCAGATAGCAGTACGTAGTTTGATAACATGGATAATGTGATTCTTTTCAGCAGCAACTTGGTTTTTAATGCAGTTAATAGTTTCTACAATTCACTTGTCAATTCATTGTAATGTATATGCCTTCAAATAAATCACACTGCATTATCCTAACCTGTTAACCCCCGGATACAAGTGTGAGCAAAACACCAGAAATCCTACCTAATCCTACAAAACATCAAAAATCCTATATAAATGCTTTGCTTAAAGAATCACGTTTTGCTTTAAAAATACAAATGTTTTCTCTCCTCTTCTTTGCTGACAGTGTTGAACGCGTCCAGTCAGCCTTGGACTTAGGAATGGCTTGACTAGATTAAATAAGATAAAACCATAAAAACTCCCTCTAATAAATAATGATTTAGATAAGGACACGAATCAGCAATAATTAAAAAGCCACATGTACTAGCTTACTCTGTAATTTAAACCCTAATAAATAACTGAATAATAAAAGTAATAGAAACCTGTGGTTAGACAGCTAGGTCAAAAAAACCTAAATTACCTAAATGTTTTAAAACATCAGGTGAGCATATGTTATTTTTATGATTAATGTTCAAATAATTGATTGATTGAAAATCTATAAATACTGAAGTGTGTAATATGCAAATCAGACTTTTCTGAAAGAGGCTTTCCCACCTCTCGGTCGACTCTCCTTGATTGCGCAATAAAGACAACTTTCCTGCTTCTAGCTACTCCGTCTCTGTCTCATAATTGACTCCGTGAAACAGAGGTAAAATCCATAGATAACACAAGTGTACAAAATACCAAAAAAAATTAAAAAGTATTATTCTATTAAAAAATGTTGCTAAGAATGTTTTTATCTTGCCATTTTGCTTTGAACTTCACTACAAAAATCCTATTAATGCTAATGAGCCACTGTCCATTATTTCTGACATTTTGCTCTAAAAACAATTAAAATATATCCGCAGTAAGCAGCATCAGGCAGTACATTTTCTGGATGGGTAACCAGCTCATCACGCTAGACTCACATTATACCTGAACTCTAAACCCTATTTGATCTTCAGATAGAGAGAAAACAAATGCTAAACTCCCATTGGCCTCAATGTGAAAGCATCCTTAAGTGGCCTGCTGCTTGGATTGATCAACAGGGAAACCTTAGATAACTAGCTGGGTTCTGGAAGAAGGTGACACTACAAAAAAAGACGTAATAGCTTAAAACTGCACCTAACAAGCACAAACAATTCCCATTTCTCTAGGAGCAATAATCATGCTCAATTGTTAAGCACAAAGACTCAATATGTACAAAACAAAAATGACATCTTGACCATGGTAATGGGAAATTGAATCTAACCCAATAAAATGACTGGATCACAGCCACTCATAATACTAGACAATGACTGCAAGGGGATTGTGCATTGGCAAGCAGAGCTAATTCACACGCTAAATGCCAAGCTTAGAAATACAAGTAAATGTGTGGCTGTGAGCTTTATTTACATGCTTTCTGAGATATTTATAGTTTGGTATATCCCAGATGGCTGTGTACTGCACCTCCATAGACTGTGCTTATAAACTACTAGCTAGGTTATCCCCAAAATTCGATCAGGCACATCATTTATAGAAATAGTATACGGTGTAGATTTGAAGATACCTAAGAACATATGTTATTCTTCAGTATCAAAATTTCTCATTAATAAGTCCAAAAAAAGTATTGTATCTTGCACAATTTGAAAAGGAAATTAATGTTTTAGAGCTTTGCCAATTAAGAATATCTTTGTATAAGAACATTTAATAAAAATTATCAGTAAACTGTAAAATAAAATATACATCCTGCTGTTCCCGCAGACATTGCAGCGGGATGCCACCTGTCAGATGAGGCGACTTTGAGTGACCTCATTCTGACAGGGAAAATGTAGCCGGTACTCAAAGTGAGCACCTACTATATTTCACTAAATTGTGCCGTGCCCGAACTTCCGTGTTAGGGCATGCCTCCGTGACATCACGTCTGGGGGTCTCGCAGTCTTTTGGCAGGGACCCTGAAGGTCTGGGTCTTTGCCATAGTGTTCCCGGCTATCGTCTGGGACACAAGCACCATGCGCCACGAAGGTGTTAAACAAAATCACACTTTACTTAACTAACCATTAAAAATATAACAGCAAGATGGTTTTGCTTCATATTACAATCAGAAAACATACATGTGAGTGACATTTTTGCTCAGAGCAGGGACTTGCTCTGCTTTTCTGATCAGGGTTAGAGTTGAGCGGACACCTGGATGTTCGGGTTTGGCGGGTTCTGCCAAACTTCGGAAAAAAGTCTCGACCCCGAACCCCATTGAAGTCAATGGGGACCCGAACTTTTGGCCACTAAAATGCCTCTAAAAAAGTCCTGGAAAGGGCTAGAGGGCTGCAAAATTAAGTAAAATGTGGGTGAGTGTCTCCATTCATACGAATAGGTCAATTGACCTATTCGTATGAATGGGGACTTTATTTCGGTTTATAGAAAGCCAATAGCCATGTCATGCTATTGGCTTTCTATAAACCGAAATAGAGTCCCCATTCATAAGAATAGGTCAATTGACCTATTCTTATGAATGGGGACTCTATTTTGGTTTATAGAATAGCAATAGCATTACATGTATTCCATAACCCGAAAGTCTATAAACCGAAAGATATTCGGTTTATAGACTTTCGTTTTATAGAATACATGTAATGCTATTGCTATTCTTTAAAAAGAAAGTGTCAGGTCCGTGGTCCGGTCCCACGCCGCTTACCTCCAACGTTCGCTAAAGGCACTGTTAAGGTCCCCCGCTGACAGCTGCTCCATGCAGCGCGTACCCGACAATGGAAATTAGCGCGTGGCGGGGCTACAGCCCTTTAAAACGCCAACGCGCGAAACTCAAAATTGCTTGACGATTAACAAGCTTCACTCTCGTTGTGTGACCTCCGTTACTCCGTTTGTGGCTATCGATTCAATTTTTGATCTACTGATTCCTGACCCGGCTTGTTCCCGTTTATTCTGCCTCTCTGTACTCCTGACCCTGGCTATCTGTTACTGGACTCTCCTGCTCTCTTGGACTCGATTACCCTATTTGCTTGCTCCCTCGATTTCGACTACCTCGGCAGTGCTGTATGTTCCACCAGTATCCTGTTTACATCTATTGCCCGATACCACAGGTAGTACCTGCCACTTCTAAGACCCTCAGGATCTGTGGTTTCAGGCAAGGGCGCTTAACTTCTGCTATTGGGGATGCTATTGGGGATCCCCTGCTTCTGTACGTCTGCTTGGCTCCCTGAAAAATCATCAAGCCTCACTATGGACCCCGCAGAAGTGGGGGTCCATAGTCAACTGGCTACCTTGACCCAATCTGTGCAGGATCTACAGTCAGGACATACACAGGTTCAACATCAATTACATGATTTACAGGCAAGCCGTCTGCCCCCCCATACGGAAGGGTTTTCTCCACCCCCAGTGTCGCCCGTATTTGATTCTGCTAATGCAGCTGAACCCAAGATTCTGTTGCCGGAACGTTTCACAGGGGACAGAAAGAAATACCGGGCCTTCATGACTTCCTGTCAACTATTATTCTCATTACAGCCCAGGACCTACTCCACCGACTTCGTTAAGATACGTACGGTTATATCCCTACTACAAGGTGAACCCCAAACATGGGCCCATCATCTCCTTCATTCACGACACCCATCGCTGGATTCCTGGACCTCCTTTTGTCAGGAGATGGATTCCTTATTTGATGATCCTCTTAGAACAGCCACAGCTCAATCTGCACTTCGGTCACTACGACAAGGCAAAAGACCAGTCAAAGACTATGTGACCGAATTTCGTAGCTTGGCTATTGATAGCACTTGGAATGAGCCTGCCCTCCTGGACCAGTTCCGTCAAGGACTATCTGAGTCTCTAAAGGATGAACTCGCCCGCATCGGTATTCCTTCTTCCCTCGATTCTCTCATTCTCCTCGTCATCCAATTGGATAGGAAACTCAGAGAGAGAAGAATGCAATGGGCCAGTTCCTCTATGCCGTCGCCAAGAAGACCCATGTCCTACCCAGAACAAGTCAGCACGGTTCCGGTACCCAGCTCCACGGAAGAACCCATGCAATTAGGTCTTGTCCGGGGGCCTCTCACTGAAGATGAGAAAAAGCATCGCCGCCTCAACAATTTATGCTTATACTGCGGAAAACCAGGACATCTCATTCGCACCTGCCCACGTTTACCCAGATCAGCTGTAGGTAAGAGTCTCACACCAAACCTCTGTCTGAATTCTGTGATATCTCTGGGTTCTCCTCACCTGTCCCTCTCCTTGCTCCTACAGTGGGCACATGAATCCACGACAGTCCAGGCTATGATTGATTCTGGAGCCAGCCGTTATTTTTTCGATTAATCCACAGCCAGTCGCCTCCAGATCCCTATCCGCAAGAAGTTGTCTCCACTGCATATACAAGTCATAGATTGCTCCCCACTCAGTTCGGGGCCTGTTAACCAAGAGACTATCCCATTACAAGTTTCCATTGATCTCTCTCACACAGAAACCCTTCAATTTGATGTTGTGTCTTCACCTCTCTTCCCCATCATCTTAGGATTGCCTTGGTTGCGTCAACACAACCCCCTCATTGATTGGGCAGCTGGATCTCTCACCTTTTCATCCAAATTCTGTCAACAATAATGTCTAGCTACCTCACCAACATTTTTAACCTCGTTTACTCCGACCTCAGGGAATGTTGCCCTTGGTATTCCTGCTTGTTACTCCGACTTTGCAGATGTCTTCGATAAGAAGGGGGCAGATATCCTCCCTCCTGAACGTCCTTATGACTGTCCTATAGATCTGTTGCCGGGTTCCTCTATTCCGTTTGGGAGGATCTATCCGCTCTCCGAACCGGAGTTGCTGCATTTAAAAGAATACATAGATGAAAACCTGAAGAAAGGTTTCATCAGACCATCTACCTCCCCTGCAGGGGCTGCTATATTCTTCATCGAAAAAAAAGACGGAGGACTCCGCCCATGCATAGACTATAGAGAGCTCAATGATATTACGATCAAGAATCGTTACCCTCTTCCCCTTATCCCAGACCTATTGGATCGGGTTAGAGGAGCCACCGTTTTCACTAAGAATGATCTCCGTGGGGCATACAACCTGGTTCGGATTCGTAAAGGGGACGAGTGGAAGACCGCGTTTCGAACCAGGTACGGACACTTTGAATATCGAGTGATGCCCTTAGGACTATGTAACGCCCCAGCCACGTTTCAACATTTCTTAAATGATGTGTTTCGGGATCTGTTGGACGTATTCCTTGTGATCTACCTTGACGATCTCTTCATATTCTCCTCGGATATCCAAGAAAATCGTGTTCATGTACGCAAAGTATTGTATCGACTACGACTCCATAAGTTATACGCCAAGCTTGAGAAATGCTCATTCTACAGCACCAAGATTGAATTCCTAGGATATGTACTAACCCCAGGACATATCCAGATGGATCAAACTAAAGTCAATGCTGTTCTACACTGGCCCGCACCCAAATGCAAAAAGGATATTCAGCGATTCATCGGATTCGCCAATTAATATCGTAAGTTCATTCGGGGCTTCTCCAAGATTGTAACCCCTATCACCCAACTCACCAAAACACACATTTCCTTTTCCTGGACCCCTGCCGCACAAGAGGCCTTTCATCTGCTGAAACAACGATTTACCTCCGCTCCTATACTAGTTCAACCTGACACCTCAACCCCCTTTTTTGTAGAAGTCGACGCTTCTGAGGCCGCTGTGGGAGCCGTATTGTCACAAAGACAAGGCGAAAAAGCTCTTCTCCATCCGGTGGCCTTCTACTCTCACGACTCACCCCAGCGGAATCCAATTATGACGTAAGAGACAGAGAGCTGTTGGCCATTAAATACGCCCTAGAAGAGTGGAGACACCTCTTAGAAGGATCAAGACACCCTATTACCATCTATACGGACCATCGTAACTTGGAGTACCTGAAGAGGGCGAAACGTCTACGTCCCAGACAGGCTAGATGGTCTCTCTTTTTTACGAGGGTTAATCTACATATCACGTTCCGGCCTGGGTCCCGTAACACCAAAGCCGACGCTCTGTCCCGTCTCCATGATGTACTACCCCTGACTACTTGTTCTCAAGACACAGTACTTCCGTCTCGTGAGTTTCTTACCACTCAGGATCCAGTACTTCATAAGATACCCACTAACACTAAATCTACCTCAATTCCTAGTACCAATCCTCCTCTCATCTTCCATGGGGGTTATTACCTTTTTCATGGCAAGATCTTTGTACCTGAACCAGTCCGCCTAGCAGTAATGCAATCTGGACATGATTCCCTATTATCTGGACATGGAGGCATTGCCAAAACAGTAGAACTCATACAACGCCACTTCTGGTGGCCTTCAGTGACTAAGGACGTTACAGTCTACATACGTTCATGTGATGTATGTGCCAGAAATAAGACCAAACGAACCAAACCCATTGGCCTTCTACGTCCTCTACCTGTTCCGTCTAAACCCTGTTCATCGATATCCATGGACTTCATTGTAGACCTTCCGCCTTCCCAGAAACACACTGTAATCATGGTAGTGGTAGACCGTTGTACCAAGATGGCTTACTTCATTCCCCTTATTGGGGTTCCATCAGCGGCTACTACCGCTACATTATTCATCTCATCTATATTCAGTCTCCATGGTCTACCTCAAACCATCACCTCAGATCGTGGTGTTCAATTCACCTCTCGATTTTGGAAATCTTTCTGCAAAAACCTTCGTATTCAACCTACCCTGTCCACAGCTTTCCACCCACAGACCAATGGCCAAACAGAAAGAGTAAGCCAGATATTGGAACAATATATTCGATGTTATACCTCACATCTACAGGACGATTGGCTCCAACTACTTCCTACAGCAGAGTTCGCCTACAACAACCACCGACAATCTTCAACCAAAATGTCTCCCTTCTATGCCTCTCATGGGTACCACCCGGTATCGATATCAGGGATCGTCTCCGACGCATCAGTGCCTGAAGTGAAAGAACGAATCGCTCTAATTACTCGTAACCTCTCTGTACCACGGAAGAACCTTGTGTCAGCCCAAACGTCCCAAAAACGCTTTGCTGACCGTAAAAGATTGCCCCCACCGAGGTACCATGTGGGTGACAAGGTGTGGCTCGCAGCTAACCATATTTGTCTGGCATGCCCCTCCAAGAAATTGGGTCCACGATTTCTAGGTCCATTCCCTATTCTACAAATCCTCAGTCCCGTGACGGTACGTCTTCGACTCCCTCCTTCTCTATGGATCCACCCTGTCTTCCACGTAGCTCTTCTGAAGCCTTACAATACCAACCCATTCGCCGGTCGTGTCCCTGCACCCCCCGCACCGGTCGTCGTAGATGGCTTGGAGGAATACATAGTTCAGAAACTCCTAGACTCTAGATGGCGTAGGGGACACCTTGAATACCTTGTCCACTGGCGCGGGTACGGTCCTGAGGAAAGGTCGTGGCAGCCGTTATCCGATATCCATGCTCCTGCCTGTCTTCGTGCCTATCATCGGCGGTACCCGGATCGTCCGGAGTTCACGCTTAAGGAGGGGGCTCTGTCAGGTCCGTGCTCCGGTCCCACTGGCACTGTTAAGGTCCCCCGCTGTCAGCTGCTCCATGCAGCGCGCACCCGACAATGGAAATTAGCGCGTGCGCGTCAAAACACTCTGTCACTAGTATCACGGGCGTCGCTATGGAAACGGGAAGCGTGGTGCGCATTACACACGTCACGGAGGAGGGGCTACAGCCCTTTAAAACACCAACGCGCGAAACTCAAAATTGCTTGATGATTGACAAGCTTTACTCTCGTTGTGTGACCTCCGTTACTCCGTTTGTGGCTATCGATTCAATTTTTGATCTACTGATTCCTGACCCGGCTTGTTCCCGTTTATTCTGCCTCTCTGTACTCCTGACCCTGGCTATCCGTTACTGGACTCTCCTGCTCTCTTGGACTCGATTACCCTATTTGCTTGCTCCCTCGATTTCGACTACCTCGGCAGTGCTGTATGTTCTACCAGTATCCTGTTTACATCTATTGGACCACTCCTGGTGCTCGTGCCCGATACCAGAGGTAGTACCTGCCACTTCTAAGACCCTCAGGATCTGTGGTTTGAGGCAAGGGCGCTTAACTTCTGCTTACATAACATAAGATTCAGGTGGGGCTATCCATGTAAAATATTGATAAACCACGAAGGACAAGCAGAATCCTTTGATTCCATAAATAATCTTATGGAATGGTTAAACTCTGCGAATTTAAAATAATGATCTACCACTCAAGGAAGTAGACGATATGTATAGGTCGAAGCTTGCAGAAGGGGACCTACAATTCAAGAAAAGACGATGAGGAATGGCGTTCTAGTCTGGGGTCTTTTTTTTTTTTTTTCTCTCAGTATTCATGCAAAATTCTATCCCCCCTTCTCCCCAAATTCCCCATATGAAATAAATAAGGGGGAAATATTTTTTTTTTTTAATTTTTTTTTTTTTTTTTTTCATGAGATTGGAAAAGTTAGGTCACCAAAGAAAAGGTGAGAGGGAGGGAACTGATAAAAGGAAAAAGAGGGAGGAGATGGGAGAAGATGGGGAGAAGGGGAGAAAAGAAGGGAAAATTCAAGAATGATGGAAAGGGGAAAAAAAGGGAAAAGAGGGAGCTAAAGGTAACTAATAGGTAAAGAATAAGAAAAATGATAATGGTAATTTAAAGGTAAAAGGGCTGTAAACACGGGTTAGGGGTATAAGAAGATCTATAAGTTCATTTTTGGGTTAATGGAGGAGTGTACACTACAAATTAAAAGTATTGAAACTGAATTGTTTGCATTGGGGCAGGGTCACCTCCGATCCACCCGCCGTATGTGGTTAGTCCACATAGTTATGCACGGCTCTAGGAGCCTTGTATATTATCTGAGAGTTTTCTCTCAGATTGTTTGTGGTATGATGTGTGGCATGGGGGACCCTGGTATGGGCCCACCACGCCGGGACTACTGTGTGAATGTAGATATGAATGTACGGGGCGCTGGGGTGGGTGGGGGGGGGGGGGGGGGGCTGGCGGTTTGGTCCATAGACAATGATTAGAGTTATTTCAGTCAACGCACAGGGTTTAAACACTCCATATAAAAGGCGTAGACTGTATGAAACACTTTCTGAGACGAAATGCCACATAGGATTTATACAAGAAACTCATTGGAGACAAACTGATTCACAAAAATGGATCAATAAAGCATACCCAAAAAGCTATCAAGCTTCTCTACCGTCCCAAAAAAAAAGAGGAGTGTCAATTGTTTTTGCCGAAAGCTTACAGTTGGAAGTATTGTTATTTGAACCCGACCTAGAAGCTAGATATGTGATATTGGTATGTAGAATAGAGAATAAATTGTACACATTGGTCAATGTCTACCTACCTAATGTTAACCCTGTGGCCGAACTAGTTAAGATAATGAATAGAGTAGATGAGATTGCTAAAGGGGTACTTATCATAGCAGGTGATTTTAATTGTGTCTCAGACCCCAGTATGGACAAGAAATATCAGGGCCATTTGAAATCTGAAAGTGTCGTTTTTAGACAATCTAGAAAATTAGCAAAAGCATGCCAAAAACATAATATACTTGACGCCTGGCGAATTTTTCATCCAAAAGAAAGAGATTACACGCACTTATCTAGAGTCCACGGTTCATACTCTAGGATTGATATGTTTTTGATCTCGGCCGGTAGTATTAAAGACATTTCTAACATATTAATTCAAGAAAATACCTGGTCGGATCATAGCTTGGTAATATTGGAAATAGGCCAGGCTCAAAAGAAGGGTCGAACCACATGGAGAATGAAGGAGGATATTCTAAAATCACATGAGAACATTGATTTCCTGTTAGAAATGTCCAAATACTTCTTTAGGGAAAACGATTCGCCCAATATGGCCAATTCTACCATTTGGTGCACCTTTAAAGCCGTACTTAGAGGATACATCATAAAATTAGAAAAAAATGAGAAGAGGAAACAAGGAAAGGAATTGGCAGATTTATATATAGATCTCTTTAACATTGCTACTGCTAATAAAAAATCACCGTCCAGCCAAAATCAAAAGCTAATATTAGAATTACACACTAAAATTAATAACAAATTAGAACAAAGAACTTTAGTGTGTTTAAATAAACTTAAAACAAAATCGTATTACCAAGGCAACAGAGCAAGCAAACTTACGTCTAGTAAATTAAAAAAACAAAATATTAAGAATACAGTTGAAAAACTGGTAGACGGGCAGGAGATTTACATTGCACCGGAACAAATAGGGCAAAAGTTCAACGATTTCTATGAGAATTTGTATAATCTTGGGTTAAACACAAACTCTCAGATAATTCAACAATATCTAAACAAAACAAATATCCCTAAAATTTCCAAAGTAACCCTGGCCGAAATTTCTACTAAATTTACAGCAGAAGAAGTGGAGAGGGAAATTAATAATCTGGACAGATATAAAACTCCTGGTCCCGATGGTTTCATTGATCAATTCTATAAATCAATGAAACCAATAATCATTCCCCCATTGGTACACTTATTCAATGAGATAGCTAAAAATGCCAAAGCTCCCATGGAACTCCTCCAAGCTAACGTGCTCCCGATATTGAAACCAAATAAATCCAAATATGATGTTGCTAATTATAGACCAATATCTCTGATAAATACAGACATGAAACTATACGCAGCCATATTGGCAGATAGAATTAAGTGTATAATAGGTAATTTAATCCATCCCGACCAAATGGGATTTATTCCGGGGAGATCTGCAAATGATAGTACAAGAAGAATCTTGGACATCATTAATCAAACGGCCCGTTCAGGCTCTCCCCTCCTGACTCTGTCTTTAGACGCAGAAAAGGCGTTCGACAGGGTCAGTTGGGGATACCTGGATGGTGTGCTGAGATCCTTTGGTTTGGAGGGGTGGATCCATGGCGCGATCATGGCTCTCTACTCGGCCCCGACAGCTAGAACGGTGGGTCCTAACATATGCGCAGGTTGGTTTAACCTACAGAATGGCACCAGACAGGGTTGCCCATTATCCCCCCTTCTGTATATTTTGTCAGTGGAACCCCTGGCAATAAATATAAGAGATAATATTGATATTAAGGGTTATAAGACCAAAAATGGTGAATTGAAAGTTTCTTTATACGCTGATGACATCTTAATCACACTATTGTCACCTTCAACGTCCCTAAGTTATTTAATGAAAGAACTGACGGACTACAGTGCTGTATCAAACTACAAACTGAACGAAACAAAAACCACGGCTCTTCATATTAATATAGATAAGACAATTATCTCTAAACTGAAACACAACTACAATTTTATTTGGACCACTGATCAACTAAACTATCTAGGTATCATCATCCCAGCACAGGTGGAAAAGACAATGGAACTGAATGTTCTAAAATTGTTGAAACAAACGAATTTAATGCTTAAAGAATGGAGAACGGCAGAAATATCATGGTGGGGAAAGATAAACACAATAAATTCTTACATTATACCAAAATGGTCCTATTTATTTAGGATGTTGCCATTGAGAGTTCCCTCCCTTTGGTTAGATATGATTCAATTGGGTTTTAAGGCGTTTATTTGGAAAGGTAAAAAACCTAGATTATCTTCCTCACTTCTTGCTCGTCGGACTAGACGGGGGGGGGTATAAACTACCCACTGATTAAAAACTGTTATTTTGCCAATATGGTAGGCCACATCTACAATCTGCAGGAAAAATCAAAGACAGATGAACCCTGGTACCGGATAGAATCCGAATCCGTAGGGTGTGGGAATTTAGAATTTTTTCTGTGGCTAAACAGTGGAAAACATAATACCGTTCTACTGTTAAATAAATCTTTAGTTCTAGGCCAGACCATTCAAGTATGGAACGAGATAAAAAAAGTTTTAAAATTAGCTGATAAAATACCCAAATGCTGTAAATTAAGTACTATAGAAAACAACATTCAGGACTTGTCAATGAATAGATGGCCCAATAAAGAACAAATTAATATTCATGAAATGTTACAGGATGGTGAAATTCTCCCCTTTGCGGTTCTGATGCAGAAATTCCATATACCAAAATCGGAGATTTTTACTTACTTGAGAGTAAAACATTTCCTGAATACATCGCTGTTTGTGGGTCCTAAAGATCTGTCCAGTACTATAGACTTGATTTTTTCGGGCAAAAAAATGGATAAGATCACGGCTAAGGAGAATTCTTTGTTTATACCGGCACATACCCATTCTCTCAAAATTATAGGCACTTGGAATAAATTGTTAAATACTAATATCTCCGAATTAGACTGGTGTAGGTCGATTCAGGTGGTTAATAAAAATATTCACTGTCTTAATTTGGTTGAGTGTCACTTTAAGGTAATAAATAGGTGGTATCTAACTCCAGCAAAACTAACAAAAATGTATACACCCTACCTAAAGAACTGTTGGCGTTGTGGAGACATAGACGGTTCCTACGCTCATATCTGGTGGAGCTGCCCATTGGTAACGAAACTATGGCAGTGGGAATATGAGATTTTCAAAAAATTAAGTGGTATAGATTTGAAATGGAACATGGAGGCAGCTTTGCTACATACTAACTGGGCTCTGGATAAAAAGAAGGAAATAGTGTTAGCAATACATTGTATGGTTGCATCAAAAATTATGATTGCAAGAAACTGGAGAAATAGCCTGCCCTTTCAAAAAACACTTTTTGAACAACAATTAAAATTCCAGTTACGTATGGAGAAAGGGCTGGCAAATTTAACCGATAAGAAACAGGTTCACATTGTGCAATGGCTAAACAATCTTTGACTGTATGGTTTGTTACCCTGGGCGCTGATTGTCTACTGCTATACTGATGGTTTAAGCTGATACTGATTCGGCTGGGCCCCCGCCCCCTCCCCCCCCCCCCCGCCCGTATGTATGTATGCTCGCGAATGTATGTTTGTTTGTGAGTGTCTATGTCCAGCTGTTGAATGGGTGTGGTTTGATTGAGATTCCTTGGTGTTATTATCACAACGAAAAATTCAAGGGCATTGTAGGACACAGGGATGATTAAGCAGCGCGGGTCCTCACAAGCTTTACTATATAGTGATGCTGTGATGCGCTGAGGAGTCTGAGTGTTAAAAAAAAAAAAAACAAAAAAAAACTTCTGCTATTGGGGATCCCCTGCTTCTGAACCACGGTACGTCTGCTTGGCTCCCTGACAGAAAGTCTATAAACATAATGTCTTTCGGTTTATAGACTTTCGGCTTATGGAATACATGTAATGCTATTGGCTTTCTATAAACCGAAATAGAGTCCCCATTCATAAGAATTCAAATATTTTCTGTCTCTGCATGTTTTGAAACAGGTTATTTATTTTGGGTAATTCTAAATCCTAGTAGTAATCACTACAGTCCCATTTTACCATTTATAGCCCTTCCAGTAATCTCCTCCTATTAAAGGATAAGAAAATATTTATTTTCACAATTAAAAAGCAGCAAGAATAAAGGTTTATTGACATGTTGCAAATATATTGTGCTTGTAGGTAGAGTGGTGCCTGTTTTGGTGTGGATAAATCCTGGGATAATACAAGTAGCAAACAGAGGAAGCAAAATATAGGTATACAGGAAGAAGATTGTTGAGTAGTTAATTCAAGTCAAAATATACATCACACGGTTTTGACAAATTTAACAATTGAGCCATGGGCCTTCACATCAGTAAAGTCAATAATAGTAAACATAGGCACAGCTCAACAACTTTAATGGCTGATTATACAAATAGGTTTTTAAATATGTTGGCTGGTTGCAAATGTACTGCTAATTCTATGATGACAAATGCCAAGACACTACCAAAATGAATGTACGAAAATGCAGTAACCCAATGTTCTACAATCTCTCTGGATACTATAAATATAGACTGCATGCCCAAAGGTTAGTCTATGTAACCACAGAGATGACTGCAACAAATCAGTAAATATAAGGTTCTCAAAGACAAAGAGAGGTGTCAGGTTAACAAATAAAGTTAAAACGACAGACTAACAAATAATGTGAAAATGACAGACTAAACCCCAGATGGGTTGGCCTGTATTTAACTCACAAACAGTGATGCTACACCATTGCATGCACACTATATTCACTGAGCAGATGAAGTACTCTCAGGGGGCAATTCACTAAAGGAGAATTGAGGTTAGATGAACATTCCTTCTCATCAAATTTCCCCTGCTAATCAAACTAACCAGGTCATTGACACATTGAGTGCTACAGACTCTAAGGCAAGAAACAGAGGTAGACAGTCTTGATATAGTGTAGAGAGTAGCAATACATCTAACATAAACACCCTAACAGGCACCCACATTAACTTGAGAAGTTAATTATTGACCATGAACAGTTGGACTGTGAGATACGCTTTTCACTCACAAAAGGAAATATCAGAGGTGCTGAAAACACATGAATTTCACTTCCTGTACAACTTGTGTGATTGTATGCCTTTTCTCTGCAATATACCTATTGTATACAGGCTAGAAGTAAGGTGTAGCTTTACGAACCATCTGATTGCTACACCCGTGATTTCCATTCTCATATAGGAAATAGTGGAATCTTTAAAAAAAATTCTAAAATGTTAAATCTTTGAGAAAAGAGAGCACTCACCTCCAGCATTCATTATTAAGTGCTTACTGAGACTCATATATTATGATCTCGCCATAAACACGGTCCACATCAAAGGTATGACAATACTTCCTAACTTATAAATTAATATTATATGGATAAGGAAGCTTCAGTTTGAGAAGGAAACTTATAAAATAGGTCAATAGAAAAATGGAACAAAACATGTATTCAAATAACCAGATAAAGCTCAACAATATTAGAGTAATTATGAAACATATATATCCAAAACCAGTTGGGTCTATGGGGTGTAGAATAGTTCTTAAATCCAATAAAATGAGCATATAACATATTTTCAGAAATAAACAATGATCAGTTTTTTTCTCTTAGTTTTAATGTGTTTTCTGCAAAAGGGATACATAGATTGCATAGCTAAAACATCAACGATAAAGCTAGAGATTACAATCCATGGAGTTGCCATAATAGCATATCCTTTTATAAAATTGCATACTTTAGGCATGCACACAAGTCTTGAAAAAGAGATGTATTGTCCACAGGTTCCCTGAATTATGTTCTACATTGTGTGCAGCGTACATTAACTGTTCTGCACATAGCATTTCCCAATACTCGCCTGCACAATGTTTTGTTGAACACATTTATCCATGGGTGGGATTTTAGAATGTCTTTTGGCAAGCAAAATACATAAAATCTATTTAATCACTTAGCCGTGCTGAATGTTTGATGTTCGTTGGAATACCATTGTGCTTTAGTGTTTCAAGGTTAAGGCTCAGAAAGACAAAAGCCATACTACACTACTGAATAAAGCTGAGTTAAATATGTATGGGATTCTTTATGGTTTAACATTTTTTTTAAATGTAATCTTCTAAAATAATGTTCTTTTACATTGGTAAGGGCACATAAATCTATATCTTGAAACAAATTAATAATTCTAAAACTGCTTTAAGAAGGGTGGGGGTCTGTTTCTGAGGAAGAGGATATTGTAGCACATAACATATAACCAAAAGGTGAGAAGGAAGTTAACTATATAACTCATAATGAAATGTCTGCAATTAAAAATACATCCAATTGTTAATATTTTAAGCATGCAGTAAAGTTATATTTTATCTGGAAATTAACGCATAAGTATTGTGTTGTTTACTTTATTTTGTTGTCCATGTTTTTTTTTAATGTATATAAAATGCATTTTGTTTTTACTTTAGAATGACTTATAGACATCCTATAGTTTTACAATTAAAATAATTTCACAGGATCGTCTACATTCAGGGGCATCACTGAGAAACAGAGGTGCGCTACCTCACTCTTCAGCAGTTTGCATGCTCTCCTTTTAGGAAGTGATGTTATTAACTATTACTGTGGACTCAACTTCTCTCTGTCGAACTCAGCATTCAGATGGCGTTATTTCAGCCACATTTATATGCTCTCGTATGAAACAAGAAGGAGGGTGTGCCAAATTCCTCATAGATACAATGTTGAAAGACATTAGTTCCAGCCTCCATTTGTGAAACAGAAAATAATGCTCCTCGTGTTTTGTTATATGATTTGTCCAAAACATATTAAAATCTACCCATCATGTCATGGGGCTCTCACATTAGTGTAAATACTTTATCTTACTTAGTATCTAGTGGACACACTAACCAAGTACTCCTGTAATAGGTAGTATTTAGCAAAATGAATACTAAAGCAAGAAAAGTGGGACATTTTACACAATTAGCAGAAACATTTCACAACCAAAACCTAGTGCTAATTATAGCCCAATATTTTTTATTAACTTCCTGTTTCGATACAAAAGACCACATTTTAAAGAGGAATACAAAAAGTCTTGAGGATTAACGTTTTGAGACCTACGCAAATGTATTTGTGTAAAAAAAAAACATTTTACATTAATAATGGTCAAGCATGATACGCTGTATTATGTTTAGTTTGAATGCCTTTAGTGTAATAAACAGCCATTTTGTGTAAAACATAGATTGGAAATCAAACAGAAGGTTGTACTTCATGGAATTAGTATAGGACAATAGCTAGCAAGACACAACAACGCTCTCTTTTGTACAAGGTGTTCCTAAAAATGGCAGATGTAAAATCATATTTCCACAGAGACCTATAAAAAAAAGCTTACTACTAAATATAACCAGAACAAAGCCAACGCCTCAAGCGAACAAACAGCTGTGCAATCTATAGCACCGCCTCAACCAAAACTGGATCAGGAGTTTGCTCACACAAAAAATGCAAATTATATTGAAAGGTTCACAATGTAGGTTCCAACTAGGCAGGCTTGGGGTTTCAGTGGCACATAAGGCATTACATAAAGAAATACCCATATAATTATCTTCACATAAAACACTGGTGTCCTGCTCAGTTCTTCCCTTTTTTTTCTACATAATGAAAATGACAGACATGAATCTTTCTGCCTCAGCATAATCATTTATTGATGCGTTGCAGAGTATGATCGCTCTCTTGTGTTCCTACAGATTTGTTTTATTATTACTGTGACTTTGATATGTCTTTGCACATTAGGCCCAAACAGAGGACAAACGCACAAATGGAATCCGCACCCATAAAGAAAGTACGGTATGCTAGAAAAACATCACACAGCACAGTAAATCAAACAATGAATTCAAATAATTTCCTGTAGACAGAACACTTGGGATATTATATACTTTAATGAGAACAAATTACACAGAATTAAAGAATATAATGGAATATACATGTGCTCTACATAGAAGGGGATTTTGGACCATTTAAAGTTATGAGTTATGTGTATATAGTGCTTTATTTTTTCACATGTATGGGTATGTATAATGAACAGTCAAATGTGGTGAGTTGAAAATTGAGTTACAAAAATTAGGCCAAAATTGCAAAGTTAAAAGATAGTTGGTGGTTCATCTGCACCTCTTTAAGGAGGAGGGTAAATGGAACCAATCTAGTTCAATTAGGGTGGTTACTGTACACCCTAAATCAAGAGAGTCTCTGTCACTAGAAGTGATGTATGAAATGTATATATTTAGTATCTGTATAAAAACACTAAATACATACCTTTTATAAATCATTTATTCCCCTTCATTTTTCACAAAACAGAAATGTTGATCTTTTTTTATATGTAGCAAACTAGACAATACCACAAAAAACAGGTATTATACCGAAATATTGGAAATGAGGTAGATGAAATGAGGCAAGAATGTGATCGAAATAATTACAAATGATTGAATGAAAGACAGGACAGGTCATTAACCTCTTACCCACACTAGGACGTACTATGCTGTCCTGATTTTACATTACCTAGACGCTTTTACAGACGCTAGGAAGGCGAAGTACGTCGTTCATTAAACAGCTCATCGATGCTCCCCACGATGAGCTGTGCTCGGATCCCACTGCAGGCACTTGCAGCTGGATCCCACCTGTCAGATGAGGCCACTTTGAGTGAGCCCAGTCTGACAGGGAAAAGCTAGCACCAGCTACATTTCACTAAATTGCGCCTTGCCTGAACTTCCAAGTTCGGACACGCCTCCGTGATGTCACACGTGATGTCTGGAAGTTTGGGATCTTTTGGCAGGGTCCCACAGGGTCTATTAAGACCCTGATCAGTTCTCTGCCATAATGTTCCTGGCTACCGATTACCTTGTGATCAGTGGCCAGGAACAAATCATGATGTTTGGGGCTTGTTTAGTCTGGGACGAAAGTACCATGCATCACAAAGCGGTTAATCAGACATTCATTCAACCAGCTGCACATTCACCTAAATCAGTCAAATCACCTTCACAATTTGCTATGTTTGGATCTGCGTAAAATCAAAACAAAAACAAGCAAGTCTAGGGAAATTCATTCATAGGTACTTGAAATCTACACAAGTGGATAAACAGACGTTTATTCTAACACAATGCTTGTCAATTTCCTATTTGATATTTATGTACCAGTTGAATATTCACTTTAACACACACAATCCATAAAAAATTGATTTGATTTTGATTTGTATGTGAACACTTAATGCTGTCCTATGAAGAAAAGGTAAGTACATTTAACCCATTAACTCACATATTATACATGGGGGAGTGGGACTGACCTTTCCAGAAAAGGGGTGAGACTGAAAATCTCTCACTTTTTTAGGGCTTTGATGGTGAAACTAGCCATCTCACCAACATGTTACGCTTTATTGACAATATACATTAATTTTACACTGACAGTTACTCTGGTGTTTTTTAATGATAATAGCATTAATAATAATAATTATTATTATCATATTGGGAGAGAATTTTTTTATTCTGAATGACAGTTTTAACGTTAAAAGTGATGATGACATTTATATTAAACATTAAATGCTTGTGTACATAAACTGGCATAAATATTAAAGCAGCTAAGTTGAGAGACTTACCCCTGTAATATATCGTGTTCGACACTGAATATTTCCAAATAATCCAAGAATAACGATAATGATGTGAACAAAATTTGCCAAAATAGGTGCCCACTGGTAGCCAAGGAAGTCAAATATCTGTCTTTCCAGTATACAAGCCTAGGAGAAAGAGACATGGTCTATTTAGAAACTATAGCAAAAGAACAATCAACTGAGGTAAAATTATATGCATGGAAGTTATATAAAACATTTTGTATTTATTTTATTTTATTACTTTGCATAGAATGATACAAATACTATAATATATGTTAACTTAAAAAAAACAGGCATTTTAGTGGGATCATTTTTGAGTGTCCCAATGTGGTATTGCAACACATTTTAGAGTAGAATTTGCCAACTGAGACTGGCTGTGGAATATGGCAGTTGGATGTCCATGGGTATACAGCACTGGATTTTCCAAAGAGTGTATGTAAGAAACTCGACCGTTCATTCTATTTTACAGGAATCTGAGATACTAACAGCAGTGAGACAAGAACTGCCTAGTCCCTTTGAGCTGATTGTGGACTACAACTCCAATAATTATCTGCCACCAATGAAAATGGTAGATGTTGTCCATAAGTTTGATACATCTCGTCTCATTGGTATAAAGTAAGTATTTTATAATTAAATAATTAAACCGATTTCATTATTGCTATAAAAAAATGCCCATGAGTATGAAAGGCAGTGCAACATACATTTACGATATTCTCACGTTTAACCTGTATCTTTCTTAACTGGGTGCCGACTATTTGTTCTGTAGTTTCCTTTTTTCAGTGTTATGTGTTGTGTTATGTGTTCTGTTACCTGCTCGCTATAATGTTGCTATAATTGGCGGACCCAGCAGGTGTGCCAATGAAGTCTAAATAGCAGGTAAGTAGACAGCTCAATGTCTGTGCAATGCCCAGGCTCACAGACATTCTCTCAGGTTGCCTCTCATGCTCCCAATTTGTCTGCATGTGCAATCTGGTTGTAAGGTTACTGAAGCAAACGTCCTGTGTGTGCAGGGCCGGCCTTAAGTGTTCCGGCGCCCTGTGCGGGCTTCCCCTCTGGCGCCCCCCCCCCCATGTTTGTGTTCTCTCTCTCTAGCCCTGTTCTCTCTCTCTCCCCCTCCCCCTGTTCTCTCTCTCTCCCCCTCCCCCGGTTCTCTCTCTCCCCCCTCCCCTGTTCTCTCTCTCCCCCCTCCCCCTGTTCTCTCTCTCCCCCCTCCCCTTGTTCTCTCTATCCCCCCTCCCCTTGTTCTCTCTCCCCCCTTCCCCGTTCTGTCTCTCCCCCTAACCCCTGTTCTGTCTGTCTCTCTCTCCCCTCCCCCTGTTCTGTCTGTCTCTCTCCCCCCTAACCCCTGTTCTGTCTCTCTCCACCCCTCCCTTACCTTTGCCGGCACAGCGGTGTAGCTCCGCCCCCACCCCGGAAAGCAGAGCAGAGTCTGCATTACGGGGAGCCATGGGCAGCAAGACAAAGTGCTGCTCGGGCTCCCCATGCTTAATTCAGGCATGGGGAGCCGAGCAGCACTATCTCATGCTGCCCAGGGCTCCCTGTGAAGCAGATGCTGCTCTGCTTCACAGGGTGGGGGCGGAGCTACACCACTCAGACGGTTAGCTCCGCCCCCTCCCCGGACCAAGCAGAGAATGCAGAGCAGAGGGCTGGTGAGGGGGATCTTTTGATCTCCCCCAGCCAGTGCCTCCTCCGGCTTTTTTTTTTTAACTTTTTTTTTTTCTACCGGCCGGGCGGGCGCCCCCTGGGGTTTTGCGCCCTTTGCGCTCGCACAGGTCGCACACCCCTAAGGCCGGCCCTGTGTGTGTGCAATCTGGGTGTTAGTGCATGTTCTGTGTGTTCAATCTAGTTGCTGGAGCAAATCCTATGTGTGTCATCTGGGTGCTGGGTCATGTTATGTGTGTCCAGTTTCACTATTATGCCCCTAAGAATCTGTTATTCTACCTATTGAAATGCATATTAATGCAATGTAATCATTCAGAAACTTTCAACATTTTTGTGTCTGGGGAATATTTTAGCAGTCCAATAAACAGACAAAATGCAAATGTATCAGTATGAGGAAAATGTACTTCCTACTTTCTATCTTTCTTTCAAGATCCATAATAAGTTCCACAGTGTAGGCTCCTGAAAGCCACAATCATTTTTGTAGACAGCACTGGTTTTAATAGACATGAACAATAAATATACAATATGGAGTTAATGTAGCTTGTGAAACTAAAATACATTGCATACATCAAAACCAAATTAGTTTAAGAGTAATTAAAGCTAACATATGGATCGCCTCCATATGGATTATTATGAAGTAACATTTGCAAATATATCTGCAAAACATTGAGAAGCCTTAAAAAAGAAAGTGTATTTTTTTGTATGAAGCAGGAATACTTTAGGAAAAAAGTTCAAAAGTTAAAAACATCTTAAAAACAACACAAGTAGTTTGATTTTTTTTTCAACCATTTCTTTTTTATTATTATTATGATTATTTTTTATGTATTGTGTCTGAGTATGAAATGTCCCACCTACCTAATCATTATTGTAGACTATGTACATCCTTTAATGGAAAGGGCTGTTTTGTCAGGGCTGTTTTGGCATCAAAAGGGGACCTACACAATACTAGGCAGGTGGTCATATTGTTATGGCTGATCAGTAGATTTCAATTAGAAACCCAGGAATATAACTTACCTTCCACCTTACTGCTACAATCATGGGTTCAATTAGTCAATTATATCAGGTTTTTTTTACAGAAATTTATTGCATAACTCGGGATGAAGATCAGCTCTTAATACCTATGCATACCCGACATCTTTCAAAATGGCCAACCTGGCACAAAAGGTTCCATAGCCATACAAATAGATCACAGGGTTCCTGTTGAAAAGTGTTAAAAGTGGATAGCTGGCAGCTATATTAGCCAGGACATTGGAAATAATTAAGTTTTATATACAGCTTTGAAATTAAATGGTATTTGCTTGGCTTGACCAATTTTGTGATTTAACAACTCTTTTTGTTCTTTATGCTGGCAAACAATTTCAAGTGCAATTTTAACAGCTTAAAAAGCACTTAGTCTAGAAGTTAGAACTATTGGTAAATGCAATGTTCCAGCAATTGAGGTTAATTGTAAAGCACAGGCTAAATAAGCAGGCCCATCACCTCGCAATTAGCAGAGACAATTAACAGTGTACACGTCCCATTAATACACACATAAAATGACTACTCATAAATGTAGATAGTGAATTAGCTTCAGTAGCACATCAATGGAAGATAAGGAAAATATGGTAAATTTTATATCTATTTTCATCTATTGCCTAATTCCCTAATACAAACCCTATGGGCAATTGATGCAGCCTAAATGTAATGCTTGTTAACTCTTTATTGGAAGGTGTAGCTGATGACACTAGAACTGATCTTATATATAGCTGATGAAAAGTAGATGACACACATTGTCAAAATAAACATATGTATTATCTTTTCTGGATAATAATGCTGCTAATAAACAGATGTAGCAACTATACAGATAGATATGGTAAGCTTTATTAGGATAAAGAGAAAGCATTTTCTGAAATTCTGGGATTATCCAAATGCCATAACATTCTACTTAATTAATCTTGATATGATTTAGCAAATGTGATATTTAGCATATTTCAGCTACAATGTATTTAACACAGCGTTGTAAGAATGTATTAACATGAATTTTAGTTGTAAAATGTGTTGAAATATACACGATAAACCATAGAATTATGACCAAGCTGGCAGAGAGAATGTGATGCTTTGGGAAATGTTCCTCTGGGAAACCTTGGGAACTACCATTCATTATCTCAATCCAATCAAGCATCCCTGGGATGTGCTGGACAAAAATGTCTGGGAGGCCTGACCTCCCAATTTACAGGACATAAATGATCTTCTATTAACGTGTTGGTGCCAGATACCACAAAACACCTTCAGAAGTCTATTGGAGTCCATGCCACAATGGGTCAGAACTGTTTTGGAGTCAAAAAGGGACCTACTCAATATTAGGCAGGTGGCCATAATGCTATGGCTCAGCCTTGTGTATTTATATATATATATATATATATATATATATATATATATATATATAACAAAAACAAACATCCAATATTTACACCGACATTTAAATTGTATCTGCAATTGTAATTTTAAAACATAGAAAACCAATCCATATGTTGTTTTAACAGGAATAAAATTGATAAATCTCAAGAGTAAAAGAATATATATTTGTTAACTCAGTTCCTTATTTATGACATGCCCTTATAGTACCCAATGTATAACTATTATGCATTGTAGCAGTTCATTTGCATATGATGCTAATGACCTCCGCAGTCTATTTTACGTGGAGGTTAAACATTTAACCTGCTTGTGTCACCATTCTGATTGATTACATTTTTTGACTTAGGAATGTTGATTTTGTCTATCCAGTGTGGTCTATGCCAAACTTCCTCTTCTGAAACCTTGCGCTCTGACTTTAAAGTAGTGCAGGAGAACGAGGTGGCAGAACAGGAAGTCTGTGCTGGGACTGGAGGTACATAACCTGTTGGGTTGGTAAGGGAAGATCTTTCCAACCACCCAGTATCACAATAATAAAAATAATATACATTATATATATTTAAACAATGAGAATAGCTCAAGGAGGTCGACTGTGGAGGTCAACTTTCATTTTGAGACTAAATCAAACTCGCAGAATTTGACTTAGGTTCAAAATTAAAATTGACCTCCAAAGTTGACGTCCTTGAGCTTTTCCTGAATTGTAGTGAATAGACCCAATAGATTCTTTAGCACATGAGCACCTAAGCATCCCAGGAGTGTGGTATATATAGTGCAAATTCCTGACACCCCAAAGCATATAATAATATATTTATTCATTTGTAAGAACACCAAAGGATGACGTAGACATACATTAGTTTTTGCGCTATGGCAATGTTTCAATAAAATAGCATAAAAGAGTAGAGTTTGTTTCTTTTAAGTTTCGAAAGCTTATTTTGTATTTATGACACTTGAATGAATAATTTGTGGATTATCATCCTATGTCCTTTACTTCCCCTATCATTTCACAGTAAACCCATCATTGACAAACACAGGACAAGGTCCAGTGGTGATTGTTTAAACCTATGATCAATAAATCTTCTGGAACAGACGATATACATCCACAAATATCCTGAAAGCACAAGGGATCCTTTGACCTAAATAGTATTTTCTGTGGTAATGTAGCACAGAAAAAGCCTGTACCCTAGAATATCTTGATTCAAATGCATAGGTTAAGATAAATATATGTTTATTCAGTCATCTATTAATCATTATATTGTGATTTGGTGTGCAAATGAACTAATATAACTGAGAACATATCATTTGTTTATTGTACAATGATCTTATGTTATAAAAAAAGAGCCAGCACAACCACCATATCTCCAACACATTTTGTTTTCTCAATCAATGAAAGTTTGCAAAAAGAACATGTCGATTTTTTTTATACTCATCATTTAAACTACAAAGAATGATTTTTGTTATTTTTTAAGGATGCATTTTCATCTTGAGGCGTTCCATTGGATTGTTGTTTATTTACTAAAAAAGAAACACAATTGGAGAGTAGAAATGAAAGAGCAATGTATCTTACATGTATGGTAGGAAGGCAGCATGAATAGTATGACATGTCAAACTACAAAGCATGAGGATGCAAAAGATGTTATCATTTCCAAAAGAATGTTTAAACACTGTGAGGAATTTGTCCTAGAGTTTATATGAACTGTGATTAAGGAAAAGAGCTCTATGGTTGGTTACATCAGTAAAAGGTAGCAGAAGACGTAATTGAATGAACCTGAGAGCTTCTTCAGGTGAAGTTTCTATGTTTCTATGTTTCTATAAGTGCGGCATTTTCAGGCGTAGAATAATGCAGTAATAAAGGCCAGCAAACATAATGTAGCACACCTGTTCACCTTGAAAATGAGCCCATAAGTCAGAGAAGTGTTTAGAAAAAGTAAAAAAATAATTTATTGAAGAAGCCGAAAGAACAACATCGGACGCGTTTCGCCGTGAGGCATAATCATAGACAATAACCCTAGGCGGGGTGTCTCTTTAAAACAGCACTAAACATGAGATTAACTTTAACCCCTTAATGGCATTAAAACATTGGCAGTCAGGCCTGTTGTTCATTAACAAGAGAGGTAAATAAGTTAACTGTTTCAAATAAAAAGTTGCTGTTAATCATGGCATGCTCAATCATTGTAAAACTCAAAACGGTACACATATTTTCACCTCTTAAAGAGATATCGCTAGTTTTATTTGCCTGAAGTTAATACTCAGATATTGTCAATACACAAAAGGCAACAGATCATGTGGAATATGTGGCACGCAATATCGGTTATATCAGTCTATGTAACAATTTAATTCACATTCTTTATTCATAACTGTAGGCACCCTGGTGCCCATTATAAAAATCCAGCAAACCTCTCTTCTGACTAACATAGCATTTAGATCTCCTCCTCTTGGAGTCAATTTGCAGACACAAAACTGCAGAAAGTTCTTTTGAAGGCTGTAGATGTCAGTTTTGTTTTGTTTCACGCAAGGCAGGCTCCCTACATAACATGCTCTCTCCTAGCTATGTATCAACTGAACCTTTTAATAAGGGTTATAAGCAACAATCCGATACATGATTGCGAGGTACTGGCATGTATCCTTGTGGTGTTAGGAGATGTGCAGGTTTAAAATTTGTAATCAAATCCAAAACTTTTAGCTCTTTATTCAATTCAGCTTGTTTCACATCTTAACTGTGAGTCGAATAAAGTGATATATCTTGTGGCATGCTGAAAGTGTAGTATTCATTATATCGGTCGTACAAGCAGAAAATTATGGGAACGGATGAGAGAACATGCGTCAGATATTAGATGCAATAATAGGAAATCTACTATTAATTGTCTTTTCCAGATGTGTAATAATGGAGACCTTAAATATTTCTCCTGAATGGCAATAGAACGTTGCAAATTGGGTCCAAGAGGAGGGGCTGTAATGATGTGATGTTAACCAGAAGAGAGGTTTGCTGGATTTTTAAAATGGGAACCAGGGTGCCTACAGGTATGAATAAAGAATGGTAATTCAATTGTTATTAGACTGATAAAACCGATATTATTAATTCTGTTGCATTCAATTGAAGACGGGTCAAATCCACATGCACAGATCTGGCCCAAAGTCTGGGAATAAAGCCAAGCTGCGGAGAATTGTCCACCTACACTAGGCCAGCTTTTGGGCACATTCAGTTTGGGAGGTTTGAACAGCGAAACATTATGGATATAGCCTAAAAGAACTAAACCCCCAACATTGGCACAAAATGAAGGATATTGCTGCATTTCGGGCAGTTCAATTCTCCAGATTAAAATATTATTAAAACATTATTAATGTTATATATGATAAAATTATATTTAGATGAATGTAAGCATATTTTATTAAAAAAAACTTTATTTTATTTATATTTTTTGTTTATTTTATTTATTGTTATGTATTTAATGTGTCAGGTTTTCTTTTACAGATTTTTTAAAATTACATTTCATTACCATTTTGGGAGGTCTTTATTTTAAGTCCTCACATTGACTTCTACAGGAAGACTTTTGCTATTTCCATATTAGCCAAGGCCCTCCCAAAATGAGGCCGAAATAAGCCAAAATCTGGGGCTACCATTTTGGCAGCCTAACTCCAGGGGAGTTCAACTTCTAATATGTCACCACACATTTACCGATTTTAATGCCAATTTGAGACTACTTTGGTGGCTTCTTAGTAGCCCCAAATACATTGATACTCAGATTCCCATAATGATCCAACTGGGTTCAAAACTTGAAGCTCCGAATTTGCTCAAGAAAAGTGGAACCACTTGAGTCGACCCTATAGTGTCTTATTTGTTAATCTAGAGAACGAATGAAGAAAAGGCTGCAAGTAAAACAGAGCATGACACTGAAATCAGCAGGAAAATAATATCTTTGATGAAGACCATTTCTCAAACAGTGGGAAATCACATAGATAAATGTTTCAATTACAGTGAAGTAACAGCAAACTTAAATACCATATAAATAAATATGAATAAATATGAAACATACTCCGTGGGATATGGTAATGCAAATTAATCTCTACTAATAATAGTTGTAGTGCTGTGAGTATGCCTTTATTATGCATTATTTTCTACTGAGTTTTATGAACACAAAACATATAGGAACCCCTGAATTCTGCACTGGAAATAATCAGCATCTTATTTGTTTCTGTATATAATTGGATCTGCTATTGTTAAACCTTAAGAACTAAGACACACAGTCATAATATTGACAGTCCACGCTTCAAAAAAACAAAAAAAACAAAAGCAAAACATATCTGTAAAAGTTGGTGCTTTATTAAGCCACTCTGAGGTGCAGTACCCTTGTGGACTGTGTGATACTATTATGATATGATATTATTTAACCTTATTGTTATAAATGAAATAATTAAATTCTGCTGCCACCTCCCCTCTCACACATACACACAGAGTTGCAAGAAAAAGATGCCTCGCACAAAAGAGCTCTCAGAAGACCTACGATTAAGAATTGTTGACTTGCATAAAACGGGAAAGGGTATATTCTAACATCCCTGTTAGAGAATCTACGACACGTAAAACACTAAACAAGAATGGATTTCATAGGAGGATACCACAGAGGAAGCCACTGCTGTCTAAACAAAACATTGCTGCACGTTTACAGTTTGCACAAGAGCACCTGGATGTTCCACAGCAGTACTGGCAAAATATTCTGTGGACAGATGAAACCAAAGTTGAGTTGTTTGGAAGAAACACACATCACTATGTGTGGAGAACAAGAGGCACAGCACACCAACATCAAAACCTCATCCCAACTGTGAAGTATGGTGGTGGGGGCTTCATGATTTGGGGCTGCTTTGCTGCGTCACGGCCTGGACGGATTAATATCATCGAAGGAAAAATGAATTCCCAAGTTTATCAAGACATTTTGCAGGAGAACTTAAGGCCATCTGTCCACCAGCTGAAGCTCAACAGAAGATAGGTGTTGCAACAGGACAACGACCCAAAGCATAGAAGTAAATCAACAACAGAATGACTTAAACAGAAGAAAATACGCCTTCTGAAGTGGCCCAGTCACTAACCTCAACCCGACTGAGATGACCTCAAGATATTGCTGAACTGAAACAGTTCTGTAAAGAGGAATGGTCAAGAATTACTCCTGACCGTTATGCACGTCTGATCTGCAACTACAGGAAACGTTTGGTTGAAGTTATTGCTGCCAAAGGAGGTTCAACCAGTTATTAAATCCAAGGATTCACATACTTTTTCCACCTGCACTGTGAATGTTTACATGGTGTGTTAAAAAAAAACATGGTAGCATTTCATTCTTTGTGTGTTATTAGTTTAAGCAGACTGTGATTGTCTTTTGTTGTGACTTAGATGAAGATCAGATCACATTTTATGACCAATTTGTGCAGAAATCCATATCATTCCAAATGGTTCACATACTTTTTCTTGCAACTTTATATGCATATATGCTTTACGGAAGTGAGGATCTTCTTGCTAGATTATACAGACGACCTTGTATTCCAGTCCCATGCTGAATTGTCATGTGACACCCAGCTCTCCCGTCATTATGTGATCCTAACTGCATCTGCATACTTAATGTGCGGTCCCCTTAAAGTGCCATTGCTCTGCTCTCCTTTCATGTATGTCTGGATTCATATGACCAGTAATCTAGACATATAAATGTAAAAAAAAAATATCAAACTAGATCTGTCTTGTGTAACCATTCTTGCTTAATTAAAAAATAATGGAGTTCTGTTTTATTCAGGCAAATGGCCACATTTGTTATATATACTCAGAGATATCATGTTTTCATACATTATTGATGCTTCACCTTTAATATTACCACTGAGATATGCACATCATAATAATGAGACTTATATAACTAACTATATCATAGCAGTAAGTACTGCAGAGGTCTCTGACATCACATACATCACTTTTGATGTAATTATAGGTCATTTTCATATATGTAGCAGCAGAGGCGTCGCTATGGGTGGGCTACTGGGGCTATAGCCCCGAGTCCCCCCTTCATAGCCCCGAATGGAGACTCTGGGGCTAAAGTATTCTTTTGCCCCGAGACTCCAGGGCTTTAAATATATTTTACAAAAAAAAATCCCCGGTGAGCTTTCCTCCGTCTGGGACATGGTCCCAGAATCGGAGGATTAACCTCACGTGGGGTGAGGGCCGATCGGGAGGAGAGGCTGCTATAGGGAGCTCGCTCCCTAGCCTCTCCTCCTGGCCATAGAGAACACAGCGCGACGGGTGCAAGCTCCGCCCCCGTTGCGCTGTGTCAGCTGCTTGCCGGATGTCAGGTGGACGGACATCCGGCAGAAGGTCCTGGATGACGGACCAAGTGTAAGGTAAGTAAAAAATAAAAATAAAAAGTGTGACTGTGTATGGGTGTCTAGGTGTGTGTGTGTGTGTGTGTGTCTGGGTATTACTGGGTTCTGACTGGCACACTATTACTGGGCTCTGAGTGGCACAATATTCTTGGGCTCTGAGTGGCACACTATTCTTGGTATCTGACTGGCACAATATTCCTGGGCTCTGACTGGCACAATATTACTGGGCTCTGACTGGCACAATACTACTGGTATCTGACTGGCACAATATTACTGGGCTCTGACTGGCATAATATTACTGGGCTCTGAGTGGCACACTATTACTGGGCTCTGACTGGCACACTATTACTGGGATCTGACTGGCACAATATTACAGGCATCTGACTGGCACACTATTACTGGGCTCTGAGTGACACAATATTACTGGTATCTGACTGACACAATATTACTGGTATCTGGCACACAATTACTGGGCTCTGAATGACACAATATTCCTGGTATCTGACTGGCACAATATTACTGGGCTCTGAGTGGCACAATATTACTGGTCTCTGAGTGGCACAATATTACTGGTATCTGACTGGCACAATATTACTGGTATCTTACTGGCACAATATTACTGGTCTCTGAATGGCACACTATTCCTGGTATCTGACTAGCACAATATTACTGGGCTCTGAGTGGCACAATATTACTGGTCTCTGAAAGACACAATATTACTGGTATTTGACTGGCACAATATTACTGGGTTCTGAGTGGCACAATATTCCTGGTATCTATAATTGTACAATTTTCAAACACTGAAAAAATTGTGGGTGTTTTCTTACATTTTTATTATGGGGGGGGGGGGGTGTATGCAACACTCAGGGTCCGCCCGGGTGCCAAATGCTCTAGGTACGCCCCTGTGTGTGACCGAGCTCATCTGGGCTCTAGCCCCAGATCATCCGAAGACCTAGCAACGCCCCTGTGTAGCAGACAAAAAGTTTACTACTTATTTCTACTCACAAAAATCATCTTGCAAGTTTAATTTTATCCTGAATTATTTTTACCCAGTCTCTTGGGCCTGGAACTTTCTCGACACGCTGGGCGCCAGTATGTCACGTGACACCTAGCTCTCTGACTCAAGGGCAGGGGGAGGGGTGGAGCAGGCAGTCTGTGCATTGACAAACTTCACAGTGTTTACCCCCGTGCACAACAGTTAGGTTGCCCCTTGTACATTGGTCATCTGCAGTGCACTCCCACACAACAGTCAGGTTGAATGCAGTTCCCTAGTAATGTAACGCACCACTGAAAAAAATAAAGATTAAATAAAAAACCTGGTGAACTGGGACCATGGCAAGGGTGGTAATTTTCTGCCCCCATTGCAGAGCCGGCTCTGATTATATCATTGTAGCGGTCCATACTTTTAACTGCTTTTAATCTGTACTTCAGAAATATGTATAAAAATGATCAAAGAGTAAGTGCTATCAGGAAATAAAATTATACTCTGAATCATCAGCAACAAATGTATTATTTTATATTTAAAAAGTTAAGAATTAATAATAACAATTATTTTTCTAATTAATAATATTATAAATAATAATAAGAAACCGTAACACAGTATAGAGAACAAGCAGCATTCTGTTAATATATTAACTCTTTTCTTCTTCCTTGCTTTTCAGTCCTGGCAGTAGTCCACTTGCTAATGATAAGCAGTTCTTGATTTGCATAAGTATCCTGGAGCTCTTCGTTCATTAACTTTGCGCCACTTCATTTGACTCCATATCATGATGATTTTTTCAATTAATATAACCTGAGAACAAGCTAGAAAACCTACATAATTTCCTGTCATGTCGAATTTAAATGGTCATCTGTCAAAACATTTTAATATATTTTTCCTTCATTGCCCGAAGGTATGTTGAGGATGCAACTCATTTGCTACATAGAGAGAAAATGTCTAAAAGATTTTTGTGCCCAGTGAAACGGGAATTGGTGAGTCTAATGAGTCTCATCTTTCAGTAGTTTTAAAATGCACGACAGTTGTCTACTTCTAAATGATCAGCTCTACGAAGAGTGCATGGGTAATATATTTTTTTTGACCAGAAGAATCATGAAATAGTCTATTCTCTACTTTGTTTCTAAAATTATATTTTGTTCCAATCATTTATCCCAACATATTCAAGTCATGTCTGGTTTAAAACCCAAGTACTGATAATCCAACAATAATAATTAAGTCTGCTGGCAGTGATTAACAAGCAGTTATAGGCACACTGTAATTTCTTGCAGACCCCTCCCCTCCACATGCTGTAAAAAAAATGTTAAGCTTTGTTGTGAGAACTAGGGTACTATTTTCAGGAGACTGTACAGATTTTTTGTAACTTATGTTAATTGTTGTATTTTTCATTTTTTCTTTTATAATTTTTTAAATATTTAAAATTTTTGATTATGTGGTTTTACAGTACAAATTGTATTTTCAGAAACATTTTTAAAATGTACAGAGTCAATACATAAGATGAATAACTTTGTTGTATGACTAAGTTGTGTACATCTATCTGTTATATTTTCTAATAAAACATAAAAACCATTGTCAAAATCAAGTTCACATAATTATGTGAAATTAGGTCATAAGAGATCCCTTGTTTTTTAAATTAGTGGTCTCACTATTTTTTGCATAGTATGTAAGGAATAATCATCTAATGTGTACGATAATATTCTAATATTTGCTATATATTCATTCCATGATGAACATTGGGTTTAATGTACTCCAAACTCACAGCATTCATAAATATTGTTGAAGGCATTTCGGCAACAGGGGCAAGAGTATATATGGAGGGGTCTGTCAGGTCCCAGGACCATCACTTACCTTGCTCAGGGGACCCTAAAAAATCCCCGGCCTCGAGTTGCTAGTCACCCGCTCACAGTGAATGCAACTACTTCCAAGAGGTTTAGGGGGCGGAGCTTGCTTGCGAGAAACGTTGCACGATTGGTTGCTAACAAGGGGGCAGGGAGAATAAGGAGAGGAGGCTGTACCCCAGTTCAGGGGCGGTCCCCAGGTGTAAAGGGCAGAGGTTCTTGATCAGCATATCTATAAAAACCCCACACTCACCTTAATCATTGCTTGCTTGTTGAGCTGTGGTGTCCGTTCTCAGTACCATTCCTTTCCATTTACCTGCTATATATTGAAGACCTTCCTGTGTACCGACCTTGGATTTTTACCCTGGACTTAACTCATTGCTGTAGACCTACCTGGACTTGCTATACCCACTTTTTGCAACCTTGCTGCCGGCCTTGACCTTTTGGATTGGACTTACTACTCTTTTGCCTTAACCCTTTTGTTGTGTCACTTTTGGATTTACCTTTTGGGTCACTCCATCTCCCTACCCACCACCCAGCTCTAGGCCCCTTATCCGTGAACCTCACAGGGTCCCAGATCAACAATTTGCACTCAGGGGTCATAAATGCTCTGGTATAATTCCAGTTTTGTAAGGTTCACATAGATTGCCTATTCTATAAGCCTCTGATAATTAATTTGTGTTGGGATCTCTATCCAGCTAGGGCATTTTGGTTGATTTCCAATGTCTAGCTAGACACATTTTCTAGGTTATTAAGATATGAATTAATAGCATCTTTATTGTTTTTTTGAATAGGCAGTTCCAGATGGAAAATAAATGTCTGTGAATTTGAAGTCATTGTATTACCTGTAAGTCTCTCATTGATATTAGACAATTTAATTTTCAGTGGTGCCAAATGTGCACAGTCCCATTAAATTTGTGAACCTCTCTCATTAGTACACCTCCAAACGATATTTTGTACAAGAACTTGAAACTTAGACAGCTTGTCTGGGGCTAGGTACCATCCATGCAAAATCTTGATATAATTCTCATATATATTAGTATTATGAATTGTTTTCTTCAATAAAGTAAATGAGTTAGCCCATTCTTCCATTGAAAAATCAATGTATATGTCTTGTTCCAATTTTGTAATGCACTTCTCACTGAATTTATGTTTATAGAGGATAGTATCAGTTTATGTTTTATTTCGAGGTGGTATATTTTATCAAAGATATAAAAAACTGAAAAAAAATAGATCATTTATAATATATGTTATATATATATATTTTGATGTTAATCTCAATAAACAGTCTGAAGTAATGGGGTAATCACTGGTTCAAAGGATCTATAGCATGTGGCTATATAGCAAATCCTGGTTATTTTCCTGGTTTCAAGTATTTAATAGACTGCTAGACCTCCTCTGTGGTTATGGGGAGTTCAAATTTGTCAAAGCCTCCAGGGCCAATCTCAGAAGGCAAAGCTTCTTTACTAACTCCGCCATAGCCTCTCTGGGTACCTGAACTTCTGGTAGACCATGAAGAGATATATAATATTTACCAAAGGTCCTTCCATTATAATCTGGGGAGAGATGCAACGTATCTCCCTCAATGATCTTTTTAATAATGTAGGATTTATTTCCTATATTTAACTTTGTTTTCGAAAGGTTTGCCAATGATATTATCTCCATAATACTAGTGTTGATTAATAGTGTTAGTTGTTTTAGCCTCTAGTTTTTTTTGTGTCTCTAGTTGAACATCCTTAATATGAATAGATCTACTACCTGTAGTGTTCTTTTTATTTACATTCTCCAGTGCTGCAAGAGTTATGTAGAGATCAGCAAGAAGTTTCCCATGTGCTTTCTTAATTCTCTCCAGAAGTTTAATCAACAAACCCCTTGTAAAGCATTTAAAAGTGCGCCAAAGTGAACAATCGGAGACCTGTCCATTATCTTTTAACCAAATAAATTCCTATGCTTGATCCAATATATATTTACAATTCTCTTTTGAATGCAAGATATTTTCATTAATCCTCCAGGATGTCCTGCACTTCCTCCATCTCCAATAAAATTGGTGCATGCCATTTTATAGAACCTATCCTGTTTTTTTGGAAGGATCTAAAACCATTTAAATTTGTTATGAAAGATTGATCTTTGAATATTGTCTATGTATGTAAACCACAGCACTTTATACCTTGTAAAAGCTACAATAAACCACCTTACAATTTTACTTGGATGCTTGTATTGGAAGTTTATTGTCAAGAGCCCGACCATCCTGCCACAATATAATTAATAAGAAAACCTCACTAATAGCAAGATAAAACATACACAGCAGGCGGAACCTACAAAATGAAGATTACAAAGATACATAAAACATAAAAAATAACAAATGTATCTGTAATGATGGATAATGTATATATTACACAGAAAGGTGTTGCTTGTGTTAGTTTAAGGATTGATCGCCCAGTTTAACCAGTCATAAAAACAATTCTCTCAGGCTCCAGATCTTACTTAGTGGCTTAGATAGCATGAAAGTTCTCATGATAGCACCAGAGGGAATCCTAATATTATTTGTAATTATATAATATAAACAATAACTATATTGCTTTTCCTATTGTTTATAACCTGGTGTTAACCCTTTGCATTCTAGAGATACCAATACAAACTTGCTTGTATGATCCATCTGCAGTGCTTGTTACTACCTGCTGTAAACATTTAATATGGTAATGTAATCTAAAACTGTGCACAAAATAAATCATCAGTCATATTTTTTTTGATTTCTAACAATGTCTGCACTAAATACGACTAATGTGCTCTAGTTTACCAATGTAGTAAATTAAATACAGGTATTTATCACTTCCAAGCACCATATGGTTGAAACAAAAAAGTACCAATCTAGATTTATGAAACCCCTGAGAGCATATGTAATGTATTCAAATCCATGCTGCCAGTAAAACTATTGAACATTTAAAAATCAGTCAGGTTTTTCATTGTTTTTGAATGTGATTTGTAACCAATTTCTGACTTGAAACATTTCACCAATGTGGCGGCTCGCCCAGGAGGTATCCAGTCATTTCAGTAGTATTTTTGTAGAGATATGGAGGGCCCAGAATTTATTTTCAGTTAGGGGCCCTGACATTTCTGATGGTGGCCCTGTATGTATAAATGCACATATCTATATTAACAAGTCCTAAAATCATAGCATGCAAACTTTAAAGAAAGCCAAGTGAGATATTATCATCTCAGCTAAGAATAATTATAGGAGCCTCCAACCCTGACCTGTTTATGTGTAATCAGTTCTGTAAACTGATGAACTAAATTGTGATGACATTTCCTGATACTAACAATACTAATTTTGATAAATAAAATAGGTGCATGTGTGCTTTTATTTGAATATAGACATGTTTCTACATTTCAGATATTAACAAATTATTAATTCCTAGCATATTTACTAGTGTGCAGCATCATTCATGTAAACTTTAAAGAAAGCCAGGAGAGATACTATGGTCTGGGCTAAGAATAATTACATGAGCCTCCAACCCTGACCTGCTTGTATCTAATCTGTTCTGCAAACTGTTGATGAACCAAAATGTAACTGAATGAAAAAAGTGTGAGTCACACTTATCTTCATTAGTATCATTTCACTGGCTCTATTGCATTGACAGATTAGTAAAAAGAAGATAGATGAAAAATATACGCTAGGTCTGCTTCTGTTCTGTTAAAATCAGTGGGTATAACTAGAGCAATTCCATAGTATTCATATGATTCAAATAGAATGCACATTGTACTTCATCTTTGCACAAGGATAGTTCAGAAATAGTTTGTGTTTTATAGGAAAACGAAACTTTTTTTTTAACTCTTGCTAGGGTTAACAAGTTAATTTTCCTTCTTAAATGTAAACCTGACATGTATTTTTAGAAATACATGTGGGTTTAATCTCAGCTCTGCCTAAGAGTCTGATTGGGGTCTGTTAGGATAAGGATCTCCCTTGTTTTTACATGGGTTAGCATCTATTTGAGGTCCCCTCTGCTGATCCCAGTTGGCAATAGGACTGGACTGTCTACTTCCCAGGGAAGTATGGCTACTGCATTTCAGGGGATTAGCTGGCATGTACTATCAAACGTGCATTTGACAGTGTATCCTCATACTAGGGGCATTGCATTTTTCACTTGTGCTTCTATATTAGAAGCATAAATTAAAAGAATTTAGTGTACCTTTACGTGATAATTACATACCTACTGTATGCAGAAATTTTACTAAATAGTGAAAGATACCTCATGTCTCATAGAGATCAGGTAGGTAGGAACTGGTGAAATCTAAGGGCTTGTTATTGGTGGTACCAACTTCCTCAGGACATTGCTTTTTATTCTAGTATATGAATGTCTTTTTTTTTATTAATATTTTGAGTCCGTGGAGATCAGTGTTGAGGATTCTGTTCATGAGGGTTGCTACTGGCACCACCTCACTTTGCAATGATCTTGGGTCTGTGAGTGAGGCCACTGAGAGAGCAACATTGTCAAGCACTGTTATCAAACTAGTCAAATAAAGCAGTTAAAAAATAAGAACATTTTACAGGAAAAGTGCAGTAATCATAAATCACAGAAACTAAAATTAATTTTAAGAATTTGTTTAAAGGCTTTCACACCTTATGACACTTAACTACTGGGCATGAAATGGACACACCAATCCTAAATATAGCCACATATATGGAATATTGTGTATTAAGAAACAACTTTTCTTTATAAAAAAATCTGTGATAAATTAAACATGTATGCTGTCAGTTGAGTTGCTTAATGTTTTTTTTTTTTGTTTTGTTCAGAATGTGAATTAATCTGTAAAGATTCTGAAATGTAGATACAGCTAAACCAAATTTAATATTGAACTAGACTGCCAACTTCTAATCAGTAAGTTCAATAAGTAAAAAAAAAAAAAGTAATTTAGAGGCACACTAAGCCAACATGTTCTGTTTTGTGTCTAGGCCCTTGATTTGTTCATATCTCATCAGATAGAATATGTTTTTTTTGTTAAGTTAAAGTATGGTTTCAATCATACCAAGTTTAATGTCCTATCGCATACATAACACATCTGTGTATACAGTATATGCTATATACATGTCGTGGAAACTCTCCAGATATGAAAAAAAACATGGTGTTTCTACTAAGGATATGGAACAGACTGACTATACTGGGAAGCACACTTAAACCACACCCATAGTTAAAAATAGAGAATAAGCCCAGAAAAAATACATGACTATATATTGAAATTCATAAATTATGAGAAAAATATGGTTTACATTCATTGGTGGTGCCTCATGTTTCTTCTATTACCTTGTTGCTCATTGACAGTAGCTAATTTGAACCCGCACATATGTTCACATAGTTTAAGCATTTGTAGAAATTGTTATTCTGCAATGTTATTAAGACATGTTTTTCGATCAAATTCGTATTCACTGCATTCATAATTGAATCAATATTTAGGTCTCTGCTGTGGATGTATCACACTTAGGCATTTCAAGGTATTTATATGAAATTCAACACTAAATATAAAAAATAGTTTTAAATGGATCACCCAGTTGTTCTCAGTACATTTCTATGTAGACCATTACATAGTATCAAACAAATGAATACCCAAAGTGGAGCTTTCCATGAATAATACGATACTGCATGTAGTCTGTTTTTAGGAACAAAGTAATGTGTTATCAAATCATCTTAAATAATAACATGTGTAATGGGATAAATTAACTCAAGTAGGCACTTTTTTAAGGTATATCGTAAAAATGGTCCCTGTGGGCTATCTGCTACCTATGAATATTGAATTACCGATGAAAGTGTAATAGGGGTATAACTCTCTATTAATAATAATTTTTAGGAGCATGTACGGTAAGTCTGTGTAGCTGCCTTACACAACAGAAAATATGGAAGCACATATGTTTTAGATTTGTAGAACCGTAAGATACAGTATAAAATAACAAAACCGGTGGACTTACCCTAAAGGAAAAAGAAATTAAACACTACATAATTGCCCCACCTGCATATACAGAGAGAAAAACAGAGGATGAAGGGCATCCAGTTTTCCAGAATAGTAATAATAATAATAACAACAACATTTTTTAACCATGAATGGTACATTAAGATATGTCCTGGTAGATTACAAACCTCAGAGGCAATCATTTAAACTTAACGTTTTATTAAAATAAAACAATAAGACATGCAAAGAACACCTTGCTAATTTGAGCCTAACTTGGGCTCACATTTAATAATACATCTTTCAAAATGATTGCCATTTGATGATTGTCACATACTATCCTGGGAACTGGTTTCCCTTCATCCAGGTTTAGATCCCTTCCAATAAGAGAGCTAAACAGCGAAAAGGCTAGAGATGTACATACAATAGTGAGAGAGAAATGGGGGATCCACTAATTAAAGCCTCTTTTCTGGGCCCACCATGGATCTTACAGAGGCCCTGTGTGCGCGCGTGAATTTGGCCACCAACATTGAAAACTTGCCAGGACCCACCTGTAACTAGAGATATTGTGACATGTTAAAAGAGCTAAACAGAATTCCTACAGAAACCCAGAAAAAAACTGACTCAGCAGATAAGTAAAGCAGAAATAGAATATGCATTCAGGAATCCTCCACAAAGAAAGGCGTTAGGGCCTGATGGTTTTTCTAATTTATATTATAAGAAATTCTACAGAATATTATTGCCATACATGAAGAGAATGTTTGACACATGTAGCCTCACGGGAAAGTTTCCACCACATATGTTTATGGCACACATAGCCACAATACACAAGAAGGGCAAGCCATTTGAAAATTGTGCTAATTATCGACTGATTAACCTTATAAATATGGAAATTAAAATCTATGCTAAGATCCTGGCTATGAGAGTTCAACAAATACTATCCAGTCTTTTTAATTATGAGCAGGTGTGATTTGTCAAATAATCTTCGTTTTTGTCTCAATGAGTTTTTAGGGTATGCCCAGACGTGGGTCCCTAGCTCGCTGCACCTAGAGGGATACCAGCCATACCACACTGTTGAGGCCAATGAAGGCCAAAACGTACGTCTGTGGTTGCTCTATTCTTCGTGCAGAAGAGACCCGCCAGGCTATTTGGATCTGGACTGCCCTAATGGATCAGTCTGATATGCTAATGGAGAGGTTTCCTCTGTAGTGTTGAGCGAACCCGAACCCCGGACCCCGGATTCCACTGTATGTTAGTGTTGGAGTTCGGGGTTTGGCGATTACATTGTATAAGAATTTCTTATGAATGGGGACTCTATTTCGGTTTATAGAAAGCCAATAGCATTACATGTATTCCATAAGCCGAAAGTCTATAAACCGAACGACATTGGGGACTCTATTTCGGTTCATAGAATAGCTATAGCATTACATGTATTCTATAAACCGAAAGTCTATAAACCGAATGTCGTTCGGTTTATAGACTTTCGTCTTCTGGAATACATGTAATGCAATTGGCTTTCTATGAACCGAAATAGAGTCCCCATTCATAAGAATAGGTCAATTGACCTATTCTTATGAATGGGGACTCTATTTCGGTTTATAGAAAGCCAATAGCATTACATGGCTATTGGCTTTTTATAAACCGAAAGAGAGTCCCCATTCATACGAATAGGTCAATTGACCTATTCGTATGAATGGGGACACTCACCCACATTTTACTTCATTTTGCAGCCCTCTAGCCCTTTCCAGGACTTTTTTAGAGGCATTTTAGTGGCCAAAAGTTTGTGTCCCCATTGACTTTAATGGGGTTCGGGTTCGGAGTCAAGTTCGAGCCCGAACCTGGACTTTTTCCCGAAGTTCGGCCACACCCGCCGAACCCGAACATCCAGGTGTCCCCTCAACTCTATTCCTCTGTAATGGTGCAAGCGAGCAAAAAACAGTGATTCCGCTCTCGAGTAGGTTACATCCTATAGGGCCGGTTATTTAAGCTTTTGCCCGTTCTCTCTGAGAGGGATCTCATATTATTGTTTTTGTCTCAACGGGATTTGTAAAAGGCCTCTAAACAACAGATGGTGTTAGGAGACTCAGAAGTAAACCCACATAGAGTATGCGATTATCTATGGATAAGACAAAAAAAGAGCAAAAGAGAAGGAAACAATTGACCTACCCAGTTTAGAGCTAGCTTTTAAGATATGTTAGCATTACGAAAATAAGGAAAAAGACCTTGCAGGCCTATCACTGGCGACTCCTATTGGGTCATTAGAATTGGTGGACCCTCAAATAGACTTAAAAGGTGGGAAAGAGTAGGAATACAGGGTGTAAAACAGTTAATAAATGAAAGAAATATAAAAACATTTGAGGAACTAAATGAAGAATTCCAATTGCCTAAAAGTGAATATTATAGATATCTACAGATTAGACATCTGCTCCAAACAGAGAAGTTGGAAAATCAAATACAAAAATAAGTGATAAATGTACTGATACAGTTAAAAAGCCAACAAAGTTATCCATCTGTTATGACACTCTCCAAGACAAGGATATTTAAGATAAGTTCACGTTTCCACGAAGTTGGGAGAAGGAGCTGGGTAAAGAACTCCACAGAGAACAGTGGAGACAAGCACTATCTGACCCATGCTTCTTCTCACATTGTTCGACCATCTGGAATTATCCAGAAAGATACTATACTGATGGTATTTAGTTCCCAGAAGACTGGCCCGTATATATCCCAATGTTGAAAAAAATTGTTGGAGAGTATGTAATGAAGGAACAATGATACATGTATGGTGGTCATGCCCAAAACTCACAGAAATGTGGAGAAGGGTATTCCAGATAATTAAACAAAAAACAATACCAGAGATAGCTCTTCTAAATATATTCCTATAACTGAGATACCACCCAACCAAAAAAATATTATTGGGCAAATACTTATAGTAAATATGCAGCTGGGGACAGCAGGGACGTAATAGTATACACAGAGATTAATAGTGTAAAAAAATCAATAACCATAAATCACAATAAATACCATTAAATAAACAAATAAAACATGTAGGTATAGCACTCGAAAGTGCAGTGATATAACTCTTTATGATGTATGTGAATAACACCTATTAGGATAGGATAGGATAGGATCAACATAATATACAGTTTGTGTACATATTGTGTAGTCCAAAATCAGACTAACTAGGTCATTTAAGAGGCATTGATGACAAATTTCTTCTTGATCAAAGATATAGAAATGGCTTGTATAGTTTCAGAATTATAAGCTAAACTTCAAAAGGAAAGGTCTGAGCCAAAAGCAAAAAAATAAAATAAGCTAAACTGGCTACTGCTAGAATCCAGAAGTATCATTTCCTCTCCATTCTTGTGTTTAAGAGCTTTCTTGGAAGCTCCCACCCTATCTACGAAGAATGCTCCACCAATTATTCCTCTGATTCAATACCAGAACTTTATTTACTATACCACAATGCAAAGTGGCTCGATCCTCATTTTTCTACAGAGCAACAATTATGGAATAACCTCACAGACTATTAAATCTTCCTCCAACTTTATACTCTTTAAGTGATTATTTTGTACCCTACTGTTCCAAGGCAATGTTTGTGAACTCAGGAAATACTTGAAAACGAGAGAATATTTTTTGAATAGATTGCAGAGGAGAACGATAAGCCAGAGGTAGGCCAGTCAGGAGGGTTTTTACAGAGATGAAAGAGCATGTGTCCTTTAACCTGATTAATCTCTTAAAAAGATGTAAGTTGGAACTTAAAATGCCAAGTATATAGAAAAATATTCATTATATTTACCTTAGTAAAAGACAGAAAGTACTTCAGCACAAAGTAAGCATTTTACAGATATTTTTTATTTTAGTAAACTTAAATTTGAATGACATTTCTTTATAATGCTCAAAATGTTCCAGTATTTTTGTTAACAGTTTATATATTCAAAGAACACCATACCCTTTAATTATGCTGTACTAATGTGACATCTCTATGAAAAAAAAATGAAGTGCAAAAAGTGTTAGCTGGAATAACGAAATAATTTTGTAACTATCAAGCCACAGGGGAAAATAGCATTTAAGCTACAAATATAAATTGTTGAGGAAAAAAAAAATATAGAAACTTTGTTTTAGGCACTTAATGGAAAAATAAATAAAAAAAACAACAATTTGCATTAAGAAACATAATTAATCCCTTAAGAATGTGAGGATGTTTCATGCCTTTTTTTCATGAGGAAATAGTGATGGCATGGAACTTCCTCCATTAACCCCTTCATGTTGCTAGGACGTTCTATGCTGTCCTATTTTTTTGTCCCAAAAGAACGTTCAGCCTTTAACAGCTCATTGCGGCTCCCCGAGATTGGCTGTGCTCGACTCGCGCAGGGACTTTCAGTGGGATCCCACCTGTTTGAATCTAGTGGACGTTCAAAATGACTTTCGGGTTAAGGCACTCCTCTGTGATGTCACACATGACGTAATGAGTTCTCATGATTTTTTGGCAGGGACCAACAGGGTCTATTTAGACCCTAAGCAGATCTCTGCAATTGTGTCCCTGGGTTGTGATCAGTGACTAGGAACAAAAAGTGTCCTTTTGGTATTTGTGTCATCTGGGATGCAAGCACTACGCGTCACGAAGGGATTAAAATGACCAGTGGAAGCCATCAATGCTCAGTTCCACCACTCAGGCAATGTTGCAGTAATAAGAAAGAAGAGCAATAAGACTTGTGCATGAAAACCAAAACCCTGAAAAAGCCCAATGGAGCTGAATAAGAAAGATAGCACTTACTGAAAAACTGGAGTAGTAAATTTGCTGTAGTGTATGAGTAAATATTAAAACCCTAATGAACAAGCTAGCTCCAAACAAATGTGGAGCAGCTTGTAACAACAAAAAATGATGTATGTGCAGAAATCAGGACTGTTGGTGGGATCGGCAAATGAACACGTAATGAGCCAATGAACAGGTCCGTTAACATGGATCTTTAAATTGATGTAAAATGTATTATATAAAGCTAGAGAACATGCATACAACATATGAATGAATTGTATAAAAGAAGAGAGTACACAGACAACATCCACTGATATGACGGGAAACTCTGCTGTGGTAGGAGACGTGGAGCTTGAAGGAAGTACTTTCACTTTCATTATTAGGCAAGTTTCCATACTGATGTAACTTTGGTGGATCCAAGTATCCAAAAAAACAATGTGTTTCACCAATGGTGTCTTTTTCAGGGTTATGTGTAAGGGCAGGTGTCCCAGGCAATTTATATACAAACAAGTAAATCGGTGGAGATCCCAATAAAACAAAAGTAAACCTTGAGAATAAATAAAAACTATAGGTAATACATAGAAATACAATAATGAAAGAAAAACATAACTGAAAATAGTTTCAATAATAAAGGCTTAATATATAAATGTGTAAATGCATACAAATGTATGTACTCTACAATGGACATAAACACGGACCTGAAAATAACTCCAAAACTGAAAAAGGTCATAATATACAAATATATGAATATATGGTGAGAGAAATATGTATATGACCCACAATGGACATACAATATAGATGACTGTAGCAATGACAAATAATGGAAATAAAAGACCTGGAGATATTTATGACTAATAGATATATGGAAATAAAGAAAGAAGAACAGAAATATGCAAGTGAAATCAGTGAAAGAATGAATGGTAATATAAAAATATATATAAAAATATATAAAACAGATAATAATCAATAGAAAGGTAAGAAGCTAATAAAAGGGATTATAATACAACCAGGGATGTAGTAAATGGAAAACATCCACATCATGGGATAGAAGTGATCAAAGGAAAGGCTTCAACAGAAAATCCATACTATTTTAGAAAACAGAGTTTTTAATTCATATATCCAGAAACCTTTGCTATGCAATAGTCTCTTAGTCCTATTGCCTCTCTTCCAAGATAGTGGAAACAAATTCAATACCCATAAACTTCATATTGGAAAATCCACCTTTTGGACACTGACTCATGTGGAGGGTAACAGAATGGTCTGATGTATTTGACATAACGAGACCAGTATCATATAGTATATGAACATCTAGTGGTCTCTCCTATATATTGAAACCCAAAGCTCCAGAAAATGAAATAAATGACAAAGGTGGTGTTGTAATTGTGAAAGGATTTCTCTAGAAAGGATTCCAGGGTAACATGAGGTGCTGCCCAATTGAGGCGTGCTCATTCCGCAGAGTGATTGTGTGGACAGCATATTAGATTGCATAAAGTCATATCAGTCATATTTCCCTCCTGTTCGCACCAGTGACTGAAGTCCTGGTTGGGTGCTGGGAGCCTGGAGCAAGTCCTATGAGTGTAATCTAACTGCTGGGGGTCCTCAGTATTTTCTCAGTATAGCTCTATCAGGGGGGTGACATGTTGCTCGGAAAATTGATTCAGATCATTTGGGAAAGTTGGGAAAAAGGAACATGTGACTCAAGATTCCAGACAACATGTTTCAGAGCAAAAAAGGCTCAGTAAGGTAATGTATTTGTATGCTTTTATTAAAGCATTGTTATAAGTTTGGAAGTTTTTAGCAAATATTATTGTTTCCATTTCAATATATATTTTTAAGAGTCTACAGCGATTGCTGCAGCAAAGACTGCCAACGCATTTTAGATAACCTATCTAAAAATACCTGAATAATGTCATCATTTGAGATAACACTTGGCAGCTACTCATAAATTCCGGCTTGTAGATTCAAATGTTGCACTTTCTGGCATTGAAAGAAGGGAACAATATTTTAACTGAGAAAATGTTTTCTTTGGCATTTTTTCAAATATTAAAGCAAGATGTGATTTTTTTTTTTTTTTTGCAGCAGGCAAATATTAATTGGTATTCAGCTGAAAAAAACTCCTACCCCTCCCAAAATAAAAGTTACGTCATATTTTTGTTTGGGTTTCAACTTTCAAGTCATTAGAATAATGCTCAGTGATAGGAATACAAAAGTCAGATAAGTCTCAGAGCCAAGAGCACTTATTGTCATTTTGGCTAGACAGCCTGAAGCAGTGAGAAATTATGTTTGTGGACAAAGTCATTATAATTCATCAAAGATTATGTGCTGGCTGCAAAATGCATCACCACAAACATATTTAAGAATCACACAGGAATTTAAGGCACAATTTAGCACAGCAACACTCAGTCCACCTGCTCTCCACATTTGCACTTCAATAACATCAATGAAAAAAGTAATGGACAATACATAATGATGGGACACATTAATGTTCTGTCTATGGGACATTACTTGAAATGCAGCCTACAGGGTAGCACTGATTTTAACTTGGCCCTAACATATACATTTTCCATAAATATTCTTATTTAAAGGGGTTATCTGGTCACTCTGCATCAGGGCCGAATTTAACGCGGGGCAAACGGGGCAGCTGCCCTGGGCCCAGTTACTCCTGGGGGGCCCCAAGGCAGCTGTCCCGTGGGCCCCCAGCCCCTTCTTTCCGCGTTAACAGCGTATTGCGCTTGTGAACGCTTTTTTTTTCGGCAAGCCGCATCCAATGGATGCGACGGCCAAAAAAAAAAAAAAACTTACGCCGGATGTGACATCGCGTCACATCCGGTGACTGTTTCCCTCCTCCGTGCAAGAGGGAAGACTGCACGGAGGAGACATCCGGCGGGGGACACGGAGCAGTGAAGTGTAAGTACTAGGGAAGGGGGGGGGGGCGGGGGGCTGACTGGCACAGTATTACAGGCATCTGACTGGCATAATATTACAGGCATCTGGCTGGCACTATATTACTGTGCATCTGGCTGGCACAATATTACTGGGCTCTGACTGGACCAATATTACTGGGCTCTGACTGGCCTAATATTGCAGGCATCTGACTGGCACAATATTGCAGGCATCTGACTGGCACATTATTACTGGGCTCTGAATGGCACAATATTGCAGGCATCTGACTGGCACAATATTACTGGGCTCTGACTGGCCCAATATTGCAGGCATCTGACTGGCACAATATTGCAGGCATCTGACTGGCACATTATTACTGGGCTCTGAATGGCATAATATTGCAGGCATCTGACTGGCACAATATTACTGGGCTCTGACTGGCCCAATATTGCAGGCATCTAACTGGCACAATATTGCAGGCATCTGACTGGCACATTATTAGTGGGCTCTGACTGGCCCAATATTGCAGGCATCTAACTGGCACAATATTGCAGGCATCTGACTGGCACATTATTAGTGGGCTCTGACTGGCACAATATTGCAGGCATCTGACTGGTACATTATTACTGGGCTCTGAATGGCACAATATTGCGGCATCTGACTGGCACAATATTACAGGCATCTGACTGGCACAATATTACTGGGGTCTCAATTTCACAATATTCCCGCGTATCTGACTGGCACAATATTCCTGGTATCTGACTGGCACAATATTCCTGGGCTCTGACTGGCACAATATTCCTGGGCTCTGACTGGCACAATATTACTAGGCTCTGACTGGCACAATATTACAGGCATCTGACTGGCACAATATTACTGGGCTCTGAATGGTACAATATTACTGGGCTCTGAATAGCACAATATTACTGGGCTCTGACTGGCACAATAATACTGCGCTCTGAATGGCACAATATTACTGGCATCTGAATGGCACAACAATTATGGCATACGTGTGTGTGTGGGGGGGTAACATTGCGATGGATGGCGGGATTGCATGCAGGGGAGGGGGCAGGGTCCAGGGGGCCCAAGCAAATGCTTGCCCAGTGTCCAATCACTATTAAAGACGGCCCTGCTCTGCATTATATATTAATATGTTATCCCTATTACAGGCATGTATGCTACTATAGTGATTTCCAGCATGAGAAAAATAAGTATACTGATGGGATGGTGAGAAAGGAAGAGATATAGAGCAGAGCAGAGCATAGACTGAAAATGGAGAGCTCTGTGCAGCTGACAACTACTGCAACCCCGGTAAAAACTCCACAATATTAAGAACCGTATTCCGTGAAAGCAGTCATTTACAAGATAAGTGGCTCATCCAGCTTAGATTGTTAGTGAATCACTTCGTTTCATAATGCAGATACTATGATAAAGGACAGGATCAAAATTGAGGGGTCAAAATCGAGGGGGCACAAGGAAAACTGCTGATAGAAGATGACCTTGCTTTAGAAAAAACCTTGAAAATTACACATGCACAGGAAGCTGCAGATGTGAACCTGAAAGCATCAGGAGGCAACACATCCTCAATACAGACTATAACAGCAAGCAAGGTGAGGAAGAGAATACTGCACATGTGATATATAGTGAATGCAACACGTACTGCTGCAACAGATGAGGATGACAACATAAAGATGCATCTGTTTGTGCTGCCACTATGTTTGTTATGTCAAAAATGTCAGAAAAGGGAATGTGCTCTATGGGATCAGGCAAAAAGAGAAGTGGCAGAAGAGATATACATATGGTACAGCATAGAGCCACAGAATCAGGCTCTAAAGAAGAGCCAGAAGATAACAGTCCAAAAATATGTGTACTATCAGTTCACAGTAAAAATGACAAGGAACACAATGCTTCCCGCAAGGGCCGATCCTAGGGTGACAGACGCCTGGGTACAGGATTTTTCTTTCGGTGCCCCCCATCCCACCCCCAATGAGATAATGGATATATTACCAAGTCCTCCCCTTTGCACACAAGTGCAAACCCACCTCTCTAACACTCTCATCCTGCTATTCTCTCACACACGTGTAAACCCATCTCTCTCACACTCCCATCCTGCCACTCACTCAGACAAACACATGCAACCCCACCTCTCCCTCACACTCCCATCATGCCACTCACTCACTCACACACATGTAAACCCATCTCTCTCACTGTCATCCTGCCACTCACTCAGACAGACACATGCAAACCCATCTCTCACACTGCCATCCTGCCACTCATTCACATGTAAACCCATATCTCTCACTTTCCCATCCTGCCACTCACCCAGACACATGCAAACCCACCTCTCACACTTCCATCATGCCACCCACTCACACACGTGTAAACCCATCTCTCACTCACTCCAATCATGCCACTCACTCAGACAGACACATGCAAACCCAACTCTCGCTCACACTGCCATCCTGCCACTCACTCACACACGTGTAAACCCATCTCTCTCACACTGCGATTCTGCTACTCACATTTCATGCTATTGACTCAGGCACAGGTTTAAACCTGAAACACACACACACACACACACACACAAATATATATGGATATGGACATGTATTTTTTTTAAGTAAGAAAGGGGTCTAAATCCTGGGGAGAAATTGGTTCAGTTATGTCCCTTCTATCAACCCCATAACAATGTATAGATCATTTTTCATAATTTAACAAAATAGAATAACTGGTTATTTGGGGTATTACTATTAGGTAGAAAATTAGCAGAGTTGGAAGGCTACTTTGGCCTTAAGTTAAAAAAAAAGAGTAGTTAAAAAATGTAAAACCCAGCTTGATTACTAGGAGAATTAATCACTATTATTTCTATTGAATATGACTGGGGGGGGTGTCAATTGCCCCATTGCCTCCCCCCCTCCCCCGGATCCACCACTGCTTGAGGTCTGGGTATGTAGAACAAAGTTACACCAAGATGCTGAATGAAACTTGGCAAATACCTATTGCATTGCATGATAAAACAGAGACAGAGCTAAAAAGAATGGAGAAATCTAAAGTTAGAAGGTAGATCAGTGAACCAACACAATTGGTGGAAAAAGGCATGATACAAATTTGCATTGGCCCAAATAATCGTAACACAGAAACCATGAGGGAGCCCTGCAACATGTCCACACTTAAGGATGTAGCACACATATTACACTGAGCAACCAGTTTTAGTGTCATTGGTAAACAAACATGCTACTGGCAGCTAGCTAATGATAAATAGTTTCTCCCAACTATTTGGGAGGTGAAGGCTCATCTGAATAGCATTTGGGATATCACCAGCACATGATATAGTCCAAAAAAATGCACAAGGAAGTGAAGTCTGATAATTAATTTAATTAATTATACTATTTAGAAAAGATTGTATTCATGTTATATGTATTATAGTAATAATATATTAAATAAAAGGTAAAAAAATCATTGGTTTTTCATTGGATTGGTATTAGTTTACACAAGTCATAATAGCACAATGATTATGGGGGGGGGGGGCATTTAACAGCTGTTGATGGTGAGCAATAACCAGTGATGTGATGCCAATCTACAGCTGGCATGACATCGCTGGCATTGTTATACCACAAGCGTTGTTATTGTGGTGTATAAAATGAAATAATAAAAATAATGTTTATATACTTGACCATTCCCTACATGATGTGGTCATTGATGTGGTAATAACATATTTTAATACAAAATTACAATCATTGAATTTTTTGTAATAAATTTGCCTTTATGACATATTAAGACAATTTCCATGTCAATGAAACGTGTATTAGATATTATTAATATTATATATATATATATATATATATATATATATATATATATATATATATATATATATATATATTAAGTTAACTGTATAGTTAGCCTTTAATCACTTCCATGAGTGAGTATGATTAAATTCTATTTAGGGATAAAAGCATAAATGCTATAAAGGCTCCATGTATATAGTTTTTTAACCAAAAACACCGGCAGTTTGGTATTTAATTGATCTTGTTCTTGAGGGTTTTGGCTTGTCCATTTTTCATGACGTCTGTTTTTTCTCTTGATATCTTGATTTCCTAAACTTTGCAACCATGACTTTATTGCAAAGACTGTTATTAGAAAACACAGAAACTATCTTTATATAGTGCATTTTCTCAAAAGAAAACATCGTTTGCAGTTGGCTTTCCGATTAGGTAAACAATTCTAATCAAACAAAGCTTAAGACAGAAAACAGTATTATTCTAATCAGAAACCAAGTTTCTTTTCCCAGGCTATGTTGCTCAGCCATGTGTTTATAATCCAATATATTATCCATGTTATATCATCTTTCGTGTTTACTTTAGTTCAATAATGAGTGAAATTTTCTATTTAAAGTTATTATAACAGTCCTTGCTTTCCTATTGCAACAGACCTGCCCATCTCTCCAAGCCCTCCTTATTGGATGACACTGAATTTAGAAGTCCCGGTGAAATTATTTTCATTGAAAAACTACAGGAGATCTGTAACCTGTGTTAAAGTAAAAGTACATTTCACATATAATAAACTCATGTATAGCATTTCAATAATATTAAACTCATGTATAGCATACAGAAAATAAAGTAGTTGGAGCTGGTCCTTTAACATAGTGACATTTAGAATGCCATTGTCATCCTTGTTTACAACCTACACACACACACACACTTTTATATATATATATATATATATATATATATATATATATATATATATATATATATATATATATATATATATATAAATAATTATATATATTTGCTATATATTGTTTTTCCCCTGCAAGGGCAACACAAATAATAATAATTCTCCCCTTGGGATCTGCCATTTACTACCATGTTTAATAACTCCCTGCACATCCTACAATCTCAGATCCTGCACCAACCCTTCACTAGCGATCCCTCACTTCAAAAAGGAAGCGGGCCGAGGTGCGTTCTCCTTCAGAACTCCTCATATGTGGAATAGCCTTCCTGTTTCTGCCACATCATCATCTAGTCTAAAATCCCTGAAAATAAGTGTCTCCCAAATCCTCAAAACAGATTGTACCTGTTATTAGTTTACAAACTACATCATATACTGTACATGTTGTTCCTTTTTTGTATCAATAATGATTTACCCTGTATGTTCTCCTTCTAACTTGTTTAATATATGTATGTATGTATTTATTTTTAATCTACTGGTAAATGTGTAACTCTGTGTAACTCCATTCTGGTCTGGGTCCCCAGGACATACTCGAAAACGAGAGAAATCTCAATGTATTCTTCCTGGTAAAACACTTTCTAAAATAACACTTTCTAAATAACTAAATCATTGTTTTATCCTCTATTTATTATTGGTATGAGTCGTGATCAAAAACACCTTGTTCTATACAAATATATATACACAGGTTACACTTGTTTTTAGTTTATGGTCTATGGCCACATTATGATATTATATAAATATATAAATGTGTATGGAATTGTCATGAAATTTGAGTGTCACAAATGAAAGTTGTTGGTAAGTCATTATAATAGCATAAGCAGAACTAAACATATATAACAAAAATGTAATTTAGCAAACTCTCCGTACTTACAAAAACAAATATAAAATGCATTATAAAAAGTTTCAAAGAATAAAAGTAGCTAAGGTAACTTGTTACTTTGTGTACGTTATATTGATCAGTTTGGCAGCTGGAGCTTGTCAATATTATTTCACTTGAAATATTCCTAATATTTAACTTGCAACAGAACCATTAACAAGCCTAATAAATCCTTTACTCAGAAAAGCAATAAGTATTACTCATAACTACTGGTTGTAAACAGACATTGATAATTAGCAGTGGCACTTCCATAGTGATATTTATATTATCCTGCTGAAAGAGTATGAAGCTTTCTTTTGTCAACTGTATTTGTTTTTTGTTCTTGCCAATCAATATCCATTGATGTAACAGGCCCCTGTCATTCTATCTGTGTAGTAATGCAGATAATAATATCATTGCAGGACATCCCTTTCACAAGGCTGTGTTTCTGTTGCATCTCTTCCACAGCCTGTTGGTCAGTTTATTCTTTGAAAATGTCACAATACAGGCAGAATCATTTTACCCAACGCATAATCATCTTTAAAATGATGGAACCGAGTTAAAAGTAAATAGAATATTAAATTAACAATTTTTCTCACAATAGGAAGAAAAACTTAAGGTCATACAAATCTAATAATCTAAATTAAACCAAAACCAAACAAAGCAGTCTAAGGTGTGGTTCCCCTTTCCCTTGATCAGAAGTAAAAATGCAAAATCTAAATATCATAAAATATCTTAATCCATAATTATACCGTTAGCATATACGAACACAGTGTACATACAGAAGTGACATACTATCAAGTAAGACAAAGGACTGTCTACATTCTATTCACTGAAAGGTGAGTTGAGGTAATTTAACTATGCATTTTATGCAGTGAAAAACCTAATGAGTTCCTTCTGTTAGGCCTTGTGTAATGCCTCTGAGTGGGACTTTCTAAAGATTTAAAGGTCTACTCAATGAAGAGAGACTTGAGATGAGAATTTCAAACTTAAGGCCAAAGTAGCCGTCTCACCGTAAATGAATAGCTCCATCTGGCATATTTAAAAACCTTCTGATATGCCTTCTGATACCTTATTGTTTCAGTGGGGATCACCTGTGTTTAAATTGATTACAATTGGAGGTTTCTGCTTTATTCTGCACCAAATTTAGAAATTAGATATGAATGGGGTAAGTGTGACAGAACCCTCCAGCACTGTTGTTCTTGGAGAGAACTAATGGTTTGCCTCCTCCCTAGAGATTATGGGCCCTGGCATTAGGATTGGGGACAGTGGATAAAGGTGCACTTTTCATTGACTTTACTCATGTACCCAGATTGTGCCCTCTATAATCCTGACACACCCTGGCTTATGTGCTATGTTTAATATGGTTATTAAGTCAGATTCAGTTAGTATATTGGCTTATTTGTAATGTATAATTCTGTGAGGAGACCACTCTGAGTACAATATGTCACAGGGGAGTAAAGGACAATGGTTGATTGTTTACCCCCTGTAATGCAGACTGCCTGTCTGCTGTTTAACACTGGTTCTGCCTGGTGGCTTGGGGTGGCTAATACAAGAAAGCAGAGTTCTGATGGAGGTACCCAGTCGGGACCAGGGGGTCCATCATAGTAAGCATGGCAGTCATGCTTGGATCTGAGAAGAAGTTTCCTTGGTTGACAGCATGTCAATATGCAAAAACACAAATCTCCTCAACTATCGAGAACAGCCATGGAGACCAGGCAGCATCACGTATTATGACTTCACAATAATATCAAAAATTGTGTACTAAAAACGTTATACCTACTGATGCAGATATATAAATTATCATAGCTGTCACCATCCAAGGTGGCTACAAAATATCCCAAAAGGACTACGGATAAAAAGAAATTGCTCCTTGCAGAGCGATTTTGAGAAGCAAGCCAAAAACCTAAATGTTAAATATAAAGAAAAACGGTATTCTAATAATCTGCTGAATATAAACCCTGTAGAGATTAAAGAAATGGATAGAAAAAGTTTGCCAGACAAGGTACCAATCCTTGCAGACCTAAAAAAATGACACTCAATGATAGTACGAATGTTTCACACAATTTAGTTCTAAGTCCAAAATGATCTCAAAGGCTCTAAAAAAATTATATTAAAAAAAACAAACTGTGTCAGTTGTATATCTGGTTGATATCATCATATATATTGATTACTATATTTAGTGAATATGCTGTGTATACCATCTGCATGACAGAGGAAGATGAGTATTTAAAAGAGATGCATTACCTTCTTGTCCTAAAGCCATTTTTAATAAAAAGAAGACAATCTAAAATCATTAATTGCCCTGAGTGCCCTACCTCAGAGATGCCCCTATTTTATTCTTTGTAAAAATAAACAAAGAATTTTTTCAAATGTAGCAATTGAAAAAATGCTTCTTTGTAAAAAATAAACAAGAATTTTTCAAATGTAGCAATTGAAAAATGTGTACAAACCAACCAAGAAAGACCACTAGTTTTATGAGTAGGGTCACATCTGGTTTATCATCTTCAATGTCCCTGTGGGATACAATATATTGGGAGGACCACAAGAATTCAATTTTAAGTAAAAGCACTAAATGTAATGTCCCTAATATTGCAATAAATGCCCATGTTTTTAGATGGAGAAATTCCTATGGATAAAAAAAAAAATTGGAGGGGTGGGAATATTATACATAGACTCATTTAAAGAGACACAAGGTGGATCTATCGCCTCAAAACTATTATTCCCAAAGGGCTAAATACTGATCTGGACATTATATTTTATGACATATGATCCAGAACACAGTCTCTGTGTCCGCTCTGTATGAGCCATGGTATACTGAAGTTGCACTTTTTTTGTGCATAGTGTGGTGGTCTTTTTATGTATATCTATGTATATCTATATGTGTATATATATATATATATATATGGGAAGGTGAGTAGACAGCGCTTGGCAGTTAAACAGAGTAAGTGTCAATCAATATAAAAAAACCAAAGATAGTAAATAAATATAAAATATATAAATTTAATAATATATAAAAACCAATGCAATATATAAATACATATAGAAAAAATATACACAAATGTAAAAAAAAAATTGACAAATTGTTAAAAACAAGAAACAATGATATGTGCCTTTAAATACAAATCAACAGACACAGATACAAAGGTAACCACAGGCAGAGTGTCAAATTACTCACTTGCTGATTGGGTTAGCAAAATACCATGAATAGTACATGGATATAGAAACGTGCTGGTCAGTAAAGAAGGAAGAATTGAGAACCTGTGTCTGGTTGATGTCAGCATGCTGGTCTGTTTGCTTAGAGGCTGAAGAAGTTCCCCGAACGAAACGCGTCCCTCTTGTTAAAGTGAAGTTACCTGGCCAGGTTCTCAATTCTTCCTTCTTTACTGACCAGCACGTTTCTATATCCATGTACTATTCATGGTATTTTGCTAACCCAATCAGCAAGTGAGTAATTTGACACTCTGCCTGTGGTTACCTTTGTATCTGTGTCTGTTGATTTGTATTTAAAGGCACATATCATTGTTTCTTGTTTTTAACAATTTGTCAATTTTTTTTTTACATTTGTGTATATTTTTTCTATATGTATTTATATATTGCATTGGTTTTTATATATTATTAAATTTATATATTTTATATTTATTTACTATCTTTGGTTTTTTTATATTGATTGACACTTACTCTGTTTAACTGCCAAGCGCTGTCTACTCACCTTCCCATTCTGTTTCCCTTTACAGTGGCTTGCTCCACTGTTTTCTTATAAAGACTAGCAGCTTATTTTCTCAATGCGACTCATCTGTCCAATCCACTGAGATATTTCATTGTCAATATCCTCAATCAGTGTACCGCTGGGTTTGTATACATTTATAATAATTATTTAAATTTTTTTAATTTTTTTTTTTTTTGGTAAAGGGTTCACTTTGATTTCACATAATAGGCGCTGTGTATATCACATTTCTACTTTTCCTATTTTTCTCTTTCTTACCCTCCCTCGTTAAGAGGAAGGATAGACGAGTTTAAAACATAGCAGCCTGCTTTCTATTTATTTATTTATTTATATTTTTCTTAAATTCTGTAAATATATTCACAATTAATACACGCTATATTTTTTCTATTGTATGTTCACATTGCACACTGTATAGATTTGAAGTACACGTGCTATTATGGATAGCTTTGTTCAACGTAAACAAAATAGGGCTCAACTTAGTGAGAACATTTTTGATATAGATAATATAGATGCCCAATTAAATACAAGGCGTGATAAAAATATTGACACATGGTTTTTTGAGTTACAAAGACTCTTAGAGTCTGAACTCAGGCACTGGTGGGATATTGAGAGTATTGAGCAATATCTGAAGGCTCGTATAGTTCCAAGAGGTCTTAGACTCAATAAAAAATGCAGTATAGGAGTACTAAGTCCTGACATCTTAGATGATTGGAATAAAGAACTAGAGGAGTGTTCTTTGAGATTAATGAAGCTAATTATTAAGGGAAGAAAGGAACTCCTGAAAAAAACTGAGGAGAAATTGGAGGAACATATAAAATCCTCAGATAGATATAGGGAAGCCCCTGAATTTAAAGATCTGGAGGGGATACTAGAAAAAAGGATGGAGAAGTATGAAGGAGAAATAACAAAACTAAAACAGGCAAAATTCAAAAGAGATAAGCAGGACTATATTCTGGGACGCCAATTTACCCTTAACAAATCTAATCTGGAACGCTCTCAGAGTAGAGACCAGGCTCAGAAACAATCACATAGTAGAGACCAGGTTAAAAAAAACTCCTGGCAGAACGATAGAATACAGCGGGGACTAAGGAAGGAGGATAAAAGACAACAAGTAGATCCCAGAAGTAAAATCCCCCCAAGCTATAACATCGAGACTAGAATAGAAAATAGGGGAAGAATTTCTAGGTTTGGTGGAAAGACGCCGAGGTCCACCAACCCTACTACCCCACATCCCTCCTCCTCATTTAACAACTCTTCCTCTTTTTTAGACCAACGCTTCGGCAAAAGGAAGATGCCGGTACATATGCAAAGAAAGCGATCGGAGAGAGAATCCACAGACCTCTGGTCAGATCTAGATACAGAGGAAGACGAGGAGGAAGAAGAAATCGCGTCAAGGGATATAACAAAAAGATTAAGAACAGTACAGTAGAAGACTTGGAATCGCTTGGAATCTATAATTTATCCAAACATATACTAACTGTGAGCCAAACAACCCTTTTGTTAAAAGGTTTAAAATTTGCTCCTTGTAAAAACTTAAGTAAAGTGGATCTTATTGTAGATTTTAACAAGTTTGTACGTAAATTAGCTATTAATCGTTTCTTCCTGTTAAAGGATAAAAATAAGCCTAAAAATGAGAGGGGGGACGGGATCCCTATTTGGGATGTAAACCATCCCATTTGTATTGATGACTTGCTCAATATGGGAACCCTGAATAGCCTCCTAGAGGAAAATGGTATTACCACACAAATATATAATGTACAAACTAATATGAGACCTCCATCCAAATTCAATCCTGCGGGCAGTAGAGGGAGTTATCTGGATGTCTTTAAGTCACTAGTTGAGACAGATCTTTGGAACATGAATGTAGAGTGTAGTAGAAACAATCTGACATCCTTTGAGAAGACTGCATTGAGAGAGTTGAGGGAGAACGAGAGCATTGTTATCCGCAGAGCGGACAAAGGGGGGGGTGTAGTGCTTCAGGATACTCCTAATTATCTAGGGGAGGCTAAGAGGCTTCTCACTGATACAAGCTTCTATATCAAACTACCTAGTGATCCCACCCTGAGATACGTTAAAGAGTTAGCGGCCATTCTTGATAAAGCTAAAAGGGATGGCATCATCTCCAAGAAAGAATATCTAAGTTTGATGGTGAGGTCACCAAGGATAGCAATGTTCTATCACTTGCCAAAAATACATAAAAATCTAATAAATCCACCTGGACGCCCCATAATATCGGGAGTGGGGTCCTTAACATCAAATCTTTCGATGTATGTAGATCTGTTCCTCCAGGTTTTGGTTCCCACCATGCCGTCATATTTGAAGGACGGCTTGGCACTAATTAATCTTTTAGAGGAGCAGGAGTATGTGGAGAATACATATTTAGTAACTGCAGACATACAAGCACTGTATACTAATATTAAGCATAAGGATGGCATTGAGGGAGTGATGAAAATGTTGCAGTGGAGAAATTTTCTGAATGCTAAACATAGAGATTTCCTTAGGAGATGTATGTCTTTCATTTTAGAGTCAAACTATTTTCTGTTTGATAGCGAGTTTTATTTACAAATATGTGGCACTGCGATGGGGACACGTTTTGCCCCCAGCTACGCCAATCTGTTCTTGGGTAGCTGGGAGGAGGAATGTATTGTTGGGCCCCATCGCAGTGCCAACCTCCTTCTCTACAAGCGCTATATTGATGATATCTTTTTGCTATGGAGTGGTCCCCTAGAATCACTCCATGAATATTTTAGGTTTCTGAATAGCAATGAATATGGCTTAGTGTTCACGTATGAGTTTAGTCTCACTCAAATTGATTTTCTCGACCTTACAGTCTCGGTCGATGGAGAAGATAATAAGTTTATTACAAAAACATTCTTTAAGCCAGTCGATAAAAATACATACCTTAAATCTACTAGTTACCATGATGAAAGATGGCTAAAAAATATTCCAAAGGGCGAGATGTATAGGATGAGAAAAAATTGTTCCAAAATGGATGATTTTGAACAACAGGCAGGCGAAATTAAAACTAGATTAGTGGCTAAGGGTTACAATATGGGATTGATCAATAATACACTTAAAGAGACTAGGGAAAGAGAGAGAAATCTCTTCCTAAAAAGAGACAGTAGAAAGAAAAAGATAAAAAAGTTTAGATTGGCTACCTTCAATGATGTCCCCCTGTCATGGGAGGGAGATAACATTGGGGATAATAACACACTTTTAACTGAGACTAAAACAACGAGTTACAATACTAGTCTGATAACAACATTCTCTGATAAATCAAGGGAAATTGAAGGGATTATAAATAAACATTGGCATGTCCTAAAGACCGATCCAATTCTAGCCCCCTCTCTACCGGAGAGGGGCAGGGTTATATATCGTAAAAATAAGAATTTAAAAAATCTACTTGCCCCAACAGATATGACAGAGAAGTTTAAAGACCACAACATGTCTGGCAGTGTTAAGAGAAACCATTTTTTGAGTGGTATTGTAGGTTGGTATAGGTGTGGGGTCTGTGACCACTGCTCCGTGTGCCCAAGGAGTGCCAAATCCTTTATAGACAATGTCACAAAATCAGAGTATAAAATCAAAAAACATATCTCCTGCAATTCAAAATTTGTAATCTATCTGCTGGAGTGTCCTTGCGTGCTCCAGTATGTAGGCAGAACTAGTAGACCGTTTAAGAAAAGGCTCTCGGAACACAGATATAATATCAGAAGGGGTTATGATAAACATACCCTCTCAAAACATTTTAGGGATGTTCATAATAAAAACGATAAACTTCTAAAGGCTTTGGCAATTGAACATGTCTCCTTGGGCCCCCGGAGGGGAGACAGACACAAGTCTCTGTGTATGAGGGAGACTTTTTGGATTCTCACCTTGAACACACTAATTCCAAGGGGACTAAACGATAACTTTGATTTAATACCCTTCCTAGAATGATAATGGAATACTGTATCTGTGGAATGCCAATGCATAAATTGATTCATTGTTTATATATGTAATTATTAGACAATTTGTACCTACTAATATTGCCACCTGTTAATGCCTCACACTCTCCCATCCTACTTATTTGTATCTAGTGTGTAGAGATGCAGTTAATAGGTCTCTATATTCCTAGAACACTTCTGAAAAAACTTCTCTACTTTGTATTTTTTTTTTTTCCATCCTCCCATTTTGGGAGTATTTCAACCCTTGGTACAGTAATTCACTATGTGGTATGTCTTTTATGTATTCCCTGATACGTTTGCAATTTATTAAACCAACTTTTCTGTGTAGGTTTCCTTCCCCTCCCCCCCCCCCTCCCCTTTTTTTTTTTTTTTGTATGGGGGTTTGACAATCTCCAAATCCAGCAGTCAGCTGACGTTTATTAACATAGTTATAAATCAAGTTCACATTGCATTTGTGTAATATGCCTGTGATTTTATTGGCTAATTGATTATATTATATTTTTTTATGTAAATTAACATTTGTGTTACTTTGTCTGTGGTTATTATTTTTTCGTTTTCAGTGCTTTTCTTGCACTGTTTAACTCTGTGTAGTATTAACCTTTTTTCTTGCTATCATATGTCTGCTTGCCTCTGTCCCAGGCACGCACCGAGATACCACTATGCCGGCTATGTGGTTCTGCGATGCGTTGCCTTGGTAACGACACATGCAGCTACATACTGATAGACACTCCCACCCTCACACATGTTTCTGCCATTAGCTGCTCTATTTAAAAGAGCTGTGTCTGGTTGATGTCAGCATGCTGGTCTGTTTGCTTAGAGGCTGAAGAAGTTCCCCGAACGAAACGCGTCCCTCTTGTTAAAGTGAAGTTACCTGGCCAGGTTCTCAATTCTTCCTTCTTTACTGACCAGCACGTTTCTATATCCATGTACTATTCATGGTATTTTGCTAACCCAATCAGCAAGTGAGTAATTTGACACTCTGCCTGTGGTTACCTTTGTATCTGTGTCTGTTGATTTGTATTTAAAGGCACATATCATTGTTTCTTGTTTTTAACAATTTGTCAATTTTTTTTTTACATTTGTGTATATTTTTTCTATATGTATTTATATATTGCATTGGTTTTTATATATTATTAAATTTATATATTTTATATTTATTTACTATCTTTGGTTTTTTTATATTGATTGACACTTACTCTGTTTAACTGCCAAGCGCTGTCTACTCACCTTCCCATTCTGTTTCCCTTTACAGTGGCTTGCTCCACTGTTTTCTTATAAAGACTAGCAGCTTATTTTCTCAATGCGACTCATCTGTCCAATCCACTGAGATATTTCATTGTCAATATCCTCAATCAGTGTACCGCTGGGTTTGTATACATTTATAATAATTATTTAAATTTTTTTAATTTTTTTTTTTTTTTGGTAAAGGGTTCACTTTGATTTCACATAATAGGCGCTGTGTATATCACATTTCTACATATATATATATATACTTTACTACCTGGTTCTTGACGGTTCTCCTTGGTTCAGTGCATTTTGGTGAACTTTTGCTTTCAAAAGCATTCAGAGTGTATTTCCCCACCTGTCTTGTAAACACTCTCTGCACTCTCAGTCTGAAATAAATGTGATGTTTAGCCTATGCTCTGTCATATCCTAATGAAAAGAAGATTATGACATCAGCAACAGTTCTCTACACACATCCTTGCAGCTTCTTCATGTGTGGCAGTCATTATGACATGTAGAACATTCCAATTGAGTGTAGATGCCTATTGTGACAGAACCCTCCAGTACTGGAATTCTTGGAGAGAAATAATGGCCCGCCTTCCAAGCATTGGAAAGGGGTTCTGTTTTTGGGGAGGTGGGTACAGTGGGTAAGTTTGCACTTTGCATTGACTTTACTCATGCTCCCAGATTGTACCCTCTGTCATCCTGACTCGAGGCTTCTGTGCTATAACTATATATTTAATGTGGTTATTTAGTCAGATTCTGTTAGTATATTGGTTTATGTCCAATGCATAATTCTGTACAATGTGTCACAGGGGAGTCAGGTACAATGATTGAGAGTTTACTTCCTCATCCATCGTTCTGTGTTAATTGAATTTACTGTTAAACTGATTATGATGTGTTTTTGTATATCTGTAGCAGATCTGGTTAATTGCTGTTTGATTTTTGTTGTATTGAATGTGAATATGTGGGTTGACTTATGTTAAGTTGATTAAGTCTGTATGTAAGAATCTGTTTCTATTACAATAAAGTGTGTATTCTTTATACTACACAAAGTGCTTCAGCTAGCGGTCTGGATGGCTGGAGAGATCATGAGATCCCAGGGTTCAAATCTCTGGTCTCAGACCTTGTGAGAGCTGAGGGTCTCTAGGAAGCAGAGACTGATGGAGGTACCCAGCCTGGGTACCAGGGGGTTCCATCACAACTATCTAGTCTTGACAGAAACTACAGGTATGGGTTCATTGCCATATAACATGGTGCTTATAGTGTAAAAGTATTTTAAATGTACTTACCTTTTCTTCACCACCTTCTAGGATCCATCCAAAAACTACTTCCACGGGTTATTTTTCCTTTCCTGGCTTGTCCTCTTTGTTGCTGCCCCTATCACACAAATGTAATGTTGGCATAGCTTTTGTAGAAATGCTGTGTTCTCCTCCACGTTTGTCACATCAGCAGTCTCGTTGTTCTGCCTTGTAGCAGTTCACAGTTGTTGTTCAACAATTATATAGAAATGCCACCCTTATAGAACCTTAGAAACTTATAACATCACATTTGCTGTCATTGTTCTACATCACCAATGATGTCATAATCTCCTTTTGCCCACATCAATGTCCAGCTAATACATGTGTTACATAAACTACAGGTGTGAGTTCAGTGTTGTATAACATTCTGCCTATGGTCTATTAATATTTCCAATGCACTTACATTTTCTTCAACACCTCCTCAGATCTTTCCCAGTCTGCTGCCAGAGTTAATTTTTCCTCCTTTGGCTTGTCCTCTTTGGTTCTGCCTCTAACGCATGGTTGTAATGTAAGCACAGCTTGTGAACCAATTCTGTGTTTTCCTCCACTGAGAAATTCTACTGCTACCACGGTAATTCGTCTCTTCAACAGTCTTGTTGCTCCATCTTTTAGCAGTTATCATTGTACAGCAAGTTGCCCCTCTGTTTCCTCAACAGTTTCAATTATCTGTCTTGCAGGTTGCAATCATGGTTCTGCAAGTTGCGTTTCTACTCAAATTAATTAACTCATAACTTGGGACAGGAACAATGTAGACAGCTGAAAATAAGGTATTAAGGATAGTAATCTATACATAATAAGGTATTAAGGATAGTAATCTATTTTGATGTCATTTTGACCATTGATGTCATAATCTGCTGTTGCCTGTTCCCAATGCCCATATGGTTCACTTCAAAACGTAATTAAGTCATAAATCAGGAAAGGAACAACAGCTCTCTGAACATAGTCTTGTGGGCCTAGAAATTCCAGCAAGAGTAATCTGTGAAAATATTTGTATTTTTATCCTTTAATTTGTTGGAAGAATTTAAAGACCTGTTCTATAAATTGGCACATTTATGGCATTTCCTTGTGAGTGCATAATAACATTACATTGTATACATTGTTGTATACGTTTTTCCTGTGCTATTCCATTTCAGTTGTATTACTTGACTCTTGCCAAGAGAAGACATTCAAACTTGCCTCACTTCTTGCTGTAAAAACTAATTTGCTCACCAAGATCTTTTTGATGATATCTGCAGTAAAGGATTTGACAAGTCCATCTCTTCGTCTCATTGAGACTTATGTACAAAGGTAATTTCTGGGGCAAAGTTATAAAAGTGGTCTAATATGCAAAAACATTCCATCGGTTTCCATGGTGACTAGACCACTTTTCAAATTTTGCTCTACAAAGTGACCTTTATACATAACCTAAAGTGATTTTAGAAAGAGTACATGAGACAAACAAATCTAAACAAAACGTAACTTGTAGACCCAGAAATTATGTTTTCTTATACTGTTAGGTTTATTATTTTTGAGTTACTGTATTGGTACATAATATTTGTTTCTATTTTTTAAGAACTACATTTCTCAGGGGATCAACTGTTCCACTTTGTGTGGGTTCTACCTCTGTCCCACTTTTCAGGACAGCAGGACTTCAAACAGCAATCTGGCTGTGAATATGGAAGCAGGGCCGCCATCAGAAATTTCAGGGCCCTTACTGAAAACAATTCTGCCCTCGATAGTTTATCCATAAAAAGCCCACTGATAATTTGCTCATTAATAGCCCACTGATAATTTGTCCAATAAAAGCCACTGATCATTTGTCCATTAACAGCCCACTGATAATTTGTCCATTAATAGCCCACTGATAATTTGCTCATTAATAGCCCACTGATAATTTGCTCATTAATAGCCCACTGATAATTTGTCCATTAACAGCTCACTGACAATTTGTCCATTAATAGCCACTGATAATTTGGCCAATAATAGCCCACTGATATTTTGTCCATTAACAGCCCACTGATAATTTGTCCATTAATATCCCACTCATTATTTGACATTAATAGCCCACAATCCCCCCTCCTACCCCTTCCCTTGTACTATCACACTTACATACAGTCACAGTAACAAAGGCACACTTATACAGTCACATTTACATACAGTCACACTTAAACAGACACACACACAGTCACACTTACACACAGTCACACTTACACTTATACAGTCACACTTACATACAGTCACATTTACAGACAAAACGTTACACATTCACACTTACAAATACACTTACACACAGTAACACATGCACATTGTCACACACGCAGACTCACTTACATAAACACACAGATTTAAACACAAATTTAAAAAAAAATGCTGCAGGGATGAAATGGTGTCTGCCTAGTATAACTGCAGAGGCAGGACACTGTTATTCAGTTTTTTTCCTCAGCATCCGATGTCACCTACATCCGGCATTCAGACAGTCTTGGGTGAAGTTGGGGGGCAGAGAAGTTTCTTCAAGCGTCCCTGCGCCCCCACTCTTAAAGGGGCTCCAGTATCTGAGTTCTTAAAGAGGCCACCCTGGCCATGTTCTTAAAGTGGGCACTGCTGCCATGTTCTTAAACCCTTCATGACCAGACTGTTTTTGCAATGTTGTGCGTTAATGACCGTGGCTGTTTTTACACTTCTGAGGTGCTTGTGTTCAGCTGTAATTGTATTCTTTGTTATTTTCTGTACCAACACATATGATATATTGTTTTTTTCAGGACAAGAAGGGCTTTCTTTTGATGCAATTATTTTGTTCATATAATTTATATTATTAATAATTGAAAAAATAGAAAAATATGTTGAAAAATTTAGAAAAAAAACCTTTTCCTGATTTTATTTGTAAAATCTTTTACTAAGCTACAAAAGCAAATAAAAAAACCTTCTAATTAGATTCTAATATTGGTCCTGAGTTTAGAAATACCCAATGTTTATATGGTTTTGTTTGCTTTTTTTTAATGTTTCAGTATAATAAATACAAGTAGCACCTAGCTGTTTCAAAACCATTTTTTACAAAATTAGTGTCACTGACATTGTGACACCGATATCAGTCATGCATCGGTGAATCAGCCCTGCATGTACACATTTATTTAAAGTAGACATCCCTGGGTATTCAAATTGGGGTATTTTGACACTTTTCATGCAGTAATCTTTCCACCAATCTTTGACAAGTTTTGGCGTAGTAATTTTTTTGTGTTTTTTTCCACACACACTTTGTATTTAGGTATGAATTTAAAGGGGTTGTTCTGTTTTCTTTTTGCCAAACAACACCCAAATATATGTTAAGCAACTTCCCCTGAGTATAGCGGTACCCCACATGTATAGGTTTGCTAGTATTATGTGGCAGGTAAAGGGCCAAATTTAGGATACAGTCATTGCAGCTTTAAAACTTGTATTTAAAATGTAATGTTTGTGACTACATTTCCTATCATGCTCAGCCAGCCAAAAGTGACCGTAGCATCATAAGGAATGTAGTCTATAGAAAGAAGCACAGATTGTTGCTATCCTTGCTATCTTGCGGCTGAATGGATGATATATCCAGCTGCTGCGGACCCCTATCTACTGGTGAGGGGCCAAGGGAAACCACTGACCCCACTAGCAGTCTTTTTTTTTAAAATAAAATATCCCTAGAGGACCAACAACAGACCTGACATGTCATTGGTCCTCTACGGATTAACATCTTATTTTTATTTAATTTAATAGTATTTTTTTTTTTTTATTTATTTAATTTTTTTACTTTTTTTTATTTATATTTAACTCTAACTTTATCCCTATGGTTATGGTTAGTACAAACCCTAATTCTCACTCTAGGATTAGGGTTTTGATGATCTCTAACCCTAACCCAAGCGTTAAGGTTAGCAAAATAAAAATCTAAATTAAAAAAAGTCCTGGGGGGTTTGGATGGGTTTGGGGGGGACCAGAGGTGGCTTCCAGCACTATATTTAGTCTCTCTCTGCCCCACGATCGCTGTGGAGCAGGGAGAGACTATAGCTGTCAAAGCAGGCAACTGCTTTGACAGCTATTAACATCCGGGCACTGTGATTGGCTGTCACAGTGCCCGGATGTTTCCGGGGGGGCCTCAGCCGACATGGCTGAAGTGTCTCGATATCGAGACACTTAGCCATGCCGTTTAAATCACGATCGCGGCATGCCAGAGCGCATACCGCGATCGGATCTGCATGACGGTCCTGGACCGTCATGGGGAAAAACTCCCTTTGTGACCAATGACGGTCCAGGACCGTCATGCAGATCCGATCGCGGTCATTGGTCACGAAGGGAGTTTTTCCCCATGACGGTCCAGGACGTCATTGGTCACGAAGGGGTTAAAGAAGCCACCGCGGCCATGTTCTTAAAGCCTGCATCAGCCCCAGGGAAGACGGCCTACTGGTATCCCGGTAGGCTAGTACGGCCATGGTGGGGTCCCCCGGGGGCAGTTGCTTTGGGCCCCCAGGAATGAATGGGCCCTGGACAGCTACTACGTTTGCCCACGTTTTTTTACATTTTTTTTTAAAGGGCTGGGGCTCGAGCAGGCCCAGGACGGGTGTATTGCCTGTCCCCCCTGATGACAGACCTGGATGGAGGTCTCCGGTGTCTGGGACTACATAGACTGGCTATACACATGCTCAGTAGTGCTGCCACTATGAGTGACACTCAACCTCTCAAGCTCTACCCCTTGACTTTCCAATTTGGTGTGGCAATAATTGGGAGATATGATATTTTGTTTTTGTAAATAGTTAACAATGTATTATCCATGGCTATTTGAGATCTTCTATCAGGAGAACCTCACCCTTTTCCTTTTTGGCCCTGCATGATGCATAGTTAAGGTAGTGACATGAAACATTCATCCTGCATCTGAACTTTTAGTAAACACAGCCCTCAGTTTAATGCAATATATCTCAGCACATTTTGTTGTACATAGTATGCCACAAAGGAAAGTTATGAAGAAAATTAGTAAAGGCAACTGAAAAGCATAATAATTATATATATATATATATATATATATATATATATATATATATATATACATCTGAGTCATGCTTTTTATTTAAAAAAAAAATCTATATACATATATAAAATATATTTTTTAAATAAATATATGCATGATAATACAGAATACAAAATCTTAGAGCACCAAATTTCTCTTGAAAAGTTTGACATGGCAAGGCGAATACAATTCATCGATTCTTATACATCAGGTGTTGCCAACTTATCTAGTTGCTGTTGAGTTACTTCCCATTTCATTCCCTGCCAGCATTTAGCCAAGAGAGATTAACTTTACATATATTAGGAGATCAACCTGTTGGCTACCACGGTTTAGATGAAAGAAAACACTTACTCTAGAATGCGTGTTAAAGAGAAAACCAACTGGGATAAGGAGGATTCACATGCTGTCAGTGTGCATTACGGTATAAAAGTCAGTATGGAGAAATCCTTGGGAGATCATGGATTACATTGCTGCCAGCATTATAGAACATTTTTCCCGAATATCCATCAACTGTGGGACATCTAAAGTGAATTATAGCAACTCAGTATGATTTGATACACATAGTACACTTGCAAGGAACTGGATATCTACATTTAACTTCATATGCTCTTCTCTGAAATACGCATTTCTGACCTTCTACATTAAATACAGTATATAACATTAGTGTTTAACCAGGAAAGGTCCATTCGGATATTCTATGGTTTTCAAGTATAACAAGGGAATGTTATTTTTGCCCAACATCCATGGGATGTTACTATTACCCAATTTAATGGTACTCATGTTATCTACCACAAAAGGAAGAAGGGCTGAGTCAACCCTTTTGGGAATTGAATCTGTGATCCCAAAGGTTGAAAGAACTCTACAGAAAATGTATTAGGTCACTGAGCTATCTCACGGGTTAGCATCTGCCCTTTGCACCTTTTGTATTGAACAATGTTTAAATGGTTATAAATAGTGATACCTAAAGGGACATATTAGACAGTGGAGGATGTCATTGTAACCAGGGCAGTGTGACCCCTAGCAAGGCGAGAAAACTTTTATATATGTCTGTTTATACGTTTTATGTAGCTGAGTTTGCACTTTATATACATTTTGGGGTTGATGTACAAAGAAGAGGGAGAGCAAAGGGTCAGGAAGGGATACAAAAGATGCAGTCGCTGGGTTGTTATTATTACAGCACTGACTTTATACCTGCTGACTATTTGCAACTGTTCCTGTACCAAGTAGGATTTAATACATTTCTGTGCCTATTTTTATATATATGTGCTCTACTGATGTTGAGTGTATCAGGTGACCTGGAGGTGCAGACCAACTTTTGTCAGAATTCTGCATTATTCATTGGCACATACTATGTGGCAGTATTGGAAAATGTCAAGGACACAAATAAAAGAGTAATGGATTGGAGAGATTACATGTTATTTGTTATTTAGTTCAGCAGGGGGGAAAACGTTTTCTTATTTTGCTTCTGGTTTTAAATTTTCAGCTTCAATTAATGAAATGCAAACTAATGAGAATGCAACATAATAGACAGCTGGCATCAAGGTGTGCCCAATTCCTAAGTTATTAGACTAGTATTCTGAAATGGTATCTGAAATTTCTGTATGGTAGTTTGGCATCTATTGTGGATCTATTGCACACCTATAGACTGCAAACCAGATACATTATGGCTCTAGCGCAGTGTGCGCTCCAAGCTGATTGCAGCAGATAGCTCTATATACCAACATGGCAGTCACAAACTGTTAATTTCTTGGTCCAACATCACTTCACCCAGGCTGAATTACATATGTTTTCATGCATACATCTACCTATATCATGTGAGTTCCTCAAATGTTCCAACTGTCTGTTTCTCAAGTGTAACCAGCTTATCAGTAGCCACACTGGACCTGGGCAGTTCCCTAGTCACCTGATTACAGCACGGACATGTATGTATTATGTCACACTGGATGCTGCCTGTTTTGAGGACATTACAGTGGGGAATTACTTTGTTCGTGTGACATTGCTAGTGCATGACAATACATCAGGAGCACACATTACTTTGGTCCCAATGCATTCTTTATCACTCAGTTCCTTTAATGATCACACAAAAGGCAGCAAAGGGAATGGTAAGTGCTGTACAAAGTAATCATATAATAACATTTACATTCCCTTTTCTAGCCATGGCCACTACTGTTAATGCTACGTGTTTTATTTCCTCTAGTCAGGATATGCTGTTATTAGTTTTAAAAAAAACTTGTTAAAATAGCTTTACTTGGTGACTGTACTGTTCCCTTTAAGTACTTTGGATGTAGCTAGACTATTCTATTGGGACTCCAATCCTTCTGGAAAAGTATAACAAAAATATCCTTCTTTTTTTTCCAGGCAGATAGGCACCTCCAGGCATGTACCTACATCTGTCTTTTGGGAAATCCATCTCTGTGAGTTAATGCAAAATAGAAAAAGTTTAATTTACTAAAAGTCCACTGTAGCTGTATTTGCTTGAAGCTACTGGAGTAAAAAAGAAACATCTCAAGGCAAAGTCTTAATAGGCGATTAGGGGAAAAAAGAACAGTAGCTTTAAAATTATATGTTATACGTGTAATTGTAACAAGGAATTAGTGTACAACATTTATGTGGGAGTGATATCTTTGCTCTTTAATTAAAGCACAATAAAATTAATTTACATGCTGGAAGTCTGGAATGTAGGCAAATGCAAAAAGTTTATCTAGGCATGACATGTTTTACTCTATTAAAATCTACCATAGCTTTCATTTCCACCACTTTCCCCTTTGACCCTTTCACTCATCTTATTAGGGCTATTCACTAAACGTTGCAGGTTAGATGAGGTGAGTTGAGATGAGATGAACATTTCATCACATTTGTTTATCTATACATTGTGCAGGGACATGGTAAGTTTCCCCTCCTAAGCAAACTCACCAGGTTTGTCCTTGCACAATGTATAGCTAAACTGGTGAGATAAAATACTACATGACCACATGACAATGGATCCGGTGAGTTGAAAACAGAGACTCTTTGTGCCTTCAAAGCTTGGTTGAGAGTCCTCTGTGGGTTAAATCCCCTGAAGCTTGGAGTGTACAGCTACTGAAAAAATTCCTGTGGAGCGGTCTTGCATTCAGACACGCCAGCCTGCTCTGCTCGATCTAGCTCCGCCCGCTACAACTTTACTCATAATAAGTCACCGACGGCCGTTTCGCCACTGGGGCTTCTTCCGGGTAACATTTCCAAGCTTCAGGGGATTTAACCCACAGAGGACTCTCAACCAAGCACGTTGTCATGTGGTCGGAGGACTGGAGATAACGGACTGAGGATGTCTGAAGATATGTGCCCGCAGTAAGACCTACATAACGGTCTTTCGAGCAAGTATCTTACTTGGCTACATTGTGTTGAAATAGTCTCCATTTGGGTGATACATTGACCCCAGCCTACAGCTGCTACTTTTGCTTAATATGGATGATGAATTTTATTTATAAAATGACTTTTTTAGTTTCCTGAAGAGCTCAACTCCTGGTGCTTGAACGGCTTGACATCTAGCGTTTTGATCCTCATAATAGACTGCATTTCAGTAACCTTATAATAGCATTTTCAGCTTGCTACAGGTCTCTTCAGGTCTCCAGGTTTTTTATTTTTTATTTATTATTTTTATTTTTATGTGTTCTGATTTTCTTATTTTTCTCTTTATCTATTTTATTTCATCTTTAGCTTATGTTGCTTTTGCTTTTTCTTGCTTTCAGGATACTTACCACTTGCCTAATATCTTGCTGTGGACACACAGTTGAGTAGAGGTTGTTCAGATAGTGTATTACCTCTCTAATTAAAGTTAATCTCCTTAATGAGTTCATCTTTACTTTAAGCTCATCATGCAGGATTTACTCATAGGTTGAACATTTTATGATTTTTCTAGTATTCTGTTGCCATATAAGTGTTTTTTGTATTTTGTATATATTGTGTACTTATTTTGGTGACAGCACAATCTCTTATCAAGAAATATTAAAAAAATGTTTTGTTTTTTTTTTGCAAAATTTGCTTACACTTGTCTTTCAGTTTTGAGAGTGCCATTATAATCGATCCTCTTTTCGGAAGGTTTTCTTTATACCATCCGTGTTATGTTATTACGTAATGGATCTATAGGCACCCACCTTCCATCGTAAATTAATATAGGTTTTGATTATTTGGGAAGGTGATTAAAACCAGAGAGTATTTCTAATTATATGTGATGCAGGTTGGCATTTGCTATATTGCATGCTTTACATACACTGCAGATTTAGAATCCTGAAACTTGCTTGATGCATGTACATGAATCTAATGTGCCATCGAATGTAACGCGCACTTAACATTTTGACACCTTGAAGGCAAAAAACGTTTCGCCTGCGAATGTAATGCAAATTTATAAAATAAGTATTCATTTATAACAATCAGTTTATGCTAAAAACTTTAGTTTTATTATAAATAACACTGCTATACAACAACATTATGGCATTAAAAAGTAAGAGAGGGAAGGACGCATGCGCAGTTTGTCTTTATTGTGTTGTGCTTTCTTTTTTGTTAACATTTTGGGGGTTTTGGGTTAAGCTGCAACATAAAATATATACAAATCTAGTGCACCATCGATTCTAATGCCCACTCATATTTTGGAGACAACATTTGGCAAAAAAAAAGGTACGCATTAGATTTAAGAAAATATGGTAATTGTGCTTTAAGGCCAAAGTAGTCAAGTCGAAAAAATTCTCTCATTCAGCTGAACTATGTTCATAGTTATCCTGAACCAGCCCAAAAAACATGCCTTCCCCTCCAAATTCAGGAGAGTTGGCAACTATGCTTGTTCATTGTACTCTTTTTATACATTACGTTACTTGCTGTAACGGTTCCTATTCTTTTCAACCAGAGTTCTGTGGTTTTATTGCATGCACTTGAATACAATTAAATACGTTTCATCTGAACAACATATCAATGACTCTTATGTAACATGTAAATAAACTATGAATGAAATCCTATTCTTAGAACCGCGTGTGCCTTGGAATGCTTACTAACTTGCTGTCTTTAAGATTCCAACCATCAATATTCTAAACAGAGATTGCAATCTTTCTCTTCGAGCCTGTGAGGCCTTGTGAAACCTATAATTTCATCTCTGTCATTCAGTTTAAGAAGCGGAGCTCATTAATAAAAATCCCTTGAAGTTTCCTAAGGCATGATCCCTTGCCACTTCAAGTAGTAAGGAAAGCTTAAATCCCCAATCTACTTCACTAAAGATAAAAGGTCACGCATGAATTACTCAAAACGCCTGCATAGTTTAACCAGTAATGAACAAAACCCAAAAGAGCCATTACATTATTTCCCATAGGTTTTCATTTTCCACATTACAATATTAATAATACACTTTTGAGTTGTAGTGCGGATTAAATGTGTGTCAAATTGTGCATTTTTAGTACATTCATAGGGTAGTCTATTTTGCTGTCAAATCCACCTGTCCCTCCTCTATTGTTCCTTTTTATCTGGAAGCTCAGTATTATCTGTTTGTATAAGTGTATCAAAGAACTCCAGAGCAATGCAACTCACAGTATAGTGTGTTTAAACTGCAATACATTTTTTTTTTCAATTAATTTGTGTAAATAAAATATTTTTGTCTTAGTCTAAATGACAACAAATTAGATAAATAGTTACCAGCTGGCCAGAAAGTCAATGAAAATGCTCACCAACTATACCGCCCATAGATTCACCCTCAGGTCCTCCCACAAAAATAAAACATTTCTGTAACATATGTTTATTCATATGTTGCAATAACAGCAGGCCCTGGACACCGGAGACCTCCATCCAGGGCCGCCATAAGGAGGGGATTGGCGATATACCTGTCCCCGGCCTGCTCTGGCCCTTGCCCTTAAAAAAAAATGTAAATAACTGTGGGCAAAACGGGGCAGCTTCTTAGGGCCCATTCATTCCTGTGATCCCAAAAGAGCTGCCCCATAGCCCCCCACCAGGGCTGGACTAGCCTACCCAATAGGCAGTCGTTCCTGGGGCTAACGCAGGCTTTAAGAACATGGCCGCGGTGGCTGCTTTAAGAACTCGGAAGCTGGAGCCCCTTTAAGAGTGCGGCCGCAAGTGTTGCTTGAAGAAACTGCTCTGCCCCCCAACTTCCCCTGAGACTATCTGAATGCTGAATGTAGGTGACATCTGATTCTCAGGGAAAAACTGAATAACAGTGTCCTGCCTCTGCAGTTATACGAGGCAGACACCTTTTCATCTCTGCAGAATTTTTAAAACATTTTTTTTAAAGTAATCTGTGTGGATATGTAACTGTGTCTGCGTGAGTGACAGTGTGCATGTGTTACTATGTGTAAGTGTATTTGTAACTTTTTGTCTGTAAGTGTGACTGTATGTAAATGTGACTGCATAAGTGTGACTGTGTGTAACTGTGCCTGTGTTACTGTGACTGTATGTAAGTGTGTAAGTACTGGGGAAGGGGGGAAGGTGGATTGTGGGCTATTAATGGACAAATAATGACTGGGCTATCAATGGACAAATTCTCAGTGGGCTTTAATGAACACATTTTCATTGGCTATTCTTGGACAAATTATCAGTGGCTATTATTGGACAAATTATCAGTGGCTATTATTGGACAAATTATCAGTGGCTATTAATGGACAAATTATAAGAGACATATTAATAGACAAACTATTAGTGGCATATTAATCGGCAAATTATCAGTGGGCTGTAGAACCCACACAAAGTGGAACAGTTGATCCCCTGAGAAATGTAGTTCTTAAAAAATAGAAACAAATATTATGTACCAATACAGTAACTCAAAAATAAGAAACCTAACAGTATAAGAAAACATAATATCTGGGTCTACAAGTTACGTTTTGTTTAGATTTGTTTGTCTCATGTACTCTTACTAAAACAAGATCATATCCTATGGATTAATACTGCAAAGATTTTTAAAACCGCATCACTTGAGGTTATGTATAAAGGTCACTTTGTAGAGCAAAATTTGAAAAGTGGTCTAGTCACCATGGAAACCGATGGAATGTTTTTGCTTATTAGACCACTTTTATAACTTTGCCCCAGAAATTACCTTTGTACATAAGTCTCAATGAGACGAAGAGATGGACTTGTCAAATCCTTTACTGCAGATATCATCAAAGAGATCTTGGTGAGCAAATTAGTTTTTAAACCAAAAAGTAAGGCAAGTTTGAATGTCTTCTCTTGGCAAGAGTCAAGTTATACAACTGAAATGGAATAGCACTGGAAAAACGTATACAACAATGTTTACAATGTAATGTTATTATGCACTCACAAGGAAATGCTATAAATGTGCCAATAATAGAACAGGTCTTCAAATTCTTCCAACAAATTAAAGGATAAAAATACAAATATTTTCACAGATTACTCTTGCTGGAATTTCTAGGCCCACAAGACTATGTTCAGAGAGCTGTTGTTCCTTTCCTGATTTATGACTTAATTAAGTTTTGAGGTGAACCATATGGGCATTGGGAACAGGCAACAGCAGATTATGACATCAATGGTCAAAAATGACATCAAAATAGATTACTATCCTTAATACCTTATGTTAAATGTTTCATGTGATCTAAGGGTGGCATTTCTAAGTCAATGCAACTATTTTCAGCTGTCTACATTGTTCCTGTCCCAAGTTATGAGTTAATTAATTTGAGTAGAAACGCAATTTGCAGAACCATGATTGCAACCTGCAAGACAGATAATTGAAACTGTAGAGGAAACAGAGGTGCAACTTGCTGTACAACAATAACTGCCAAAAGATGGAGCAACAAGACTGTTTCTCAGTGGAGAAAAAAACAGCATTAGTACACAAACTGTGCTAACATTACAACCATAGAGGCAGAAGCAAAGAGGACAAGCCAAAGGAATAATGAACCATAGAGGCAGCAGATGGTGAAAGATCTGAGGAGGTGTTGAAGAAAATATAAGTGCATTGGAAATATTAATAGACCATAGGCAGGATGTTATATAACCTTGAACTCACACCTGTAGTTTATGTAACACATGTATTAGCTGGACATTGATGTGGGCAAAAGGAGATTGTGACATCACTGGTGATGTAGAACAAAGACAGCAAATGTGATGTTATACATTTCAAAGGTTCTAGAAGGGTGGCATTTCTATATGATTGCTGAACAACAACTATGAACTGCTACAAGGCAGAATAACAAGACTGCGGAAGTGACTAATGTGGAGGAGAACACAGCATTGCTACACAAGCTATGCCAACATTACAATTATGTGATAGGGGACAGCAAAGAGGCCAACCCAGGAAGGAAAAAATTTAACTGTGGCAGCAGCTTGTGGATGTATCCTAGAAGGTGGTGAATAAAAGGTAAGTACGTTTAAAATACTTATACACTTTAAGCACAATGTTATATGACAAAGAACCCATACCTGTAGTTTGTGTCAAGGACAGATAGTTGTGATGGAACCTCCTGGTACCCAGGCTAGGTACCTCCATCAGTCTCTACTTCCTAGGGACCCTCAGCTCTCACAAGGTCTGAGACCAGAGATTTGAGCCCCAGGATCTCATGATCTCTCCAGCCATCCAGACCACTAGCTGAAGCACTTAGTGTAGTATAAATAAAAATACACACTTCATTGTAACGGAAACAGATTCTTATATACAGACTTAATCCACTTAATATAACTCAACCCACATATTAACATTCAACACAATACATTTTAATATGTGTATAATATAAATGGCTGGTTTTATAATATTTATATAACAAATATTCTATAAAACCATATATATATATATATATATATATATATATATATATATATATATATATATATATATATGGTTTTATATCATATTTGTTATAATATTACAGTTACATACATACATACATACATACACACAGTCAGACTTACACACAGTCAGACATACACACAGTCAGACTTACACACAGTCAGGCTTACACACAGTCAGACTTAGTTATACACATACACAGAGTCAGACTTACATACAGTCAGACTTACACTTACATACATACACACAGTCAGACTTACATACAGTCAGACTTACACTTACATACATACATACATACACACACAGAGACTTACACTACATTCTACATACATAAATACATACATACCCACAGATTTTTGTCACCCTCCCTGCACGGTTAACTTTCATTGCAGGGAGAGGGGTTGATTCAGCCTCTGTTATCTTCTGAGCGCCAGGATGTCATGGACATACGGTGCTCTAGGAGGCTCAGAGCGCGGGGGCGGAGCTTTCACCCCCTCGCTCGAGACCAGCGGAGGTGCGGCTACAATGTCACACGGGTCGCATCTCTCTGTCCGGAGGGCCTTTACTGTGCGATCAGTGCAGATCACATAGTACAGGTTTTAATCTATCAGTATTGCAGGGGTCGACAGGGCAGCCAGACCCCTGGTGTGACGGGCCAGATTGCAGCTGCTTCCCCTGAGATAATGATAGCTCCGCCACTGGTCAGATCTTCCCTAATCTGATGCAAGATTCTAAAAAACATGTCCACTTCCCTGAAAACACTCATAAGACTGCATTAGTTTGTAAAAATATATTTAATTTAATAGATAACTTCAATTAATCAATAAAATACGTACATAAAGAAACATAAAATATATTTACAATATATACATAAATTGATGTAGATGCAGTCAACAAAAGTTACTGTTTGTACTGTAAACTTAGGGCTTTATTCCTAAAAGACGGCAGACCATAAAACCCATAATTTTGAAATTCCCTTGTACATTTCTTCTTTAATGAATAAAGGGAATTGCAAACTTAAGGCCAAATTAGCTGAGTTGGAAAAATTACACCATTCAACTATATTTCAAGCTCTGCTATTTTGTTCTCAATTCCCTGCAATTCCCTCTTTTATGAGAGTCCTTAGTGTAGACCTCTCCACTGCCCCATCTTAACTACAATTTTCATTATGATCAACCAGGATTATTCTTAGCTCAACATTATGGGCTGTCCCGCTGGGCCCAGACATTATACATTAAATGGCCAAACAAGTAATCCGGGCTTCCCAGGTGGATGTGCCAGTTAAATGCTGATGATATCTCCCGACACCTAGTCCCCGGTGCCTCTGCAAGTGCTCAGCCAGCAATAATCAGAATGTAGAAAAAAAAAGAAGAAACAGCACTCAGGAAGCCAATTGGCGGTGAAGGGGTGTTTATTGTAACATACAAAAGAGCTTATGATTAAGCACCAGGTGCGTGAAACGCGTCAAGCTTTTTCACCTATTTGACTTGCACTGACTGCTGTTGTGGATTTATATTTTTGTATGTTACAATAAGAGCCCCTTCACTGCCAATTGGCTTCCTGAGTGCCGTTTCTGCTTATTTATACATACATTAAATCGCACCTGCGGCCAACAGCTGTCCACTTCACTGCTGACCCCATATATAATTTAAATGCCCTTCAGGGGTGCCTCAGGCCTCTAAGTTAATATAAATACATGGCACCCAAGGACAGAATCAGCCAATCAGATGCCTTCTTCATTAAAAATGAAATCCCCGCCCTACCAGGTGTCATCGCTATGATTTCTCGTCAATTTGGGGGATTTTGACCCTTAGTGAGTAGGGGGATTCCTATTGATACCCTAGCTTAATTTCGGTTAAATGAAAATATGGCTAAACATTTGCTGACATTGTCTATGTTGAGCAGCTGAATTTCTGAGAAATCCAAAATTAAATTGCTAACACAGATCTGGACCTATTTTGGGCCTTTTCAGTCTATAAAGAGGAGACTGTATTATATAATAATTGGCTCTGTGCAATTTAGCAGACATCGATATATGTAAGGCTGCTATATTTGCCTACTCCCTTATTCACATTTTTAAACATTCTTTGACAGACATCATGTAAATTATCTTTAAATATTGCATTCTGAGAAGATACAAGGGCAGTTGATTCTTTCTGTGCTAATGAGAATATAGCTATTATGCATCAAATAGTGATTTAAGGATGACTCACTTGAAGGCGTTATCCAACTTTTCTTATAATGATTATCTTTATTATGCATAGCTGTGTTACAGCATGTATTGGTGCTTCAAAGAGACTAAAAATGCTGCAGATGATGGATTTCTAACAATTAAATGCCAAGTTCAACACACAAACTCTTCTCCAACTCACTACATACAGTATGTATGTTTTACCTAAATATTTTAAAATTATTTCCTATTGGACTCCAAGTGTAACTCAGATTTTGAATAACATTTTTAGAACAATATATTAGTATTAACAATTCACTAAACTTAAATATCCCTATGCCATAATTATTGTATGTGTTATTCTGTAATACCTTGAAAACATACCATTTGCACGCTTTCTCCCAGGAATGGATCTTCCTACCATGACATCTTCATATATCTTTAGAAATGTGTGTATCCAGCACCTCTGAGGAGCCAATTAGAGAAGCATGATGTTCAAATCCACAATGCACAGCCACATGTCACTCATGAAACTCATGCCCAGGACACTCATTAGTTCTATCATATTTTGTTTGGAAGCTATTACATATGTAATAGGTTAGAAGTTGAAATTGTAAGCTTGTGAGCAGGTCTCTCTACATCATGTATCTGTCTGTCACTGTTCATCTAACTTAGGGCTTTTATTCATGTAAGAGAGCATTGCAGGGAATGTGGGGATGGGACACTTCATCTCGGCTGAATCCGCGCAGCCGCTTCACCGCCGTCACTTTACCACACGACAGCTCGTCGCGGGATATTTCATTGCGGGACATTTCATTGCTAAAGGTGAGTTTTAATGTGTTAGAGTTAAAAGAGTATTGGGGTTTAGGGTGGTTATAATTAGGGTTTAGGGGGTCAGAATTAGTTTTTAGCGTTCGGGGTTAATTTTAATATTAGGGTTTTGGGGGTTAATTTTAGTATTAGGGTTTAGGGGGTTAGTATTATGATTCAGGGGTTAGTATTAGGGTTTATGGGGTTAGTATTAGGGTTTGGGGGTTAGTATTAGGGTTTACGGGGTTAGTATTAGGATTCATTTATTAGGGGGGGTATTTTATTTTAATTTGTACGTTTGTAAGAGCTGACAGTTCACCGCTGAACTGTCAGCTCTTACATAGCCGCATCGGCGTTATTCTTCATTCTTCATCTAACTGCCGCGCTGAACTGTCAGCGATGAAGTCGCCGTGATGAAGTGTCCTAGACCCGGGAATGTAAGCTTTCATTTACTGTCTAGTGCCCAAAATGCATCTTCCAAATATTAGTGCATATTAATGTACTTTCAAAGCACTTTAAAATGCATGTTTTACATTTGGCTGTGGTTAAAATATGAAATACTTACAGCTAGAGGAAATTGGGAAATTATAGCAATTTGCAAGAAACCAGGACTGCCCACACTAGCTGAGTAAAATTAATTTCCTGCTTTTATTATGCTGCAGGAACCAATTAGAATAATTTTATTTAAATTATGTGATTTCCTGTCTCTCTAATGTTGTCATCAGACATTGTGTTGCACTGTTAAGATATCCTACTATGTACAAGAGCAAGGTCATTCAGAGTTCACACAATGTATTAAATACAAGGAGCACAGGAAGTGACTAAATGAAAAAACAACTTTATATCCTCAGTGTCTATATAATCAGTGCTGCCACACCTACAGTAAACCTGCAGAGTAATCTCTGGGGAGGACTTGAGTCAAATATTAAAAATTTGATTTATGCAGACTGAGAATTTGAGAGTTGACTGGGCTACCTTGACCTTAAGTTTAAATTCTCTTCTTTATTCCCTGCAATTTTCTCTTTAATGAGTAAAGCCATAAGTCTGTAACTCATCTTGAGGCGCTATACCATGTACTGCCTAAATTGTTTACACTATATAAATAAATATTAATGTTAGATATCAAGCACTTTGATCTTTTTTCCTCCAGTATCTTGCAGGAGTAGTCTTTTTTGATTGACACTCTGGAAAACCAATAGAAATAATTTAGAAAAAAAAAATATTTCAAATGTTGAAATTATTGGACAGCCCAGTATTCATTACTCAAATTGGTACATGAGACAGCTTTCTATGACTTTCCCAGTATTAACAATTATCATTATTATTATGTCATGTGTGCCCAACAAATATTTTTAGTTTAAGTTTTCAGGGCCTAAAAGTGCTGCCAACAAGAACAATACACATTTTAGCATTTGAGAACTGCCAGTGTATACACTTTGTAAATGCAATCTTTTTATATCTGCAATCAGGGGCGTAGCGTGGGGGGTGCAGGGGGGGCCGGCCGCACCGGGCGCAATATCTGGGGGGGCGCAGCCACAACCGCGCGATACTTCCTGTCAGCTGCCGGGTGTGAGCGGCAAATGACGGCGTGACGTCACATCCGGCGGCTGCGCGGCGGAGGCTCTTCTGAAACTGCATCGCGGCCTTTCTTCCCTGAGCTGTTGGAAGTGGAATTTGTAAAGGTAAGAATAAAGGGGCTTGGGGGACCTATTGTATTATGTATTGAGGAGGGGGTCATTAATGTATTGGAGAGGGGGAGGGGGGGTCATTAATGTATGGGGGAGGGGGGTCATTCATGTATGGGGGAGGGGGGGAAGTAATGTATGGGGGAGGGAGGTAAGTAATGTATGGGGGAGGGAGGTAAGTAATGTATGGGGGAGGGAGGTAAGTAATGTATGGGGGAGGGGGGCAGTAATGTATGGGGGAGGGGGGCAGTAATGTATTGGGGACGGGGGGCAGTAATGTATTGGGGAAGGGAAGAAGGGGGCAGTAATGTATTGGGGAAGGGAAGAAGGGAGGCAGTAATGTATTGGGGAAGGGAAGAAGGGAGGCAGTAATGTATTGGGGAAGGGAAGAAGGGAGGCAGTAATGTATTGGGGAAGGGAAGAAGGGGGGCAGTAATGTATTGGGGAAGGGAAGAAGGGGGGCAGTAATGTATTGGGGAAGGGAAGAAGGGGGGCAGTAATGTATTGGGGAAGGGAAGAAGGGGGGCAGTAATGTATTGGGGAAGGGAAGAAGGGGGGCAGTAATGTATTGGGGAAGGGAAGAAGGGGGGCAGTAATGTATTGGGGAAGGGAAGAAGGGGGGCAGTAATGTATTGGGGAAGGGAAGAAGGGGGGCAGTAATGTATTAGGGGATGGGGGTCAACTGTGTATTAGGGGAGGGAGGGGTCAGCCGTGTATTAGGGGGAGGGGGGTCAGCAGTGTATTAGGGGAAGAGGGGGGGGATGGGAAAGATCTGACTTGGGAATTTGAGATGAGGCAATGATTATATTTTTTACATTTGTGGCCTAATGAATAATCTATATATATGTGTGTATGTAGAAGGAAATGTAAATAGGTGGGGCTACAGGGGTGAGAGAATTATATTTGTAATATATTTATTAGGAACTGTGGAGGGAAGGGGGTTGGATGAGAGCATTAAATATCATAGCATTAAATATTATATTTATGGGGTAGGAACTGTATTATATATTTTTGGTTTAGTGCAGGGGTAGGTAACCTTTGACACTCCCTTTGTTTTTTGACTACATCTCCATTAAGGCTTGCAAAGCATCATGGGAGGTGTAGTCCACAACATCTGGAGTGGCAAAGGATGTCTACTCCTGGTTTAAAGCATAGGTGTATAACCATTTGGCTTCCCCAGGCCAAAATAACCCCTTAAACTCTTAAAGGATCACTATAGTGTCAGGAAAACAAAGTGGTTTTCCTGACACTTTAGTACCCTGAGGGTGCCCACACCCTCAGGGTCCCACTCCCGTGGCGCTGAAGGGGTTAAATTCCCTTCAGTTACTTACCTTAATCCAGCGCCAGGCTCCCTCGGTGCTGGTGACCTGTCTGACGTCAGCTCCCCGTCCGACGTCACTGGAGCTGAATGCGCATGGCTGCGCGCGCATTCAAAGTGTCCATAGGAAAGCATTTCTCAATGCTTTCCTATGGACACTCTGCGCGATGGAGGCGAAATGTGCCTCCAGGCTCCAGCGTCGCAGATGCGCCTCTAGTGTCTGTCCGGAAGACAGCCACTAGAGGCTGCCTTAACCGCAAATGTAAACGTAGCAGTTTCTCTGAAACTGCTATGTTTACATGTGAAGGGTTAAAACCTGCTGAAAATGTGGAGAATGTGTGTAATGCATGTTCGCACTCAATAAAGTGTTGGAAAATAAACTTGTATTTAGATGCATTTTACTTTAATTACATAAGTATTTTCATAACAAACAATACATGTGCTTGGGGGGTAAGGGTTTCTTTAACTAATCTATAGAAGAGACTCGAGTGCTAAAATCCACGGGTTAGGGGGCGCAAATTACTTGCCTTGCCCCGGGTGCTGACAACCCACGCTACGCCACTGTCTGCAATTAATGCTCTTGAACAAGTGAATGATTCCAATCGGGTTGCTACTAGATTCCAAATAGTTGATCACTTGTTTGATATTTTTGGTATTATGGAATATTTTGATCAACATTTGAAACATTACCTCAGAAATTCTCTTACTGTGCCCCTGTTATCATTTTAGCATTATACAATGGTCATGATGACAAAGAGGAAGAGTAGATTTATTTAAAAAAAAATACATTTTATCCTTAGATTTGAACACACTGTTTTTAGATTTAAGATTCGTCTATTTGAGAGATTCCTTTTATTTTATAAATATTCCTCCTTAAAAGTTGCTCTGCAGAAACTAGTTACTTTTCTCACTAAGAAAGCTAGATTTCAATACATATTTACATTTTTTCTGCTATTGCACTGAAGCATGCAATGCAATGTTACATTGTAGTATGTATAATAATTTACAGTAAATATGATTTACAGCAATGAACACCTTCTAAAGACATGACTAATTCCTTGAATTAATCTTCTCCATGCTAGAATACCTCTAGAGCAACCTGAATATATGTTCATATGTATCTAATTATACATATTTTTTTAATAAGTTACAACTATAAATGTTTTCAGCGTTGGTAAAATTGTTTTATTTTGATATTTTATAAAATTATTTAAAATATTCTGTTTTAGTACATTTTCATCCCATCAATTAAATCTACATTTTTTCAGTCCCTGGTAGAGATAAAATATTTAAGTAATGATTACATTGTTAATTAACCAATGTATATCATGGAAGCTCATCAGGAAACTAATTAACAAAATCTGACTCACCTCCCTAAATCTAAAGAGACCCTAATGCCTATCAATCTGCATACCAATATACTGAAATTAATAATGATACTGTGAAAGCTAACATTTACATACCAATACTCCATTAATTTGGTACCGAATTAAAATGTCTCCATTAAAATGAAAGTCTCTCATTTTAGCAAGCAAATGTAGCATTTCGTTTTTAGTTTGAGAGATGGAATACCAAACAGGCTTAGGAAACGGTTTTGAGTTTTCTTAAATATGTTTACACTGAATTAGAGTTGGCAGCTAATCAGAATGGCATGATCAGAATTAAATACAGGGGAGTATAACTATTCTGAGGTACACCATACATATATAAAGGTAAATAAATAAACAAACACATATACAGATAAAAGTATATACACACACATATACACAGATCAGCCATAACATAATGACCACCTGCATAATGTTGTGTCCATCCCCTGTTGATGCCAAAAGAGCCCTGACACGTCAAGGCATCAAGAACTAAGATGTTAGCTGCAGAACATTTAAAACCTGTAAGTTGCGAGGTGGGGCCTCCATGGATAGGACTTGTTTGTTCAGCATATCTCACAGATGCTTGATTGGATTGAGATCTGGGGAATTTGGAGGCCAAGTCAACACCTTGAACTCCTTGTGTTCCTAAAACCATTCATGAACCATTTTTGCTTTGTGGCAGGGTGTATTATCCTGCTTAAAGAGGTCAATGCCATCAGGGAATACTGTTTCCATGAAAGGGTGTACATGGTCTGCAACAATGCTTAGGTAGGTGGTACATGTCATGTCATCCACATGAACCTCAGATGGCTTGCCACCTGTCAGTGGTCATAATGTTATGGTTAATCGGTGTATATGTACATTATCTGTGTGTTACATATACATATATAACCATATACAAAAGTACCCTGTGTGGGACTGAAACAGTGATCTTTTGTGAAATTAAACTCTGATTCGTCATGAGATCAAGTCCCCTGTGTGCTTCTTTCTCCAACTACTACATTGTCTGCAAGATTGTACCAGAGCATTGTGTGTTTGTGGCTCTATTTTGAATACTACAATTTATACAAATATTTGTTTCACTGATCTTTGTTCAGATACATTGTATAGATATATGATAAAATAATATATACAAGCAAGCATGCATATTTTAAAATAAAAAATGTAAAAAATAGTGCATAAATCAGCGCTACCAAGAAATAATATATTGTGGATAGAGTTGAGCAGACACCTGGATGTTCGGGTTCGGCGGGTACGGCAGAACTTCAGAAAAAAGTCCGGGTTCGGGGTCGAACTTGACCCCGAACGTGACCCCGAACCCGAACCCCATTGGGACCAATAGGGACCCGAACTTTTGGCCACTAAAATGCCTCTAAAAAAGTCCTGGAAAGGGCTAGAGGGCTGCAAAATGAAGTAAAATGTGGGTGAGTATCCCCATTCATATGAATAGGTCAATTGCTATTCTAATGAATGGGGACTCTATTTCAGTTTATAGAATAGCAATAGCATTACATGTATTCCATAAACCGAAAGTCTATAAACCGAAAGACATTCGGTTTATAGACTTTCGTTTTATAGAATACATGTAATGCTATTGCTATTCTATAAAAAGAAAGTCTATAAACAGAATGTCTTTCGGTTTATAGACTTTCGGTTTATAGAATAGCAATAGCATTACATGTATTCTATAATCCGAAAGTCTATAAACCGAATGTCGTTCGGTTTATAGACTTTCGTCTTCTGGAATACATGTAATGCTATTGGCTTTCTATAAACCGAACTAGAGTCCCCATTCATAAGAAATTCTTCTGAATGTGCACTCTAGTTCGGTTTATAGAAAGCCAATAGCATTACATGTATTCCAGAAGACGAAAGTCTATAAACCGAACTACATTTGGTTTATAGACTTTCGGTTTATAGAATACATGTAATGCTATTGCTATTCTATAAACCGAAAGTCTATAAACCGAATGTCATCGCCGAACTCCAACGCGGACATAAACCGGGGCCCAAAAACCGTTAAGTTCGGTACGAACCCGAACAATGCGGTTCGGGTTCGCTCAACACTAATCGTGGAACATACCACATGAAACTTAAAATTAGAATGAACAAGCTAGTTGACATTGTATACAAAAAACAAAAATGGTCTGTGCTTCTCACCCTAATAAAGTTGGCAACAAATAGATAAATATAAAATAAATATAAAAAATTAAATAACTCGTTGTGAGGTCGCTAATGCTGTGGCTCTTATGACGAGTTACCTCGTCATAAGGTTGCAAAGTGGATAAATCTGTTATCCCTGCATGCGTGTATATATCTGCTAGGAAAATGACTTTTATTAGATTATTGCCATTAATATGGTCATATAAAATGAATCTGTGGCAGATCTGTATATGAATAGAGGCCATAGATATGGCACAGTCTGAGAGATATTGTATATCTCTCAGTCTTTATGAGAGATATTGTATATTTTAATTGAGAAAGAAAACAGAAATAAGTCCATGCATCAGTCTTTGTCTGAGTCTATGGGCAGCTGTCCAAGGTCCTGAACATATTGGCAGAAACGTTTCTTTGTTTATGCTGTAATTACAGGTATACAATTATGGTACAATAAAGCTGTCTTATTTGAAGATCACTATTAAATATTTTTCAAAATATATTAAGATACTAAACAATCTTCAATAACACAACATTTAAAAAAGGCTATTGCAGTATGTACTGATAATGTGCTTAAACTACAATATATATACACATTTTAGTTTTTTAAAGAAGTAATCATACCATTTTAGGGGTGCTACATTTTTTTTTTAACACAACGGATTTGTATAAGCTCAGATTTTTAACTTTTATTTTAAATATTTTTTTTTCTTATCATGAAAACAGTCATAACATTAGATTTTGAAACCAATTGGACCATCCAGTCACAAAGAGATCTTCAACATAATGATTTGCTTGGACTTACAGTTCCCAGTTCTGTATGTGGAACTGAATCCACCTTCTTTCCCCATTGTGTGCTTTCTTTGGCAGCATACATTGTTTGGAAAGTAGAAATTAGAGAGTATTTTACCATTCTATGTAACATCAGTAAAGAACAATGTTTGAAAATATTATTTGTAAAGGTCATTGTTAATAAAACATGCAATTATTCAACATCATAATTACACTTAATTGAATCCAAAGTTTTTTTTCATTCAGTATTAAAGGACTTACCAAAATATTTATTAAAAAAAAGGTGCAGATAATACTTAGCAGTAAGTGGAATGTGTGAAATATTATTAAACTATAATTAAGAAAAATACATGGAAACACATGATTAACATTAACCAATATTTAAGGTCATTTAAAATGACACCGAGCTCACAAAGGTAAATAAACATCATGATTAATAATTATTAAAGCTTACTTTTCAATGACTAGTTAGAAGGAAACGTACCTTGATTGTTTATTGTCTTATTTAGTTAACCAGTGTTTAATAAAGCTAAAACATGAATGATGTATTTCTTTGAACTATACCATTTATGTGTAAGTCAGCATATGATCATGAAGATACATTTGTTAAAAAAGATATAATAGGTCAATCTCTAATTCATGCCTCTTTGTAGTAAAATAGCCCTGCATTGAATTGCTACTTAACCTATATTTATGTATGTTTTACAGTATTGCATATATAATATATAATAATGTAACAACGAACAGAAGATAACAAGCTCTCTATGACACAGGAAGTAAATGTACTGAACAGCAGTGCTGTATTTACCGCGAGGCATTCTAGGCGGATGCCTAGGGCGGCAAATTTTGGGAGGCGGCAGCGCTGGGGAAAAAAAAAATTTAAAAATAAAATTTTTTTATTTTTTTTTAAAAACGCGGCCCTTTAAAAAAATAGACCGCGCTTGCAGGCAGAGACGGAGGTGAGAGGGGATCGGAAGATCCCCCCTCACCATCGCTCTGCCTGCCAGGCTGCACGGGGAGCCGAACAGGCAGCACAGAGAAACCTCCGTGCTGCCTGTTCGGCTCCCCGTGCAGTGTGCCGACACGGAAGTGCCGACAGTCACGTGACCGGCGCGCTGACGTCATACGCGCGCCCGGTCACGTGACCTGTCGGCACAATCGCCGGGAAGCCGAATAGGCAGCATGGAGGGACCATGCTGCCTGCCTGCCAGGGAAAGGTAAGTGCTGATGGGAGACTGTGTGTGTGTGTGTGTGTGTGTGTGTGTGTGTGTGTGTGACTGAGTGTGATGGGAGTCAGAGAGTGTGTGTGTGTGTGTGTGTGTGTGTGACTGAGTGTGATGGGAGTCAGTGTGTGTGTGTGTGTGTGTGTGTGACTGAGTGTGATGGGAGTCAGAGTGTGTGTGTGTGTGTGACTGAGTGTGATGGGAGTCAGTGTGTGATGGGAGTCAGAGTGTGTGTGTGATGGGAGACAGTGTGTGACTGAGTGTGATGGGAGTCAGAGTGTGTGTGTGTGTGTGTGTGTGTGTGTGTGTGTGTGTGTGACTGAGTGAGATGGGAGTCAGAGTGTGTGACTGAGTGTGATGGGAGTCAGAGTGTGTGTGATGGGAGACAGTGTGTGACTGAGTGTGATGGGAGTCAGAGTGTGTGTGTGTGTGTGTGACTGAGTGTGATGGGAGTCAGAGTGTGTGTGTGTGTGTGTGTGAGTGAGTGTGATGGGAGTCAGAGTGTGTGTGATGGGAGACAGTGTGTGACTGAGTGTGATGGGAGTCAGAGTGTGTGTGTGTGTGTGTGACTGAGTGTGATGGGAGTCAGAGTGTGTGTGTGTGTGTGACTGAGTGTGATGGGAGTCAGAGTGTGTGTGTGTGTGACTGAGTGTGATGGGAGTCAGTGTGTGTGTGTGTGTGTGTGTGTGACTGAGTGTGATGGGAGTCAGAGTGTGTGTGTGTGTGTGTGTGTGTGTGTGTGACTGAGTGTGATGGGAGTAGGAGTGTGTGACTGAGTGTGATGGGAGTAGGAGTGTGTGACTGAGTGTGATGGGAGTAGGAGTGTGTGACTGAGTGTGATGGGAGTAGGAGTGTGTGACTGAGTGTGATGGGAGTAGGAGTGTGTGATGGGAGTATGAGCTTGATGTGAGTCTGAATGATGGGGCATGTCTTAGGTGTGTAAGGTGGGTGTGCAGCTTGGGTAGGGGGGTGCCCGGATTTTGTCTGCCTAGGGCAGCACAAAATCAAGATACACCACTGCTGAACAGATTGAAAAACACAAAAAAATAAAGGGGGGAAAGTAATCCATCTTTGTGATGTCTGTCCCTGCAAATATATAAAGAAAATATTAAAAAGATTTTAAGTAGTGTAACTTCTACCCCAGATCCCTCCTGTCGTCACATGTTAAATACTTTGTGTAGTTGTATAGGATACCTGTGACCTTTTATGCTGTCACCTGCTCACAGAAAGGTAGTTGTCTAGTCTCTTGTGCATTTGCTCAAGTGCTGACATCACATGAACACGTTTCACACTTGTGACACTACTTGTGTGGTTTCAGCTCCACTGCAAACTTGATGTGATTGACCTCTGTCTGTCCTGATCTGTTACCTTACAATTTTACCTCATTGATTTCTAACTGTCCTGATCTTCTTTTTCATGATTGAAGCTCCACCAATTTTGTGATGGTCCAGTTGCACCTTACAAATATGGTTCAACTATATAGCCATAGAAATTGTGATATGATATAACATCTGTTCACTACAGAGGATGAAGTGTGAGCCCTTCCTAGGAGGTAACAAGTTGTCCATTTAAATCTGTACTGAATTTCCAAAGAAAAGATGCAATTTCTCCACTTCTAGTTATTATTGGTTTCTAATCATGTTTAATGAGTGCCATTATATCTTTTTCCTGCAGCTTTTGGTACACAATATGTACAAGCGATTAAGTCTAGGTAATGTGTTTCCATTGTATTGCATTTGGCAGATTGCAGAAGGATCATCTTTCCATGAAATAGTCATATGTTTCAAAGTAATGTGGAAAGATGTTAAATGTGAATTAAAAGTGTTCTTTTCAAATAATTTTTATTGGAATTAACAGTGTTCTGCCAACTGATTGGTGTAAATACCTTACACATTATTCCATACACAATATTACGTTACTTAGGGCACCAGCTCTTAGGGGGCCGCAGTTGCATGCCTCCTGGAATACATGTATCCCAGCAGCACCACAGCACATGGGCAGCCAATATAGGAATGTCTGTGCTGCGGCAAATACATGCAGCTGCCTCCACTAGACACCTGGAGTGCAGGGGTAAGTCATGGATGTGCAATGTGGGTGATGGGGAATGTACCGGGGTGTAGGGATAAGTCCTGGATGTGCAATGTGGGTGATGAGGCATGTCATGGGGCGCATGGGCTAATCCTAGATGTGCAAAGTGGGTAAGGGGCATGTGCTTGGGTTCAAGGATAAGTCCTTATTGTGCAATAAGGGTGATGGTGCATGTCCTGTGGTGCAGAGGTAAGTCCTTGATGTGCAGTGTGAGTTAGGGTGCATGTCCAAGGGGTGCAGGGGTAGGTCCTGGATGTGCAATGTGGGTGATGGGGCCTGTTCTGGGATGCAGGGGTAAGTCCTTGATGTGCAATGTGGCTGATGGGGCATGTCCTGTGGTGCTGGGGTAAGTCATGTATGTTCAATGTGGGTGAAGGGGCATGTCATGGGTTATAGGAATAAGTCCTGGATGGGCAATTTGGGTGGTAGGGCATGTATTGGGGTGTAGGGGTAAGCTCTGGATGTCCAAGGGAAAGTGTCCAGAATGTACTTCTGCACCCCACCAAAGCTTCACCCAAGGCGATTGTCTCACTCATCTCACCCTTCCTACAGCAGTGGCCAACAGGATATTGAACATTGAAATTCCATGGAAAACAGCCTTATCATGGCATGGTTTCTATTCTTTCCAATTGTGATATATTGTCATAGTTTTGGAAGCCCACATCCTGAATTTTACTCTTTTTTACAGAAGCAAAGTCCCCTTTTGCTAAGCCTACATGTACAAATTCCTACATTTATAGTTATTGAAAATATTTTGCTTAGTATTTTGTGGTCATGTACATAGCAGGCAACTGGGGAAATTGCATGCAGTGAAACAACTCCATTATTTCTCTTTATTGTGGGAAAGTGCCAGCATAATAATAATGCTATCATGGAAGTATTATAAACACAACTACACACACATACACAAACTATATTACAAAACAATATATAGCTAGTGAAAAGACTAGTGAAATGAATAGATAGCCACATTGAAATTGGTCTTGCCACCCATCTAGTATTTTAGCAGCAGCATGTTAACAATTTGGCTGTATCCCATCTTTCGGTCTATGCAGACAATAGAAAAGCCTGTATTTAAAAAAATGTAAAAAAAAAAATAAGAAAAGGTGGCAACTCTACCACTAGAACACCATGGCACATTATTGTACAGTGGAAAGGTTATGCATGGAAGGGGTATTACAAATGAGAGTTGGCGGTGGCATGAGTTTAAACATACCTAAGGCAGCACAAAAACCTAAACTGCCTGGGACAAATAGAGAGTAATAAAAAAGGACCTTCAGAGTCCCTTTTATGTGCATACTAGTAAGTTCTAGGCACTAGTAATGTTCTATTAACATGTGTACATAATGTAGCCAATCAAATATGAATAAATACATGCCCACAGCTACTTATATCGTTTCTATGAGTGCATGATACCAAGCTTGCTGGGAGCAATTCACTAAAGATGAATTGCGTTGAGTTGAGATTTCATCTCGCTGACTTAACTATAAAGGGCTCATCCTGTTTGATGAGATAAATTGCCTGCATAATGTATCTTTGAAGATTTGATACCATTTTTGCCAACTTTATTGAAGTGAGAAGTGCAGATCATTATTACTTTTTGTACACACTTGATAGACAATTACATTGTCCAGCAGCATGCTAGTAAGCATTATACTATAGAACTATTGCATTTAAGCCTGTGAGTAATTTAGCACATCACTGACGATTTAACAATTAAACATGACCTGTTCTTCTTTAGGAGGGACTCACCAATGTTCATTTCTACTGCACCACCATTTTAGGTCCCATTGACTGGCAATCTGAGCTTTAATAGAACAATAGCTAGGTCTGTTAAAAGATGCTACAGCAAAACCAAATTTAGCATCTTGTTTGGATTTTGCTCAAACCTAAAAGTGTACAGATTTATAGTTTTATTTCTGACTTGGTTGAGTTTATTCACTAAAAAAATTTAAAAGAACTCCACACATCAGGCATTAATAGTTGAGTTGGAATAGTTCTCCAATGTTGCTATCATTCCAGTGCAGCTATTAATGTCTTATTTTTGTTGTCTATTTAACAAAGTCTACTTTTTTGTGAATTTAAAAACTAAGCTTTTTTTATATACATGAAGTGGTTGAGCAAAGATATGACCAAAGGGATCATGTTTAATGTTGGTAATAGCATTTTTTTATACATTCTTTCAGAAGTATAATGCTTTTAAAACAGTATGGCTCAATAAACAGTCCTGAGCTTAGCAAAGAACTTAAGAGAAATAAAAAAAATATGTGAGTTGTTAAAATGGAAACAAAGCAGTGCTCATTGTAAGAGCACAAAAAACAGTCATTTACATAAACCTTGCCACGCTAAGATCTAGTTTCCATCTGGTCATTTCAGATGACTAGTAATTAGATTACTATGCGTAAAAGGTTTCATATTGGCTGTCACAGTAATGACTTTAAAGGCTTAACAGGAGGGGACCGGCATTTGAAATATATATCCAGGGAATATATGTGATAGACACAGAAACACAGCCAGTGGGACTTAATTACAAGTGTAGTACACTGGGGTATTTAGTGTTGTTTGGTGAGCCAGTAACATTAAAAATGTATTCCTGGGTCAAACCCGAGAATAATCTAAGTTACAGCTGAATCCCTACTATTTTATAGATCATATTAAACTAGCAGGTTCGTCAGAATAAAACTATCTTCAGCTGAGTTATGCAACGATAACTCACGCATTAACAGATAGTAAATTGCATTTATTTATTTACAAATATGTAAAGGTACTTTAATACTATATGTGCAAGAAGGGTTGTACTAACTTGCAATAAAAAAGTATAGCAGACATGACATCAGCAGTAGTGTTGAGCGAACCCAAACCGCAAAGTTCAGGTTCGTACCGAACACTACGATTTTTGGACCCCGGACCCGAAACTGGACATTCCACTGTATGTGCGGGTTGGAGTTCGGGGTTCGGCGATTAATATCGCAAAAAAAAATAAAAAATCCACAGGTGAAAAAAAAAAATCCAACTTCACATGGAGGGCCCCGTGCAGACTGAGGTCTGCAGGGCGGGGGAAGGCTTATAAAGCCTTCCCCTGCCCTGCAATTAAGCTCAGAGGTTGGATTTAAATCATTTTACACAGCGTGGGAAAGTTCTTTTGAATTTTAATCAGAGTGGGGAAATTCAAAGGAACTTTCCCACGCTGTGTAAGCCTTCCCCCGCCCTGCAGAGCACAGTCTCTCCATGGGCGAAGTTGGATTTTTTTTTTTGCGCTCTGGTTTTTTTTTTTTTAACAGTTGCGGCGCATATTATGGATTTTTATTTGGCCTTTTTTGGGGCTGAAGAAAGAAGAAATAAAAAAGAAGATGGATTATTTTTCACCCGTGGATAATTTTTTTTTTTTTGCAGCGCGTATTATGGTTTTTTATTTGGTCTTTTTGGGGGCTGAAGAAAGAAAAAAGAAGAATGAAGAAAGAAGACCTCAAATGGTAAGTATAAAATTGTTTTTTTTTTACAGGTTAGCTTATTGCCCACCCCCCTCACTATTATTGGGGTGAGGGGGGGGTAGGTAGGAATTTTTTATTTTATTGGGGGAAGGTAAGTGACTAGGGGCTGGGCACCCCTAGTCACTTTATTTGTGGTCTCCACCCACTGGCCATGGGTATATTCGTATGAATGGGGACACTCTTACCCACATTTTACTTCATTTTGCAGCCCTCTAGCCCTTTCCAGGACTTTTTAGAGGCATTTTAATGGCCAAAAGTTTGTGTCCCCATTGACTTCAATGGGGTTCGGGGTCAAGTTCGGGCACGGACCCGGACATTTTTTCGAAGTTCGGCCGAACCCAAACATCCAGGTGTCCGCTTATTTTTAATCAGCAGTATAGTTATACCAAAAGAGCTGTTCTTAGATTTCGGATGAATTTTTGTCCATCCGGCCATTGGTTCAAAAATTAATGCAAAGCTGGACGAATGCAGAATGGATGAAAATCATTCAAACATGTGTCTGTTTTATTGGGCCAACTACAATTTTCCCAGTTCAGTGACCTGAACAGCCCTTAACCCCTTAGTGACAAGACATTGTTTTTATCGTCATAAGAAGGGCTTTCATTAGATACCATTATGTTCATCATATCTTATAATTTACTACAAAAATATGATGAAATTTTTTAAAAAACCCACTTTTTCTAACTTTGACCGAAAATATAATTTACACAAATAAAATCATTAAAAAAGACCCCATCTAAATAGTTTCTTACTATTGTGCCGTGTTCAAAAATATGCATGTTTCCATATTTTTCTGTGTTTTTTTGCGAGTTATGGGGCAAAAACCAAAAATAGTGTTTTTTGGTTTTTTCCTATATCAACCTTTTGACCCCAACCCGAACCCAAAATTTAACCCTAACACTAAATTTAACCCCAACTCTAATCCTTATTATATCCCTCAATATTTTTTAATTTTAATTTAATTTTAACCCTATCCCTTATGCTAAAAATTATTTAATTTTAACCCTATAGGCTAATATAGCTATATAACCAGTTTTTAATTAATTAAATATGTATTTTAAATATTTTCCATTGCAATGCTACTTAACTACCACTAGGGGCAGTCAAGTAGCATATTCAGATTGACGGAAGTGAAGTTACTTTCACTTCCGAAGCTCAGACCGGCAGAGGGCTTAGCCATATTGACGGAGCAGTATGCTCCTCAATATGTCTCCCCAGGATCGCTCCGTGGGGCGATCGTGGGTGCTCCAAAAAATTGACATTGAGGCAATAGACCAGCACCGTTAAAGCAGTTTTCGCAATCGTTGATCGCGAAAACCGCTTGATTCACCGCAGGACGTGCCAGGCACGTCCTTTGTCGTTAAGGGAGTTTCTCCCAGGACATGCCTGGCACGTCCTTTGTCGCGAAGGTGTTAAAGTCAGACTACTTATAGACCACAGAAGTGATCTCTAACCTGCAAGAAAATTGACCTATTTTTTGTGCAGACGGGCATGGCCCTGAGATTAGCTAAAATAATCTAAAGACAGACATTTCAGCAGACATTTGGCCTAATATATGTCACTGCACGTATATATGTTTACGTGGCCATTCCATAACTTTTATTTGGGTTACTAAGTGCCGTATTGGATATGTGTGTATTTTATTACATAGCGTGTTGACTGAGGTGGTAATTGCACCATTATTCAATAGATGTTTGAATAAACAGTGTAATTTGTGAGTGTAATATTAAGGAAAAGGGCTGAGAAATATAAATTATCGAGCAAAGTTGGGAAAGTGATCTAAACAGCAGGAACCTTTGTTTCCTTGTGGATCTTTGTCCCACAGTTCTAAAAAAAAACTTTGTTTCAGAATATGTATTGTAAGAGAAAGCAATTGTAGTGGATGGGATCCATGCATCTCCCCAAATTCTGCAATGTTCCTAATCCATAATGCCATGTAGAATATTGGCCCCAGGGAAATGTGGTATATTAACCCCTTCGCGACACAGGACGGACTAGGTCCGTCCTGTGTGGCGAAGCGTTAGTGACACAGGACGGACCTAGTCCGTCCTGTGTCAAAACGAGCACTGAAAGCGGAGTTTTTCCGCTTTCAGTGCTCTGATGGTATTGTAACGATGCTTCCGTGTGGAAGCATCGTACAATACTAAAAAAAATGCCCGTCGGCATTTCGATCGCTCCGGAGAGCGATCGAAATGCCGGTTTTAAAGGCACAGTGCCTTTAAAACGCGGGCATTTAAAAAATGAGCATAGGAAGCGAATCTTTCGCTTCCTATGCTCAGAAAGTGTTTCTGATTGCCTCGCAAGTCGAGGCAATCAGAAACACAAAAAAAAAATGCCCGATCTTGGTCACTGAGTGACCAAGATGGCGCTGCCCTTCTAAGGGCAAGAGCACAGGAGGCAGGAAGTACCTGCTTCCTGTGCTCTCTGGCTGTCACACGATTGCCTCTTCACAGAGGCAATCAGTGACTGCCAGGCACACTGACAGGCAGTGGGGATGTTCTGCTGAACATCCCCACTGACTGGTCAGATCAATATTAACCCTATATTGATCTGACCAGTTATGATCTGCCTCCCTCTCCTCACATTTTTTTAGTGAGGTAGAGAGACAGATCAAAGTTCTAAAAGTAAAAAAAAAAACAATAAACACACAACACACAAATATTAAATCAATAAAAAAAAATGTATTAAAGCAATTCCCTGCGTTTAACCCCTTCCCTGCCACTGATCTTGCATAAGCAGTGATCGTGCACATCAGCGCATTTATTTTTGCCGTTTGTGCATTTTTTAGGGGTTAATTTTTTTTGTACTGTAATTTATTACAGTACTAAAAAGGCTCTTCTAAGAGTTATTAACCCCTTCTTTGCCGTCGATCACTGCTTACGCAATGATATTGACGCCAAAGCAATTTTTATCTGTCTGCATATTTTTATTTTATTTTTTTTACACATACCCGCTAGGGGATTACATGTAAAGTAAAAATATTTGAGTTTTTTTTTTTTAAGCTGCCTGAGCGCATAGCGATCAGTAACAGCGAATTAGTGGCAAAGGCGGTTTGGTGATTTCTCAATTAAGCTCACCATTCGCCCTGGTCAGATCAAAATTGGTCGGATCAATATTCACAAATATTGATCTGCCTCCCTCTCCTCACTAACATTTTTGTGACGGAAAGAGACAGATCAGTATTAGTGATATAAAATAACATTTTATAAAATTGTCAGGTTTTATGAAAGTCTTTCACTGTGTATTAACCCCTTCCCTGCCATTCATCACTGTGTAAGCAGTAATCTTGCACAGCAACAGTATGTTTTTCTGTCTGCACTGTTTTATGGATTAATTTCTTTGTACTGTAATGTATTACAGTACTAGATAGGCTCTTCTAAGAGCTATTAACCCCTTCTTTGCTCGAGATCACTGCTTACGCACTGATTCTGAGGCCGCGGACTCAGGGTTCGATTTTGACCCTATTCAGCTTTCTGATACATCATCTAGCGATGTATCGGTGGCTGCTGAGCCCTTGCCACAAGTAGTGATGGGGGTCTACCGATAAAAAAATATATGGTTTGGTGGGGGTAAATTACATTGGCTGGCTTCAAAGATATATCCCATAAAGGACACGTACGCAGGTTGACTACATGTCAAAATTCCAAGTTGGAATTTTGAGATGCGCATCTCACAAATGTTGCCTTCTAGCCAAAAACAAACCAACAAACCTATGCATGGGTGCTATCCCTGTACTCGGGAGATGTTGCTGAACACATATTGGGTTGTTGTTTGGCAGTGACATATACCAGAATCTGTGAATTCATGCCTGAAGTACAATGCATGTGGAAAAAAACCTCCCAAAAAAGTACTACCACAAACTTTTACAAAGGCTGGTGGTAGAATTAGTACCTATACAGTATTAAAATACCACCATTTGAAATACCTTAGGATGTCTATTTTCCAAAAATATATGGTTTGATGGGGTAAAATTCATTGGACGGCTTCAAAAATGTTCCAAATGGAACATGGGCACAGGCTGACTACATGTCAAAATTCCAGGTTGGAATTGCGCACCCCCTAAATGTGGAATTTTAGACCCAATACAAACCAACAAACCTATGCATGGGGGGTATCCCTGTACTCAGGAGATGTTGCTGAACACATATTGAGGTGTTGGTTGGCAGTGGCAAATACCAGAATCTGAAAATTCCTGCCTGAACTACAATGTGTGTGGGGAAAAAAATGACATCCCAACCCTTTGACATAGGTTGGTGGTAGAATTAGCACTTGGAAAGTGTTAAAATACCACAATTTTAAAAACCCTAGGATGTCTAGTTTTCCAAAATATATGGTTTTATGGGGTAAAATACTTTGACAGGCTTCAAAAGTGTCCCAAATGAAACATGGGCGCAGGCTGACTACATGTCAAAATTCCAAGTTGGAAATGCACCCCCCCTAAACATGGCCTTTTAGCCCCCAAATAATCTAACTAACCTACACATGGGTGGTATCCCTGTACTCAGGAGATGTTGCTGAACACATATTAATGTGTTTTGTGGCACTGACACATAATAGGATCTATGAATTCATGCCCGATGTACAATGAATGTGAAAAACAAATTACTATCCATAACATTGACATAGGCTGGTGGTAGAATTAGTGCATGGAAAGTGTTAAAATACTACCATTTGAAATACCCTAGGGTGTCTAGTTTTCAAAAATATATGGTTTTGTGGGATAGAATACACTTTTTGGCTTCAAAAATGTCCCAAATGGGACATCAGCGCAGGTTTTCTGCACGTCAGAATTCCAAGTTGGAAAACCAAAAAGCGCACCTCTCAAATGTGGCCTTTTAACCCCCAAATAACCTAACCAACCTATACATGGGTGGTATCCCTGTACTCAGGAGATGTTGCTGAACACATATTGAGGTGTTGTTTGGCACTGACATATAACAGGATCTGTGAATTCATGCCCAAAGTACTATGTATGTGAAAAAAAATTACTATCCATAACATTGACATAGGCTGGTAGTATAATTAGTGCATGGAAAGTGTTAAAATACTACCATTTGAAATACCCTAGGGTGTCTAGTTTTCAAAAATATATGGTTTTGTGGGATAGAATACACTTTTTGGCTTCAAAAATGTCCCAAATGGGACATGGGAGCAGGTTTTCTGCACGTCAGAATTCCAAGTTGGAAAACCAAAAAGCGCACCTCTCAAATGTGGCCTTTTAACCCCCAAATAACCTAACCAACCTATACATGGGGGGTATCCCTGTACTCAGGAGATGTTGCTGAACACATATTGAGGTGTTGTTTGGCACTGACATATAACAGGATCTGTGAATTCATGCACAAAGTACAATGTATGTGAAAAAAAATTACTACCCAAAACATTGACATAGGCTGGTAGTATAATTAGTGCATGGAAAGTGTTAAAATACTAGCATTTGAAATACCCTAGGGTGTCTAGTTTAAAAATATATATGGTTTTGTGGGGTAGAATACACTTTCTGGCTTCAAAAATGTCCCAAATGGGACATGGGCACAAGTTTTCTGCATGTCAGAATTCCAAGTTGGAAAACCAAAATGCGCACCCCCTAAATGTGGCCTTTTAGCCCCAAAACAAACCAACAAACCTATGCATGGGTGGTATCCCTGTACTCAGGAGATGTTGCTGAACACATATTGAGGTGTTATTTGGAAATATCCCTTCACATTTTAAGGTAATGTTTACCTAAATTGCAATATATGTGAAAAATTAAAAAAAAAGATTTTTTGCTGCAAACTTTGGCATAGATTGGTGGTAAAATGGCTACATGAAATGTGTCAAAATACCCCAAGTTAAATGCCCTGAGTTGTCTAGTTTTCAAAAATATGTACATGTTGGGGGTCATTCATGGATTTAGTACAGAAATCAGTGTTACAATGTCACTATCGCTAATTTTAAAAGAAAGGATTTTAAAATAGCTTTACACCACTTATAGTACTGGCCCTGTAACATGAATAAAAAAGCACAAAAACATAAAAACATGGGCTATTTCTGAACTCAGGACATATATTAGAAACTTTTTAGCAGTGTTTTTTTGTTGTCTCTTGTACATGAGTATACGATTTTTCAAATAAAAGTCATAAAAAAAGTATTTTTTCAATTTTTTTGCCATATTTTATTATTTTTTTTACATCAAATTATATGCTATTATCAAAATAATGGTATCAAAAGAAAGCCCTTCTTATAACGATAAAAACAATATATAGTTTGTGCGGGTACACTAAATGAGACAGAAATAAATTACAGCAAAACACAAACACCTCAGAAATGTTAAAACAGTCCATGTCACCAAGCGTCGGACAAGCCAAAAAAGTCATGTCACTAAGGGGTTAAAGTGTTTATTTCAGTTTATATATTTGTGCATGTTTTGGACTCTGGGTGAAACACTTGGAGAGGAGGTGGGACAGTGAGCCACTCCACATTTTTTAGGTTGCTGAGAGTTCTAACACTCTGGTTTACCCCCCCTGCACAATAATTAATTGCAGATGCTAAGTACTCCCCTTGCCAAGGAAATCAGTTTATTGTTTTGTGCATGCTTCTTTTGAGGAGGAAGCATGCTGCAGTGAGAAACTATAATTTAAAGGCACAGAGACCTACTGCTCAGTAGAGCAGTCATTTTATTATTGTGTAATCCAATATTGTTACCTTTTTTTTAAATTGCGGGCAACTGTTTTCACAATATGTACATATATATTTATTTTATGTACATAACTGTTTAGTAAATACAATTACAAATCCAAAAGCAGAGGTATAAAAAGTCAAGGGGGGGAAGGGTGTGGAGCCAGCTGTCCAAGTGACTGGTCGCATCTGAACGAAGCTCCCGTTGCTATTCGCATAATACTACGATTTTAGGGTGTCCTTTCCCCTCATTGACTGATTTTACCTTCTGTTGACTCTACCCTGTCATGGGCAACAAAAGGCAGAAGAGAGATAAGCCCACTAGCTTGAAAACCTGGGTACTGGGACCCTCTTTAACTGTCCTGAACTGCATGCTCCCGTAATGGCTGCTCTACAGGCAGGAAACGAGACTGATGACTCATCGGAGGATTCTGACCCCCCTCCTCATGCCAAGCACCCTATCATCCCTATTGATCAGGGAGCGGATGACAGCCCAATCTCAAAGAGAGAAATTAAACTTCTGCTCAGAGATCTGACAGAGGCACTAACGGCTGATTTGATGGAAGTCCGACACAAAGTTGGTAACCTGAAAAAGAAAGTGGCTGCTCTGGACGCTAAAAAACAAGCTGAGGAGACTTCCTGGGCAGAAATGCAACTATGAATGAGCAACATGGCCCACCAGGTCCTTGACCTACACAAGCAAACAGCAGTGCTCGATGCCAGGACCAGGCAGTTAAATATGTGCATTAGAGGCGTTCCGGAAGCAGTTGGGCCCACTGTCCATTTCTCCATGATTGGTTTATCCACCTGCATCCCAAGGCTGACCCACCAGACTACCAAAATTATCCTCAACTTCTTCCAAGTGAGAAGAGTGGCAAAAGCCCCTCAGTACACCGTGAGAGATGTGGTTGTCCCTCTACAATCTACTGCAGATAAGATAGTGCTACTTACCCTTTCCAGTAAACATCAATGTTTCAAAATGCTACTCTACACATTGACAAGGACTTGCCAACTTCCACAATCGGATGGTGGAAATCCATGGCTCTCCTGATGGCACATCTTCGGACATCAACATGAAATATAGGTGCAGCAATGCTAAACTCCTCACGATCGGAGAACCAGAGGACATCCTTGTTTTCTTAAGTGCACTGGAGTGCCTCCTATGCCATCTCAGCTCTCACAGGCAGAAAGGTTGACCGACAATGACTAGAGGCCCGAGAAGAGGTCACCCCAGTCCTTCCTAGAGGCCCGAGAAGAGGTCACCCCAGTCCTTCTACAACAGACGCCAAGACTGAGGACTTGATATTGGGATGCGTATGTTTTATTCCACCCCCCTGGGCACCTTCTCACACCAGTGAGGTTTAGGAAACCCATGGCAACAAAATGTGTTTCCACAAGCCCCTTATTTGCTGAAGCTCATTTGCCTCTGATACACACACTCTTGGGGTATCCCTTTCCCCGACTCTTTTTCTGCCTTGATCTACTCCCCTCTCCTCTTTACCCCTCCGCCTCTATGTTACCTTATTCTCTTTTCCAAGTTCATAGGTTTATCTATACTAATGTGATCATTTACATATGCGTTTTCTGTTCATACATGTTGTCATCTATTACACATTCCTGACCATCTGTGATGTAGGGATAAAAGCTTTTTATATACCCTACCTGGAGCCCGGGTGGATATCACTGTTGTTCACACCTCCACTTACCACCCAACACAGTGTTTGCCATTGATAGTTGACCTACCTTCTGTGGTCAATTTTTTGCTTATAAAGAACATTTATAAAGTGTATTTGGAAGTGGAGGATACATGTACATGGCATAAGCCATTGTAACTTATATAATTTTTTGTCATATCTTGGCAGTTATTGGGGAATGTTTCCTCTAAAATGCTAAGAATCATTTGTATATATTTTTTAATGTAAGGTTCTCAATTTCAGTTAAGACCCAAACCGAGTCCCCTTCTCCATTTTTTATCAGGCTCTTCCTAGATTTACAATGGATATTCCTTTATATTGTGTACTGATATATTGTATGTTTTTTTTTTTTGTATTCATTAATATTTTTTTCTGCATAAAAATAACAACAAAAAAGACAATTCATTTTTTCTTATAGGCATAAACAGATGGATCATAAATGCATCAATTTCCTAGTTTCTTGTGATAATAATTGTAACCACAATAAAACAGTGTGATACCAGAAGTTTCTGTTCCGTCTTCAATGTAGGCCATCCTAGATGCAGGAGAGCTACTTCCGGAGATCTATGTAGAACAATTTTAATATGTCAAAAGTTGAATCCAATAATTTATAGCAGCCCCACCAGGTATGTAAATAGGTACCCACATATGTTCCACAGCCCCAACAAAAATGTGTATTATGTACATTATGTACATTATGGACTAGATACCATCTATTTACAACTTTAAAATAGGTTTCAACCAAATTCAAATTGTGTACTACATCGTTAACTTTTTGTAGGGCATTTCCCCATTGTTCAGCAGATATCTGTATGTTTAGATCTAGTTCCCATTTATGGAATAATAATTCCTTGTCTGGTATTGTGGACATAGATGTTATTTTTTAGCATTTGGCAAATCGTTTTTAACAGTAGTCTCTGTTAAATAATTGTTCCAGTAAGAGGATTGTTGGCTCATTCTGTTTAATAAGAGCTTTCTCGACTAGATGTTTTATTCTTAAATATGGGAATAAATCCGAGATGGGTAGGGAATATTGTTAGACGAGATCTGGAAATATCTTAATTTTATCTCCACTCATAAAGTTTGACTCATTTGTTATTCCCTCTATAATCCATTCTCTTATTGGAAACTCTTGTAACAGAGGGCTGATTGTGTCAAAATCAAGAAAAGCTGGAACCTTATTTTCCAGATTTAGTTTATTTTTTATTTTGTGCCAAGGTTTCAACACCTAATCCAATATTATATTATTACCCCTATGTTTATTGTATTCCTTAGATCCTTAGGGTTAGATCCAATGTTGGAACCGCGTTCTGTTAAAGTTGGAACCATCCTTCTTTCTCAGAGAAGCCTTTGAGGAACCTAGAGATGTGAAAAATTCTAGTGACTTCATAAAGTTGGTATTGATCCAGGTAGGACATTCCTCCTTGTGAGATCTTATATTTTAATTTTTTGAGGCATATCCTATGTCTCTTCCCGCCCCCTATAAGGTTATTGAAAGAATCTTGCATCATGTGGATCCAACATTTTGGAAAATGCCGCAGGATTAATTTAAAGAGGTATGTCCACTTTGGAATTAAATATGATTTGACAACATTGGATCTCCTCCACCAGGAGATTCGCAGCTTTTTACATTTTTCTTTATTAGAATTAGATTCCTTCAGAAGGTTCAGTACGCTCAGTTGTACGATCTGGTCTACATTAGAGAGTATGCGGATTCCTAAATAGTTAAATTCTTTTTCTGTAAATTGAAAATTTCTTTTTCAGTAATTCTATTTCTGGGAGAGTCATGTTGCTAAATTGTGCCGCTGTTTTATGTACATTCAGACGAAACACTAGTAAATTCTTCTATTTCTTTCATAAGATGTGTCATAGAATTGTCCGGATTTGACATTGTCTGCATATAGGAGAATGTTAAGGTCGCTGTCTGAAGATGGTTAGCCCTTTATGCCCTCATTATTTCTGATTTTATTAGCCAGAGATTCTATCATTAAGAAATATAAGATTGGGGAGAGCCGACAGCCCTGTCTTGTCCCATTTTTCAGCTGAAACCAATCAAGCAAACATCACTCCCCATCACTCTGGCTGACGGTCAAGTATATAAAGATTGTATAACTCTCATCATCAGACTGTCCACCCTTGCTACATTGGGCGATCCAGTTTTCTAGCTGTGTCTTTGATGTCTATCAGTCTTCTCAGATGATTAAATGTTTGTCTTTCCGGGACAAAAAAAGATTTTGATTCCGAATGAATCAAAGACAGCAAGATAGTCTTCAGTCGGTTTGCTAGAATAGAGTTTTATAGCTACGTTAATAAGTGAAATGGGTCTATAACTGGTTTTGGCTTAAGGATGGGGATGATGCTTGCCCTGAGAAATCTCTCCCAGACAGTGTCCACTGGTTGCGGTCTCATTATATGTAGCCTCTAGGTGATTAATAAGATGTTTTTTAAAGGCCTTTTAAAAGAAGTTACCATACCCATCAGGACCCAGAGTTTTGTATTTTGCTAGGTTATCAATTGCTGTGTTGATTTCCTGCTGATCTATTTGTTCATTCAACATTTCTCTTTGTTCTAGTGTTATCTTTTGTAAATGGGCATTAGTTAGATAGTCTTGAATCTTATTTTTGGTTGAATTAGTAGTAAGTTTATATAAGACTTGGTAGTATTTCAAGAAAGCTTCTCTGATTTTTTGAGGGGATAGATGCGCCCCATCTGCATCTATTATAGAGGAAATTTTATCTCTTATATTATTTTTAATTTTTTTTTGCTAGAATTGTATCTGTCCTATTGACTCTATAATATTATTTTAGTCTTAACCATTCCCCTTTTTTGTTATTTTTTTCTAATTCACATTGATTGGTCTTAGCTTGTAATTTAGTTGGCAGGTCTTTTCCGGAGTCAGTTTTTTTTTCTCTGAAGATAGATTGTAGTATTGAATGTATAACTGGGATAGAGTAGCTCCTTGCTCCTCTGTTTACTTTATATTGTCTGTTTTTCAATTTTATGACTCAATAAAAAAAGTATTAAAAAAATAAAAAAGTTAAAGACACTGCCATCTAAACATTGCTTACACTGTGAATATAGACAATAAAAAAAAAAAATAACTATACATTTCATTGGCAGAATTTCAAGCACGTGCTACATTAATTTGAAAACTTGCTTCTAATTTATTACATTATCTTTAGCTAAATAGACAAATGTCGATTACGTTTAAGATATATAATTTGCATATCAAGCCCCAAGGTGATGTCTTAACCCCTTAATGACGTTAGGAAGTACTATGCCGTCCTCAATTTAAGTGCCTTAAAGTCGTTAGGACGGCATAGTACGTCCTGTATAAAACAGCTCATCGCGGCTCCCTGCGATGAGCTGTTTTCGGATCCCGCTGCAGGCACTTGCCTTTGAGACTTTGAGTGGCCTCACTCTGACAGGGGAAATGTAGCTGGTGCTCAAAGTGAGCACCGGCTACATTTCTCCAAATCGAACGTCACACGTGACGTCCGGAGGTCTCACGATTTTTTTGCAGGGACCCATAGGGTCTATTGAGACCCTGATCGGGTCTCTGTCAGAGTGTTCCTGGCTACCGATCACAATCGTGACCTTTTGGTGCTTATGTCGTTTGGGACGCAAGCATCTTGCGTTACGAAGGGCTTAAATGCTACATACATCATTTAAAGTATATTCAGTGTGTGTATGATATTATTTTAGCATTTAATAAAATGTTACTAAAACAAAGCACTGCTAAAATATAATCCACTTTGACATCAATAATTTCCTAAACATTTCATGGAAACATTGGGCGATATGCACAATCAGAATGACAAGTGATGCATACAGAATTAAATTAAATATGGAATATTCTTTATAATTACACAGTTTGTGAAAGAGGTAGTGTGGTAAACGGTAAAGATTGTGGAATCTACATATTTCACATGTTCTATGATTGTGTCTTTATATTAGCACCAATGTAAGGTATACATTCTACAAAATGGTTTTGATGTAAGGTAGCCATGGGGTCTATTCAATAAAAGGTGAGTTCATGTGCAATAAATTGAGATGAACATTTTGAAGGCTATTCACTAAAATGTGAGGTATACATTGTGAAGGACAAACCTGATAAGTTTGCTTAGTTGCTGGGGGGGGGGGGGGGTCACATCAGGATTGTCCCTGCACAATGTATAGCTAAATTGATCCAATTAAATGTTCATCTCACCTTTTAGTGAATGGACTCCTTTATCTGAAATTATCCATTATCCAAACTACCTCTGGTCCAAGCATTCTGCATAAGAGATACTCAACTTATACCACGTAATCATTTAAGACATGTTCCAGTAGAATACAATGCCGCAAATCCCAATGTGACATGCCTTGAGACAAAGTAACTAAGTAAATATTGTCCTGCAATTGTCCTGCAAATGTCAATAGAACTATACCACCAGCATTCTAATTCACGTATCATGTTATCAAGGGTCGAGTGTGCCTTTAACCTCTTGAGTGTGTCGATCGCTATTATCACCAAATTCAATTAGGGTTGCAGTTAGTGACCACATTGGCATTTTTTTTTTAAATATATGTGTGTAATATAAAGGTATACTCAATGGCTATAAAGTGCAGTGTTTTTTAGTCCATCCATTTTTCATGATGTAGCTGTATAAACTATTTTTTGTGATCTCGATGCTAATTTTTAGTCACACTATCCATTTTCAACTATTCAGTTTGCTATGATATCAACATCCCCACATAGCATCAATCCCACTCTACTGGCAGTAATAGGATATGTTCTTATGATGATAACTGTATCCTAAGTCATAGTTACTATGTGAAAGACAGCTACGTATCTTTTGGGTACTGATAATAAAGCTTGAAGGAACCAGCTCGAAATGATCCAAAAGCTGTTTTTCTCTTTCTGGTGATGCTCTCATTTAAGAAGTGATACAGTCTTTTGGACAAATCCATTTTTTATAATAGTCACTGCTTTCTAGAAATTGAAAGGTTTTCTGGCCTTGCAAGCATTAATCTATATCCTGGGGATAGACATATTTAGCTGTGCCAGTCTTTTTATGAGTATTTTAGTCGATAAAAGCAGGTCTGGTTTTACAATTTATAATGTTATAGTGAAAAGCATTTCCAGCTATCATTATGGACTTCAGTGTATTTTATTTAAACTGTGTCTGTAGGATCTAACATTCATTATCCAATTTGTATTTGCATTCTTACATTGTGTTAACAACAACAACCTTTTTTAAAAAATATATATATTTTAGATATGTGTCCTTGTCTGTCATAACGTACCATTTATCGAGTTTCCAAGTAAGAAAATAATGTAGTCAAGAGCTGGTGGAGTTACTACAATGAAGAAAGTAAACCCTCACAAAAGTATGATTACATTTTAGAGAGATGCAATAGTGGAAAAAAAGATTGAAATTAGTAAACACTGAATTCATAAGTAGTGTTGAGCGAACCCGAACCGCACTGTTAGGGTTCATACCGAACATTACGTTTTTTAACCCCGGACCCGAACACGGACATTCCACTGTATGTTCGTGTTGGAGTTCGGGGTTTGGCAGGGCCGGCGCCACCTGTAAGGCGACCTAGGTAGCCGCCTAGGGTGCAACTTAGCAAGGGGCGCCGGAACCGTGAAAAACAAAATCCTCCCCCTTACTTACCTCCTCGCTGCTGCTCTGTCTCCCGGTGCAGGTCCGTGGCTGTGAGGGAAGCGTTGTGCGCTCCCCTCCAGCCGATGCAGATTCAGTAAAATTTGTTTAAACTTTTTTTTAAAACAAACTTTATTGAATGCGCATTGGCTGGACGAGAACGCACAACGCTTCCCTCACAGCCACGGACCTGCAGCACCGGGAGACAGAGCAGCAGCGAGGAGGTAAGTAAGGGGGAAGGGGGGAGGAAGAGGGTGGCTAAATCCTGGCACATTGAGAGGCATAATCCTGGCATATTGAGGGGCATCATCTTGGCATATTGTGTGGGAAAATCTTGGCATTTTGAGTGGCATAATAATCCTGGCATATTGGGTGGCTAAGTCCTGGCATATTGAGAGGCAAAATCCTGGCATATTGAGGGGCATAATCATGGCATATTGAGGGGCATAATCCTGACATATTGTGTGGGAAAATCCTGGCATATTGAGTGGCATAATCCTGGCATATTGAGGGGCAAAATCTTGGCATATTGTGTGGGAAAATCCTGGCATATTGAGTGGCACAATAATCCTGGCATGTTGGGTGGCTAAGTCCTGGCATATTGAGAGGCATAATAACCCTGGTATATTGAGGGGCATAATCCTGGCATATTGTGTGGGAAAATCCTGGCATATTGAGTGGCATAATAATCCTGGCATATTGGGTGGCTAAGTCCTGGCACATTGAGAGGCATAATCCTGGCATATTGAGGGGCATAATCCTGGCATATTGAGGGGCAAAATCCTGGCATATTGTGTGGGAAAATGTTGGCATATTGAGTGGCATAATAATCCTGGCATATTGGGTGGCTAAGTCCTGGCATATTGAGGGGCATAATCCTGGCATATTGAGGTGCAAAATCCTGGGATATTTAGGGGCATAATCCTGGCATATTGAGTGGCATAATAATCCTGGAAAATTGGGTGGCTGAGTCCTGGCATATTGAGAGGCATAATCCTGGCATATTGAGGGGCAGAATCCTGGCTTATTGAGGGGCATAATCCTGGCATATTGTGTGGGAAAATCCTGGCATATTGAGTGGCATAAAAATCCTGGCATATTGGGTGGCTACGTCCTGGCACATTGAGAGGCATAATACTAGCATATTGAGGGGCATAATCCTGGCATATTGAGGGGCATAATCCTACAGCGATTATTCAAATTACAGTGATTATTTTAGTGGGTGCTATACTACATATTTGTACCCTGCCCTGAGCCCAGTGCCACAGAGAGTGCAGTGCACTTGCAACTGCATGTGTGCCAGGCACATGACTTTAATCCTGTTCTGTTAGCTCAGTGGGCAACATCTAGGCATTTTTAAATACTGCAATTTGTTGGTGTTAAATATTGCATTTGCGTCCTGCACTTCATATCTGAGAGTCAAATAGAACCGTCAAATACTGTGCTTACAGCGCATTTTGAACAATTCTAATAGTTTTGGGTGGTAAATAGTACATTTGCTTCTTGCGGTGCACTTGATATCTGAGAGTCAAATAGAACAGTCCAATACTGTGCTTACAGCGCACTTTGAAAAATTCTAATTGTTTTGGGTGCTAAATAGTACATTTGCGTCTTGCGGTGCACTTCATATCAGAGAGTCAAATAGAACAGTCAAATACTGTGCTTACAGCGCACTTTGAAAAATTCTAATTGTTTTGGGTGCTAAATAGTACATTTGCGTCTTGCGGTGCACTTCATATCTGAGAGTCAAATAGAACAGTCCAATACTGTGCTTACATCGCACTTTGAAAAATTCTAATTGTTTTGGGTGCTAAATAGTACATTCGCGTCTTGCGTGCACTTCATATCTTAGAGTCAAACCGAACAGTCCAATACTGTGTTTACAGCGCACTTAGAAAAATTCGAATTGTTTTGGGTGCTAAATAGTACATTTGCGTCTTGCGGTGCACTTCATATCTGAGAGTCAAATAGAACAGTCCAATACTGTGCTTACAGCGCACTTTGAAAAATTCTAATTGTTTTGGGTGCTAAATAGTACATTCGCGTCTTGCGTGCACTTCATATCTTAGAGTCAAACCGAACAGTCCAATACTGTGTTTACAGCGCACTTTGAAAAATTCGAATTGTTTTGGGTGCTAAATAGTACATTTGCATCTTGCGGTGCACTTCATATCTGAGAGTCAAATAGAACAGTCCAATACTGTGCTTACAGCACACTTTGAAAAATTCTGGCTACCTCCTCCTCCTGTTCCTCCAGCGCCGCTTCCACCTACACCGCCACGGTCACCGCCTCCTCAACCTATGGGTCACTTAGTATAAACTGAAAGAGAATACCCTGCACTGCAACCCTCTCTCAAATGGATAATTCTGTTGATCCTCCTGGCAGCCATGCTTTAGATTTAGATTTATGTTCTTCCAAAGCTAAAATCAAAGATTCCATCTAGTGCTATTTTATGGCTGTATTTGTAATTTGTATGTATTTTATGTCATTTCAAGTTATTTCCCTATCCGCATTTGCTTGCAGGGCACTTGTCCTACTCTTACCCACATTTTACTTAATTTTGCAGCCCTCTAGCCCTTTCCAGGACTTTTTTAGAGGAATTTTAGTGGGCAAAAGTTCGTGTCCCTATTGACTTCAATGGGGTTCGGGTTCGGGGTCAAGTTCTGGGTCAATTTCGAGCCCGAACCCGGACTTTTTCCCGAACATCCAGGTGTCCGCTCAACTCTAGTCATAAACAAGAGAAATGTAAAATACATGTTCTGCTATTTTAAGAATTTGCTTGCAATTCTGCTAACACAATGTATAGATTATTTTTAATTTTTTGTTATTCTCTATATTTACTGTGTAAGATATGTTTAGGTGATACACACCCTTATATGTTCCATAAGTAGAGCTGCCAGAATGAGTGGTAATGGCCAATTCTTATTGCTAATCTGAACACATACTGTTAGGGTGCCACATTCGAAGGAAATGGTGTAGATCTGATTCAGTCTACCCTTGTGGCAGGGGACCAACTAATATATATTAGCTGTAATTTATACAAATTGTGACACTTTCTCAGAGTGCACCAAAGTTTACTGTCCGAGTACTACCAGGCGGCCATTGCAACACATTTATTAAAAACATTTTGCTGAAAATCTGTCAGCCAATGGTCTGAGATTGTCAGTTAAGCCAAGTCTGTATGTACAAAAATGGTGAAATCATTGGTATACATCTCAATGAATGCACCTGTCTCTGCACTCACGACACTTTTTACATAGTTTTCAGTCCAATACTATGGGTCGATTTATTTCCTTTCTCCTTTGTGTCTAATCTGTTCCAATACCTGGGTTTCTCATGTGTATTTAACCTGCTTCGCCCAACTGCTCTATTTGTTCCATTGTATGCTTGTCTAGCTATATAAAAGCTTTTTTTGTCTGTTTCATCAGCTTTGTTTTCTTTGAGCCTTGGTTAGAAGGTAAGATCCTGTGGTATATTGTGTAATTAACATTTATTTCAAGTCCTAGTACAAGTACCTTCATTGTCATGTCATCCACCATCCAACAGTATTTAGCAAACAACACCATCTCTAGAGCCAGACCTCTTCCTTCTCTAGACTGGATGATAAATTGCTAGGTATTCCACCGGTCAGTCGGAGTGATTGTGAACCTGTCCATAAACATTGGACTCCTAGAGTTGTATGTTAATTAGGATTTTATAATACCATGTACAAGTTTAAGACATTAAATCTAATTTCAATGTAATTACCAGGTGTAAAAATCGGCATAATATGGATTTAGCATCAGTGCAGCTAGTATACGTACCCTATATAGTGGACCATTTAACCTTTCCCTGTAGAAAGTAGCTCAAACGATATAACTGCAGACTCACTTAATACCTGAATGGTGTTTCTATTAGCAGCTAATCTCATAAAAAAAAATTTAAGCTTTAATTGGAGTCATTCAGAAAATATAGATTAACTCACTTTGTTACAGGAATTAAAAGGAGGTGTGCAAGCAAGAATTAATTAAAATAAGTAAGCTGAAATTGATTTAACCATGATGGAGAACACCACTTACTAGACATAAAAATAATTGTGCTACTTGAGTTATGCCTGGCTGGAGTTTCTTTGTAGTGTTGTGGTGATTTTCAGTAAAACATCTTAAACACATATCTTTTCATTAGTTATCCTGCACTGTGATTAAAGAAAATACATATATTTGTACAAACCACTCAATATATATATATATTAAATGTGCCCAACTTATTTGCTGACTTACTGCTGTGTTAAAGGACAACTGTCGGCAAAAAATAAACTTATGTTTTGTTGAAATAAAGCATCAAGTGTAGGCATTTTCAGTTTAATAAAATAATACAGATAAAGTACCTTACTGAGCCCTCTGCCTGTACAAGCCTATCAGGGTGTGGACATCTTGGGTTAGATCTTTATTCACCTGACCCAAGATTCAACACCTATAGAAACCAAGATAATATACTTTGTTTTCAATTAAAGTGTTTCTATTTAAAATACCTATACTTTATGCAATCTTCCAATTAAACATCCACTACCATTCAAAAATTCATACAGCACACTTCTTTTCTCTTACAGAGTGAGATCCTATTCCAGTTTACTTTATTAGCGTCCTGGGGATTTAACATGAAATATATATGAAATAATATAACATGAAATAATATAGATTTGTGCCCCTGAGACATAAATATTCTGCTCCCCCATTACACTATCCTAAAAAGAATTGGTTCTAGTTCCACTGCCTCCTTTGAATAGTGAAATCCAAACTGCTGCACTTTTATTATGTATTTTTATGCGACTAGTATCCAATACATTTTTATAGACTGTAAACCATCTGTCTACTTTCGACAGGTGATATGTGAAATATATAGTAACACATGTCATTTCTCAATCGTTTTCATGAAGTAGACAAAATACTGTCAAGAAATGAATGAAAGAAATCTCACTAATGAGCGGAGAGTTGGATGTTTCATGTAAGAAGCATCTGTTTTGGGATACTATGGGTATTGGCATATCCACAACAGTTTGAGATATAGTCATAGGCTAGGAAACTTGCATGTTCATTATAGAATGTATATTTAATATAAAACATGGTTTTAAGCTATGTTATGCTTTTATTTACATTAGTATTTGTAATCTGTATCAGATTAATTATATACATTTATTTTTAAAGTGATGGTTATGGAGGACATAAATACAATGATAATTGATTAATACAATTACAGAATTAAGCATATCGGTATTAGTGTATAGATTAAAAAAAAATACAAAACTAACCAATCATACAGATTTTAGGATTTAGATAAAAATACTAAGAGAACCAAAGTGAGTTATGAACAAAAAAAAAATCATTGACTAAAAGGTTGGGAACATGGGTGCCCTTGAGAGAACAGTATACTGTGTGTTCCTTCTCTGAATTGACAAATGATCTGCAAAAGTCTTGTTATGTAAATTGAAAATAACCTGGGACCTGCCTTCCTTTACAACATATAGGAGGAGGAGGAGGAGGTAGCCAGAATTTTTCAAAGTGCACTGTAAGCATAGTATTGGACTGTTCTATTTGACTCTCAGATATGAAGTGCACCGCAAGACGCAAATGTACTATTTACCACCCAAAACAATTCGAATTTTTCAAAGTGCGCTGTAAGCACAGTATTTGACGGTTCTATTTGACTTGCAGATATGAAGTGCACCGCAAGACGCAAATGTACTATTTACCACCCAAAACTATTAGAATTTTTCAAAGTGCGCTGTAAGCACAGTATTTGACGGTTCTATTTGACTCTCAGATGTAATACATGTAATGCTATTGCTATTCTATAAACCAAAATAGAGTCCCCATTCATACGAATAGGTCAATTGACCTATTCGTATGAATGGGGACTCTATTTCGGTTTATAGAAAGCCAATAGCATTACATGTATTCCATAAACCGAAAGTCTATAAACCGAAAGACAATCTCTTTCGGTTTATAGACTTTCGGCTTATAGAATACCAATAGCATTACATGTATTCCATAAACCGAAAGTCTATAAACCGAAAGAGATTTGGTTTATAGACTTTCGGTTTATAGAAAGCCCATAGCATTACATGCATTCTATAAAACGAAAGCTATAAACCGAAAAAGAGATTCAGTTTATAGACTTTCGGTTTATAGAAAGCTCATAGCATTACATACAATGTATATGTATGTAATGCTATGGGCTTTCTGATTGGCTGCCCTGCAGCCTTTCAAAACGTGCCATTAAATCCCCGAACTCCAACCCAAACGTACAGTGAAATGTCTGTTTCCGTGGTCCAAAAACCGTAATGTTCGGTACGAACCCAAAACAGTGCAGTTCGGGTTCGCTCAACACTATAGATAGGCGTGTAGTGTAGTTATGATAACAACTTAAATAGTAGAGTCAATCTAGTACATAGGTTGCCTAGCGGGTCTTACATGCTGAATAACAGCAGCATGGGCCTTTACACCTGCAGTGGTTAACAAATGATGTTCATTCACAGAATCCATTCCCCTAAAGCATAAAAGCAGAACTGTTATAGGCCATGTCTTATTATTTTTTAGTGCGATTCCCTTGGTGACAATGACTGTTTTTACATTTCTGGGGTGATTGTGTTTAGCTGTTATTTTCTTCTCTCTCACATACTGTAATTACACAAATTATATGTTGTTTTTATCTACATAAGAAGGGCTTTCATTAGATATATATCATATCTTAAAAAAAATTTCTAACTTTGACCTAAAATATAATTTACACAAATACAATCATTAAAAAGGACCCCATCTAAATAGTTTTGAAATGTTGTCCCGAGTTCATAAATATGCATGTCTCCATATTTTTCTGCATTTTTTTTTGTTTTTTCCTATATTGACATTTCGACTTGAACCCTAAATTTAACCCAAACACTAAATTTAACCCCAACTCTAACCCTTATGCTATCCCTTAATATATTTTAATTTTTATTTAATTTTAACCCTATCCCTTATGCTAAAAATTATTTAATTTTAACCCTAACAGCTAATCTAGCCCTAATCCTAGTTTTAAGATAATTAATTAATTTATTTTTTTACATTGCAATGTTGCTGACTGCCTCTAGGGGCAGTCAATCAACATATTCAGAGCGACGGACGTTTTTTTTTTTTCACTTCCAAAGCTCTTGACCACAAGAGGGCATAACCATATTGCCGGAGCATGCTGCTCCATCAATATGGTGCCCACGATCACTCCATGGGGCTATCATGGGTGCTCCAGACACCAAATTTTAGTGCTAGCTATTGCCTTGATGTCGAGGCAATAACCAGCACCGTTAGAGTGCTTTTCGTGATCGTTGATCGCAAAAACCACTTCTTTCACCGCAGGACGTGTCAGGCACGTCCATTATCGGGAACGCAGTTCCAGGCAGGACGTGTCTGACACGTCCATTGTCGCGAAGGGGTTAAATAATATAATTTTTTTTCATATAACATATATCTAATAAAAATTATCGGATTAATTCAGATCACAATTTCTCATTAGACAGCCTTTAATAGATCATTTAAAACACTTTGTCATCTGTTGCCGCTTGTTTGAATGGAGAAATTTAGGTATTATAATTCATTTATCTGCTTAAAAAAAACAAACAAAAAACAGTTGACGGTTGACTGTTCATTTCAATATTTCTTTATGTTTCTATTTATTGGAAATAAGACAATGAAAGCAAAAGTGAAAAAAATATATAGCGCTCAGCTAAGACAAGACCATGTGTTAAATCCAGAACAGCTGTAACACAAAATAAAGACTACCAGCAAATCAAAAATGTGAAATAAACACATAAAAAAGATGGCACTGTATTCTAATCCAAAAATAAAATGTGAAATCCCCTGTGTGCACAAGTTACAAAAATAAATGTATGCCTAGTGTCCTTATGATCTTTCAAAATATATGCTCACAGGCATATGCAAATACATACATGCCTTAGAGCATATCTTTTTAAGGATCATAAGGTCACTAACATGTCTATTCACTAAAATTTGAGTTTTAGCTTGAGGAGGTGGACTTTGGAGGTGTTATTTTGAGACAAAGTCAAATTCAGCACCCAGGTTTGAAATGTCCCTCATTGAAAGTAATGGAAGGTGAAGCTATTTTATGAGACTAAGTCAAACTCGGGTAATATTAATTAGTCTAAAAAACAGCTTTGATCATTTCCCCTTCCATTATTTTGACTTAGTCTCAAAATGAGCAAAAACTCGAAATTTTAATGAAAAAACCCATCAGTATACCTTTGTTTTTGTAATTTGTGCACACAAGTGATTTCGCATTTTAATTATATGTGCTTTTTGCATTAGAACACAGCACACCAACTTTTTTTTTTTCGTGTTTCACTTTATTGGAAATAAGAGAAACTTGGATATGGATTTTTTTTAACAGCGACTTTCAATTTGTTGTGGTTATGCCAGAACAAAATTCTATAAATATCAGAGATGGTCATAGAATAGCATAGAGAGAATGTGCAATGCCTCATTAAGAAAGGCTTGCATTTTCTATAATGGTGAGTAAGCTATATAAAGCCTATTTAACATAAGTCAAATGTGTCAGTAAAAACATATAATAATGTGTGTTGTTTTTGTTTTTATATTTATTTTTGTTACATTTTTCAAAAGACAAAAAAGGATATATGCAACAATACATAATAAAAAAAATCAGAAGATTAAAAATAACATCCAACACATTATAATACAATAAAAACTAACCACTTGATTTGATTTTTAATATTTCTTATGACTACATAGAAAATGTATTTATCTTTTTTTTTTTTGGGGGGGGGGTAAATAATCTGGGAAATATATATTTTAGATCTGTTTTGTTTTGTGCACAGACAAAGGTAAAAAAAAAAAAACTACGAAATATAAAACAATATTTTGTTCTTAAACAGAGCAGTGGGAAATTCTCCGTTAGAACTGTATCATTGTCTTTATCAGTTAACTAGACTCTGCTACAATGTTATGGCTATAAACTACACAGGCAGTTTATTGATATCCAATTCATAACAGCAACTCAAATAAAGGGGGTGCTGACAATGAATTGCTCCATAAAAATGCAGTGTCAACAGACATTTGTTTCATGTGTTGTACGCGACAGTGTCTGGGAAGCCTGGTATCTAATACCATTGTTCTTAATGTTAACTACTTGATATGGTCATCTTTATTTCAACGATAAATTGAACTGACAATGGGTGATACGTATCGTGGTCATGTGAAGTGGGATTGGAAGTGGTGTAGCATGATGATGAATGACGGCATTAGTACAACTGCAATTTGGTATTTATTTTTAAAGGTGTAGGGGGCAACTAAAAGAGGATCGTATTCTGCGTATGTTGTACATGATTTTAATATATGTGAAATGCACTTACGGTTACTTTCAAATAATTTATGATTCCCTTATAATTTTACATTGAGGATAATTTCACAGAGGCCGTTACATTCAGTGTCATCCAATAAAGGATAGGCAGAGCTGTTGCTATAGCAACCCCAATACATCTATTACACTTTATTTGCAGTTTTTGGGTAATAGGAAGTGTCCAGACATCTTTTTTTTTCTTTTTTACTTTACATGATACTTCACTTTTATAAAAATGTTTTGGACACTAAGTGGAACTGTCTCTTTAAAGTCACATCCCATTAACATTTTTCAGTCCCTGTATTACTCAAAATTTGGTTTTTCAATTTTGTCAACAAGCTAGCACCATTTAAAATAGGCGTCTATGCCCATTGGCAATGATGTGGTGTGCAAATCTGGTGTCATACATAATTAATAAGGATCACATTCAAGTGAACTCCTGATGTACGAGCATCACATGACAAGTGTCACTGCTACTTCTTTGTTTTTTCCTAAACGTATGTCACAATATTTATAATACAAGATTCACATAAGCAACCTACCAAGCAAAAATAAATAAATAACAAAAAACAGAATAGTGCAGAAGACACTTAAAGGGACAAGTGTTATTTTTATAAAATGTTTGCTTATATAGTAGAAGCAACATTTTAAAAATGCATTGCCCTTTCTCTGATTTACACCTCAAGTGTGTCTTTGTTGATATAGTAAGTAATTTGATTCAAAGAAATACAACCAAACTGCAAAACATAATGAATTAATTCCAGAATTGGAAAGTTAGGTGAGTTAGAGAACTTTCTAACTAAGCAAAACAAATGGCTAAAAATGCACAATTGTTACAGTACCCTTGTATATCCAAACTATTGTTTGGATATACTCCAGTTAGATAATGGAAACTGGCTGCAGTGATGTAACATAATAACATAGTAATTTAGGGTGAAAAAATACACAAGTCCATCAAGTTCTTCCATCAACCCTTCTACCTATCATTCCAGCTTTTGATCCAAAAGAAGACAAAAACCCCTTTTTAGGAAGTTATTTTGAATTGCCTCCTAGGGGGGAAAATTCCTTCTTGACTCCAAAGGGCAATCAGATTTCTCCTTGGATCAATAAGCTCTATTATTAATGCTTATTATATTATTAATAGCCCTGTATGTTCTGCTTTTCTAAAAAAAAAAAAAAAACAATCCAGATTATTTTTAAATGGTCTTTATGTAATTTACTTTAAACCACATCTCTATTTTAACTGGGTAGAATGACCCTTAATGATCCAGCAATATATGGCCACTGTCCTTAAAAACAAATTCTCACAGCCATATATTGATACAATTGTGATTATTTTGCACATTAAATGAGTCTATGTAGTATTTATAATTAACAATAATTAGTATGCCAATATCCAGAGAGGCACACTAGTTAAGAGCTCAAAAACTACTAAAACTGTATAATTTAAAATGCCCCACTTTGTAAAGGTTATGATTTCCAGACAATAGAAAATCTCATAATACAGCATTAGACTTTAAACACAGGAGTCTGGATAAATCAAAAAGACTGTGACATGTTTTCCAGTGAAAGGAAAGCTAGCAGTATTGGAAAACTAGTGCAATGTATTCAGGGAGGTCTTGCAAAGAAGCATTAGATAACCCAACATCCCAATGTGGCTATAGAAGCAATTGATCAACCCCAATATCTTTATTGATTGCAGCATTGGCTCGATCCATTTCCCCAGCTCTACTTTTAATTGAAATACTGCAACTCATGATGTTATACAGACTACTCATGGTGTTCCAAAGGCATTCATTTCTGGAAATATATTGTATATTATACAGCAAGGCTGAGGTTTGAGTTCTTATTTAAAGTGACAGTATTGACACATGTGACTAGTGTAACGGGTTGTTAACTTTTTGTATACATAAAAAAACTATGTACCTGGTCCTGTAGAGCATAAACAGTTTTATGTAATAATAGCTTAGATTATTTCTATAAAATCAATTATGCAAAAATATGCTTAACACCAATCATTAGAGATGCATTACTTGGTGATGAGTACAAGTTCAGATAGTCTGTGATTATTGAACACACACCTATTCGGATCATTGAATTAGTCATAATAAGGAAATTACAAATGATTACATTAGTGTAATAATTATCATTTACATAATCACTGTCAAGATATAAATGAAATGTTTCTGCAATTGGCATGAACGGATACTCCAACCAAAAATGTACTGGCTTACAAATGGTAGACAACACATGGGAGAGGGTCTGTAGCGGTAAACACACCACTGTAGACTGAAGATAAAATAAAAAAAAGTAAAAAATAAACTTAAAAAAAGCAGGGAGCAATGCAAAATAAACTAAGCTAATAACCTACTATGTTTGACAGTAGTTGTGCATCTTCATACTAGCGTTATTCATATAATTCACCTTTTTTTGTGACAAAGTTGCTAACAGTTCCAGATTTGCCAGGACAGTTTTATTTCTGTCTGCCTTATCCCGCCAAATTTGAGTCTGTCTGATCTTGCCTGCTGCTGCCTATTACAGTTCTCTGCATATGCAGCATTGAACGTAAACTATGTTTGTCTTCTGGACATACATAAAGACATGTAACCCTAGACACCTGGTACATGTACTGGGAATGCTAAAAAAAATCTTGTGAGGTTATGCAATATTGCGTAACTGTGCTCTGCCCAGATCCTGTACTAGGATGTTGGTTGGTATGGTAGTGACAATATTGAGAAGGACAATATCTCTGGGTGTTACAAACCTGTAAGCTTGACACCTGTGGTGGAGAAACTTTATCAAGTGATTTTATAGAGTTCAGAATAGTATTCAATGATTCATGCAAAAAAATACCACATTATCAGTTGTTTAAAAGTCCATGTTAATGAAAACTGAATTATTTATTATTATTTTTGTTCAGGTGACTATAATTGTTACAAAGGGAGTTATTTTGGTATCAGCCCCTCCCAATCCAGGAGGAGAATCATAATCTAGGAACAAATGGCTGCTTTAATTTTCTTTTGATTTTTTTTTCTTTTCAATTTGTTTTTTTTTCACTTGGTTTCATTGTTTCTCCTGTAATACATGCCATTTTTTTTATTGCTTTTGTCTTGAAAGAAAAAGTTTTAACATTAGTGATATGAAAAGGAAAACACTTCTTAAACGACAAATTATGGTACAGCTTTTCTTAAACATACTCCAGGCTGTAGCTAAATAGAGGGAACAGTCTCCCTAATAAATGAACCAGCTAAAGACAAATTCCCTTGATAAGTGAACTAGCACAAGAGTACAATAGAGGGTGACACATTTTACAAGGTTCTGCTTTATTACAGGAATTATAAATATTCTCGGAAACCTTTCAGAATGTCCCAAAGAATATTTAAATAATGTAGAAAATAACAAATATGGAACTGGGTTCTGGAGACTATTTCACATTTCTAGGAGAGAAAAGGTCACCTGCGTAACTCTTGTGTGCGTAGTGTAATTGAATTTCAGTATGAAAGCGGCTTGCTAAATCTTTTTCTCGTTGACTCTCGTACCCTGGATATGATTCTCATGTTGTTCCGAGCTCCGGCATGCTCCAGCGAAAGGGCAAGACATACTTAACAGACATTGTTCTTTGCAGTAAAGGCTACACTTGCTTCCATTAAACGCTTTCCATTAAGTACAAAGAACTGATCATATATTTCCTTTTGCTGTTGTTCTTAGCTTATTTGATGCTGTATCTGTTATGTTTGCATGGTGCAAAACTGTTTTCCCAAGATAATGACACATTAATATGGACAGAAAAATAACTGCATTAGCCTGACTTTGTTGTCCAGTGACATCAAATGACATGTGATTGAGTCTTTTAAATGCAAGGTAAATGACTATGCTGTATACAGTAAAATAAAAAAAAAGTGAAAAATAGCAAGAATACTAAAATCAAATTTAAGAAAATTCTATAACACACAATGGCAAAAATAAATGTTTAAGGAAATATTATAATATGCATTTCAGAATTCAAATGTAAATTAATAATCCAGGGGGGAACAAAAGAGTACATTAATATACTTCAATAATTAGAAATACCATAATAAAATTACATGGTAAGCATATTTCAATAAATATGTTCAGCATAATTTAGTAGTGTCCATATGTCATAGAACCTGATGCGTTTCTCTACACAGCTTCATCAGAGGTCAATTATGCTGTGGATTATTAACTTACATTTGAATACTGAAATATATACAGTTACATAGTTGCATAATAGTTCAGGTTGAAAAACTTTTTTACCTTGTTTTACCCTTGGTGACATTTGTGGGCTGTTTTAACATTTCTGCGGTATTTGGTATAGCTTTAATTTTTTTTCTTTCTCCTTTACCATGCCCACACAAATCATATATTGTTTTTTATCGGCATAAGAAGGGCTTTCCGTTTATACCATATATTATACCAAAATTTTTCTGACTTTTATTTGAAAAAGTGTATACTCATCCACAAAAGCTAATAATAATAAATCCTGCTAAATAGTTTCTATTGTTTGTCCTAAGTTTAGAAATAGCCCATGTTTTATGGGTTTTTTTTGCCTTTTTGTTCAAGTTACAGGGCAATAAGTACAAGTAGTGCAATGCAATTTGAAAACATTTTTATTTCCCTCAAAAATAGTGGTTTTGTAACACTGATTTCAGTCATGAATCTCTGAATCACCCCACACATGTACATATTTTTCAAAACTAGACAACTCAGGGTATTTTGACATTTTACCACCAACCTGTGCCAAAGTTTACAGAGATAAAAAAAAATGTGATGCAATTCAGGTATGAACATACCGAAAATGTAAAGGGGTACTGCCAAACAACACCTCAATATATGTTCAGCAACATCTCCTGAGTACAGGATTTCCAACTCAGAGTTTTGGCATGTAGTCAGCCTGCACCCATGTTCCATTTTGGCCATTTTTGAAGCCGACCAATGTATTTTACCCCCATAAAACAATATATTTTTGAAAACTAGACACCCTAGGGTATTTTAGATGGTGGTATTTTAACACTTGCCATGCACTATGAATGGTCAAGCTATTGCATCTCTAGACTTAACATGGGTCTTAGATACATTTTTTATAGGCATGCTGGAAAAAATATTTGCTGGTGGCAAGCCAAACATTGAGTATTTTTGATTTTCAGCAAGTACTAACAAACTCAGCATTTTTATGAAGTGAACATGATTTACTCTTGCTTGAGAATTATAGTATATTTTGCCAAACATATTAGTTTTTGCAGAAATGCTGAAATAAAATCAGATTGTAATAGTGGACTTTTGGACCATACTGTGTGTTCAAAAATAACTTTTCTTCTGTAATACGTTTCAATTAAATGCATTTTAATTTATTTGATGTCAAAGCTTAACCCAATAGCCAAACTAGATATATATATAAAAAAAATGCTTCTGTAAGGGAATTTTATCAGATGCACTGAATTTTCGAAACCACTAACAAGATTCTGTATTGTGTGGCTTATCACCCACTTGCATTTTTAAATTTAGGCCAGTCATATCTACAGCAAGCAACATGCTATTTTATGTGCAAGGGGTTAGATAAGGTATAAAAAAATGTAAATGTAAAAAGTATAACAGCGTTTACATTTTCCGTATTCTAACTTGCTTTACAGTGCTAGTTTTAAAAAACATATTTGTCTATAACCTGTTTAATATCGGTGTAAATCACTGTAATGTCATAAAAACTGAAACAAAGAATATAAAACAGAGTCTAATTTAATTCTCAAAGAAGGATTTATATTAAAATTAAATCTGTACCAGATGTCTTTGAAAGTGTGGCTCTAAAAATGAAATTCTGTCTTAGAAATATATTTAAAATAATATTTGTGGGGCTATTCATTAAAAGTGAATGATAGAAATCGGCAGTAAAAAGCGACTTAACACCAGGCACCTGTCTGTGGCAGCAGAAAGAGACAGTTCAGTAACAGGCTCTATCTGTCCTTGGTGTGTGCATACATGCTGCACACAGCCAATAGCGTGAGAGGAGATGATATTCATTGATATTCATTTAAATAATGCATTTCTGGATTTTGGAGTATTGCCATAATTATTTAAGCAGAAATGGTCTTAATTAAGACTACAAAACTTACCAGTTACTATGGATAACTATTAAGACTCTGTTTTAGATAGAGGGAGTGGGTACCTTTCGTGATTGGAGTTTCTATTTCTCTTCCCAAAGTGGAATACAGCTGAATGACATTATTTTAGGCACAAAAAAAAAATTAGAAATTCTTCTGTTACAGTTAAACACAGACCTTAAGGGACACAAATTTATATTTTTGATTTTTCTTATTAAAATATCATTAAGTTAGATATGCATGTCATTTAAAAATGCGTATATATGTACATATTCTTTAAACAATGGAATGTCAATGACTCAGCGGCTTTGAAGAATTAGAAAGTAAAAATATTTGTTTGGGAAACTGTCTATGCTTAAAAACCATATTGTGATTTTAAATTCATTTGACATATTGAAAAATGAATTAAAAATCCTTATTAGAAATTACTTCTTTTTTTTTTTTAGATGATCTATGCTAGACTACTTGTATACAGAACATTCTCAATAAATCTTTACTCCACAAAGCAGATATGTAGGAAATACTAACCTGAAATGGGAAGTACATGGGCAGTGACTTAAAAAAAAAAAAAGTTCAGCTACTTTTTTTTTTTTTTTTAATTTATAATTCTTTATTAGCTATATTGTATCAAAAAAAAACACACCATTCACATATATACAAAAAAAAAAGTTCAGCTACTTTCTATGTGCTCTTGGAGATATTCTGGAGGTAGTCTAGGGTTATACATAATGTGTAAAACAACAAAAAGTAAGATTTGTTTTAATACTTTACAATGGAAGACTAGGTTCAGTCCAATAGTTGTTTTGTATTTGTTTCATGTTCTACTTTGATCTGTAGACTGTTCTCTTTATTGCAACAAGTGATTGCATTTTTTTACACCTGAGATTTGTATATTATCTGTTAACTGAGCCTGGGTTGTGGCAAAGCAAAATGGATTACTGTAGGATCTTGTAGACTTTTAGTTTTAGATAAAAGGTAAGTTGCCCTGCTTGTGGTTCTCCACAATTCATTTGCAGCACTTTTAAATTATAGTGGTGTTATGGAGTCTTTGGAGGTCAACTTTCATTTTGAGACTAAGTCAAATTTGGCACCCGAGTTTGACAGAAAAAAAAAAACCCAGGTTTGAATCTTCACCATTGAATGTCATAGGAGGTGAAATGATCAATTCTGTTTTTGAGACTAAGTTAAACTCGGGTGCTGCATTTGACTCAAAATGAAAATCGACCTCCGTATTCCAATTTTAGTGATTAGACCCATATGTCTAATGAATGCAAGATTGCATATAAGGACAAACGACTTGGTTTGCAATTAAGTTTAATGGTGAAGGAAATGTTTCATGTTCTTGTCATGATATATGATATATGGCAGTGGGTGTCTGAGTAAAGGGATTTAGGGGTAATTTTTCAGAGGACTTACAGGTAGGTAGATAATGTAATGGAGTAGCAGGAAATGCTAGCAGAATGTTTGGTTGTATAGGAATGAGCAGTACAAAGAGAAACATGTTCATGTCATTGTACAGAGTACCAGTGAGACCTCACTTGGATTGTAGCAGTGCTGGAGACCATATCTTCAGAAAGATATTTATATTTTGGAGAGAGTTCAGAGAAGGACTACTAAACTGACTCATGGATTGCAAGACAAGGTAAAGGATCATACCATTTATAGCTTGGAAGAAACATGAAACAGAAGGGATATTGTAGAAACATTTAAATACACAAAGGGAATCAACACAATAGAGGATGAAAGTAGATTTAAATGAAGAAAAACTACCACAACAAGAGGGCATAGTCTTACATTTGAGGGGCAAAGAAAGGTTTAAAAGTAATATCAGGAAATGTTCATTTTTACATATAAATAGTGTGTAAATAGATCTGGGTCTTTTACCTACTTTTATAAAACTAATCTAAGTTTGCCAAAAATATATATTTCAACATCACTACAGTTAGTGGAGCGCTAGCACACTGAAAAAGAGGCATCTTGCCTTGAAAATTCTATGCGCATACATGCCCAGTGTGTGTAATAAATAGTGACAAGTTCCCTTTATCCTTTGCGCCTCAGTGTATTTTCTTTTTTGTGTGAATTAACTCAACCTACTTTTTTTTTAGGATGAGGTATCATTTTTTATGTGGCCCTGCACAATGTATAGTTCATTTGTGCCATGGAAGCCACTCCTTGGTTAGTTAACTACCCCATACTCCCAGGAGAGCAGATAAAGCTGGGACCAAAACGATGGCTGACAGTCCTAACTGTGCACCTGAAGGAAATAAACCTGCAGATGTGCGCACTAATACTCAAGCCAAATGATCAGTGAGAGGGTAAATAGAAGGTGCAAGTCTGATATCTAAGACAAAATGAAAAATATTTAGAATACCGATATTGAAATGTAATGTATTATTACATTTTTATAATCATTTAACTTTACTATTAATATAGTAAAAAGGTTGGTCATTTTCCAAATCATCATAGCCCTTTAAGTATTTATAGCAGAAAAGATTGGTAGTTGTCCTTTAATGGTGCACCAAGGGGCTTCCAATGCGAGCAGCATCTGACACCCTCTCAACCCAACACCCACATTTTCATTTTTCAATTACATTGATGCCCTGTAGAATAGTCCCTCTTCTATTGGTGGCTCAGCTGATGGTCTGGTCCAAAGACCAGCCCTGCTTGCACTTCCCTTTTGAAGAAGATTTTAGAAGGAAGTTTGGTAGTCATAGAGAATAAAAAAGATAAAAACTACTATATTCATGCAAAATGACAGTAGAAAAATAGTAAAAGAGGGAACAGACAAGTGGCAGGTATAATGCAAACCTGGCATAATTACCAATGTTTTCTAGATGACTAGGAAACCGGACCTAGAATATCTGTAGCTTCCGTGTTCTCTCTCATGGTCTTCATATGAGATAGCTGCTAAAGGGACTTATGGGGATTGGGACTTCCAGCTTCAATATAACAACACAATCACATTCTGCATCCACTGCTCAGTGTTTACACAAATCAGGGAAACAATTGCCTCTAGACTGCACCCAGTGAGACAGTTTAGCAACACAGTCCATTCCAAGTATGTGTTTGCTTGGGGTCAAATTGCAACTACCATCTACAACAAAATATAACACAATTTGCCTGTGGACATTTTTATATATTTAACCTTTAGTGAATCAACCCTATTAGGTAATTCGGCATTGCTAAAAATATTGTCATTTTAAATTAATACAAATATATTTCAGAATCTACTTAAAGCACACATCTGTTCCAATACCATTTCATAAGAAATAATGCACACAGCTGTATGTACAGGTACTGTACTTCAACCTTAACTAATTAAAAAAGGCTATGTACCTTTAAGCAGTGCTGTTGCTAATAAATAGACATAGTAAACACTATTGCATCAGTGTCCCTGCATCTAATGTCTCAATTTTGCTTCAATTGTAATGATCGTCTATCATTGTTTTTATTGGAAGGACAGGTAATTTTACTTAAACAAGTGTTGTAATTTTCTTCACAGATTTCCAATGAATGTATTTCCTTTCTGCGCTGGCTGTGCTAGGAACTGTGGGTGACAGGGTCACAAATGAGTGACACGATGCCTGTGTATGCTCTCCCATAGGAACCCATTACGTTTTTCCATGATGCAGTCGTGTGTTAAATGCCAGAACCATTAGATTCCATTCAGGGCAGGTCATGGAGAGAGACCTTTGTGCTCTGAAACCAACCTGTTTATATAGCACACCCAAAGTGTATTTATAGGGACAAAAAATCAGTTATATTCTCAATTCCAAACAATATGCAAACAAAGCATAACTGGATTACAGTTTTTAACACTTTTCCAGTTTAAACTGCGTGCAAGACTAAACTCGGTTAGTTAAATGCTATAGGTGGTACCTTTGGTTTATTTCTAGATAAAACACTGCCTTTCTTCCCACTATAGTGCAGTAAAATGCAACTTTGATGTCCAACTGGTGAACAAAATTACCTTTGTTTTGGTGAGGTCATAGGAAAAAAAGATCTAATTGGAAAAACCAATAATGGCGTGTGAGTGCCATTTTCTCTGATGTCCTGATTCCCTTGGATTCCCAGATGGAAATAGAGTCTGGACATGAAGAAGTCGTTTGTGCCGGTGTTAATTTTATCTGCAAATTTTGATTTAGTTTTAGTCATAGTCTTTGGACTAAAATCCTAATTTAGTGTAGCCAAATTTTAGTCATCTGAATTGTTTTCGTTTTAGTCAATTAAATCTCCAGCAGTGAAGGAGAAGACTGTTACAATGTTAAGTTAACTTGCAGGGAGATGGGAGGGAAAACACTAATGTGACAGTACCAGGCAAATCAGATGGTGGAGTATCCTCTTCATCTGCAGTTTGAAGTGTGTTGTTCCAGGCATCAGACAGACACAGGGAACCTGCGTATCAGTCATCAGTCCAACTACAGATAGAGTCAGCAGACTGGACTTTTTCAGAGATCCATGGGAACCAGAATCAGAAGTTCAAATGGGTAAATGCAATAGTCCCTAATTAACATTTTAATCACATTTTAGTCAGTTGATGAAAATTGTTATGGATTTGAGTTCTAGTTTTAGTCCTATTAACTTACATTTTTATTTAGTTATTGTTTAATTTTAGTCACTGAAAACATGCAATTGATGAAAACAATGACTAAAACAAAATGAACACTACATGCATAAACTACAAAATGTATATGTAGCACAGCAGGCCAATCAGCATGAGCCACTGCATTTGATTGCATCCCCTACCACTTTAACATCATGTATCCTGAGATCAGATCAAATATTACACTAAAAGTGTATATCAAAGCAGGTGGAAAGCAAAACCAGGTGGGCTTACCCTTTGAACTTCCATTCTCTGAATATCCTCATTGCTCCATAATAAGAAAGAAATATATATAATATAGTGTAATACAGTAGTGTACAGTTAACACTCGTGCTGCATGAAAATGTTGCACTCACTAGAGGTCTGATTAATAAAGGCTTTACAATCTCTGTAGGAAATGTTCTTTACTAGGACTAGAAAAAAGATAAAACTACATATGGCATAATACCTTCAAAATTGGACTTACAGGAAATAATTACAGTGTTGGTATTACCACACTTCCACGAACTGGTACCAAATCCCAGAAGGGAATTTATACTGAAAGGAAGAAAAATCAACCAAACATTGATGGAACGTATAGGAACAAACGTTGTTAAATGAGATGCCTATTGACAATAAACCATTGTCCACTGTGGATATAAAAGGGAACCATTACATATGTGAGTGCGCTAGGTAGTGGCATGAAGAGAAACTGCTGTGCCATGGTAGCCACATGGCAATCTGACTATATAACACATCACTACATGATTCCACTATTGCAATACAGCTCCACTGTCCACCTACCAGGCTACTCCACATACTACTTTTAAGTACAGTTGTCACAGGGTGTGCCTGAACCACCTTGGGTGGTCGGTCCAGTTACAATGGCAACCTCTGTGACCACTGTACTTACAAAGCTGGTTAGTGCGTAGGACATAGGCTACCATTTTGGTCATCTGACCTCCAAAGGAGTCAGCACGAAAATCATCCACAATGGTTTCATGTCAATTCAAGATCACTTTGGTGGTCTCTGAGTGGCCAGAATTTCAGGGTCATTTGAATCATCAAAGTAGATCCCATTGGATCCAAAACTCGGAGCTGTGGTTTTCTCATTGAAAATCAGAGCTGCCTGAGTAGACTTGGTCTATGATGACATATAGAGCATTACACTGTAAGAGAATTCTGAGAGCTATTTTTTTAACAATGCTATTAATTGCTGTAGCAGCTGTACAGTAAGACAAATACCAAACCAAAAAAATACATCTGAAAATACTCTACATAGAACATGGGTTGCATTTTCCTGTTTCCCTGACAACCTGCCAGGTTTCACAACCTCACAAAATTCCTGACTGAGTTGAAGATCAGACATTTAATAATCTAGTGTTCTTGCTTTCTTGTGGTGGGATGGCATTGTGTCACCAAAAACAGTCCCTATGTAGCTAGTACAACCTTTCTTTAGACATGGGGGAGGAAGAAGCAAATATGCGAAACAAATAACTGTATGTGATTGTATTTTTGTGATGTTAAATATGAAAAGTGAATGTCAAGAAAGTAAACATATAATAAATTAGATGGTATTCTTCCTAATGCATGTAATAAGGATAGTATACGATTTATATTTATTTGACCAGCAAAAAATGATTGCACTAATGGATGTCTTAAAATTGCAACATACTGTGCATTGTAGAGTATCGTTGGACTTCTTATATTTTTTTTTCTTTTCCGTAAGTAAATTCAGTAAATAAATCACAGTCCACAATGTGTATCATAAGGGGATCTAACATACTTTGATCATACCATCTGGGGTTTGAATAATTACTTTTAACAACATTTACAAAGCATATTTATCAAGAATAAATAATATTTTTAGATACATTTCTTATACAATGTCCATTTTTTAAATTGTAGTTGATAAAGAAAACGTGTATAGCTGGTCTCTCCACTTGGCAAAAGGTCAGCGCTGGTGCCTGCCGAAAAAGGGGACTGGATTCAGGCCACTCAGAGGCAACTTTATATACGTGAAAATATATTTAGAGGTACTCGGTGGACGTTCTTGCAATAATCAGATTCAAGCCACTTGCTATAAATCTTAATGGGAAAATGTATTCAGACATGGCAGGGTAGAAACCACACACAAATGTTCAGAAAACAAGGGCGCAGATTGTTACACAGGGAACATATAAAACAAGAAATATATATATATAGTGCAACACTGTTTAATTATACTGTGCTGAAAGATACGTGTGTTAAGTGCACTTACAAGTATCCAGGTTCAAAGGCTTCAACGCAGATAATGTTCCGTACAAACTTCTTGTTTAATCTAAGATAGTGGGGTAAAAATAAAAATAAAAAAAAACATACATAGAGCAGTAGAGTTTAACAATATAATAGTACTGTGCGTGAAGAAACACTTACAGAATCCATATAATAAAAACGTCCATCAATAAGTCCACAGGAGCGGCTGGTTTTGAAGTCCCAGTCTGGTGCTGATATTTGCCCAAAAACTCAACACGTTTCTCTGGGTTAAAGGCGGTGGTCCCAGCTTCCTCAGGAGTTGTAGTAGAAACACACACACACTGGTCAAACACTTGATTTGTCCCGGGACACAACCACTTCGTACTTCCTGATTCAGTTCTAGCTGTATTAACATTGTGATTTGTAAATAGTCTCAAAATGCATTGTGTATCATGGTTTGCAAAATTATCACAGACTGCGAGATGTGTGTTTTATATTTAGTATTTGTACTCCTGTTAAACATGATCAGTCATTTATGTTAACAAGGTTGATTAACACAGTACACCATTAATATAAAAAAAATCACAGTGATATTGCCACCACAAAGTGCTTTAATAAATACGACAGCATTTTAGATTATTGTAACCTAACAGGAGTAACCAGGAGAAGATTTAATAAAATTAAACCCTTAATCACAAATTCTAATGAAATAGTGACAGAGAGAGCTTCTGACACATTAGCTTACTTTAAAATATGATTTAACCAGCATGTTTTATAATCTGTGTTCTTTTAAGCATATACTTTAATACTATTTAATCATTATGCCATTAAGCAATCATATAAACAATGACTGCATTAAAGAGGTTATGAAAACCATTAGTCATTTTGCGTGCAGATATTTGAAGGGAATGTGTAGTTCTGCAATATTAAGCATAAAGCATACCTCCCAACTTTGCTCCCCGGGACTGTCGGGACACCAAGGGGCGGAATCTGGGGAGGGGCGTGTCAGCGCTACTGCACATGTGTGGTAACACTTTCACTCACTTTAGATCCTGGAATCTGAAGCCAGGAACGCTACTGCTCATGTGCACAGTGCTGGGACACCGGAGAATGCGAAAAGTCCCACTGTCCCACTGAGCTCTACTTCTGTCCCAAACAGCGGGACAGAGGTAGAGCGCAGCAGGACAGCTGGACATAACTCCCAAATTGGGAGGTATGACAAAGGGTGGACGTCAAATACCTATTTTTCATTGCCAGGTTTTTCATTTATATAAGGGACACTTCAAGCATCTGTTTGAACCTTCTAATAGAGTTTGATCTGTTGTGGGGTTTTTTAAGCTTTTTTTCTTTAGGTAAGATGGCTCTAATCTTCCTCCTGTAAATGTAGCATCACATGGATGTACTCAAAAGCCAGAGAATATTTGGACATATTATTCCTTTGTTAAACACTGAACTAGGAGTGATAAATAATAACAATGTGACCATGTACAAAGATCAGATCATTCAAACTGGAAACTGCAACCTAACCCTGTTCTCTTGTTTTGTTTGTTTCTTTGATATCCAAACCTGCACATGTGCAGCGGGCATCTCTAAGGGAAAGCTCAGACTTGCTCCAAGAAGATGTTTGAAATGCCCATTTTAAAAGCCCGAAAAAAGGTGCACTTAAAGCTCATCCGACCTAAGATGAGTATAAACAAAACCATTGATCAATGTTTTATGCAGCTAGTAAATATTACCTTAAAAAAACCCAGTACAATAATAAAATAAAATAAATAGAAAACTCTTTTGTTTGTCTTATCTTGCATTAGTTTTATACTATTTACACTAGTAATTTGAATGTGAAGTCTGCCAAGCTAAGCAAGGTGGCAGAAGATCTTGGTCTATGATGTACAGCTCCTCTAGTTTATGTAGAGAGAAGTCATTATTTGGTTTAAGAGGACACCTGACAACTGGCTTATTAATGGAAAAATAATACTGGCATATTATTGGGCACATTGGTTGTGGCTTATTAATGGGCAACATATTATAATGGCATATTATTGGGCAAATTGGCTGTGGCTTATTGATGACAAAATAACACTGGCTTATTAATGGGAAAATTGACTGTGGCTTATTAATGACAAAATAACACTGGCTCAAAAGTGGCCTCATCTGACAGGTGTGATCCAGCTGCAATTTACTTTACTAATGGTAAAATAATACTGGCATAATAATGGACAAACTAACACTGGCATAATAATGGGTAAACGTGCTGTGGCATATTAATTGGCAAGTTGGCTATGGCATATTTAATGAACAAATGGTGGCATATTTAAAATGGCATACTGGCTGTTGCATATGTTAATGACAAAATGACTGTGGCATGTTAATTGGTACAGTGGATTATTTTAATTGGCAAAGTGACACTGTGGTATGCTCTTTTGGGCAAACTGACACTGTGGCATGCCAAATTGTGTGGATGCAATATGAGTGCAAGCCAAGTGATGTGGGTGCAATATAGGTGAATGGCAAGTGCTGTGGGTACTGTATGGTGCTGGTTAAGTCCATTAGGTGCAATGTGGGTGCAGCGGAAGGGAATAAAAACAAGACATGCAATTTTTCAATAACATGTTTATCACATATGAAAATAGTTGAATATAGTAGTAAAAATTTCATATAAGTATAAATGCACCTGGTGAGAGAGAGAGATGTGTATAGATTTTTTTTTTTTTTAGAATTGTACTATTGTCACCTCGCGGGGCTCTTGTGTGTGGCATAATTATGGGGCTCCTGTGTGAGGCATAATTAAGGGGCTCTTGTGTGAGGCATAATTAATGGGGCTCCTGTGTGAAGCATAAATAATGGGGCTCCTGTGTGGGGTATATTTTATGGGGCTCATGTGTGTGGCATAGTTATGGGCTCCTGTATGTGGCATATTTAATTGGCCATCTCACTGGCATTACTAAGGAATGTGTTTGGCATGGTATTGGAGGAAATCCAGGGGGTGACACCCTCTAGATTGGAAGCTTGTGAGCAGGACTCTCTATCTCATGTATTATAAATTTATAAATGCATATTAATGTAATGTCTGTCAACAGCAAGAACATGTCATTAGAATTACTGATAAAATTTCTGTTCAAGATCAGGTGTAGTTAGGACAGGTATTGTTGAGGAACATCATTATGCTGCAAATGCCTATTCCTGAAAAAGTAGACACACAATTCATCCATCAGCATTGCATACATTGTGGGATATACAGCATTTATGGCAGATTGGCTATAATACATTAATTATGGAATAATGATTTGTCATAATGATAGTAATTACTAATTCACCATAATAACTGCTAACTATTTATGAACTAATTTGTATTGATTAATAGTCATTATGCATTTATTATAAAACATTTTTTAAAACCTAGACGTATTGGATTAATTTTACTTGTTTATTGTTTCATACATGTTATATGTCTTTTTTGAAATTAACATTTTGCATAAGCTTTGAATTTTTTAGTTCTTTTGAGGCCTTCTTGAGTAAGTGTGTTCCTCAAAATCTAGTTACTAGAGGTTGTATAAAATGCAACTTTAAAATCAAGACAAATGTTATTAGATTTGTTGATTAAAGCATTGCCATCATGCTAGTACATTATTTACAACAAAGAAAATCGCTTAACAGTAGAGTTGAGCGGACACCTGGTTGTTCGGGTTCGGCAGGTTCGGCCGAACTTCGAAAAATTGTCCGGGTCTGTGCTCGAACTTGACCCCGAACTTGACCCTGAACACGAACCCCATTGAAGTCAATGGGGACACAAACGTTTGTCCACTAAAATGCCTCTAAAAAGTCCTGGAAAGGGCTAGAGGGCTGCAAAATGAAGTAAAATGTGGGTAAGAGTAGGACAAGTGCCCTGCAAGTAAATGTGGATAGGGAAATAACTTAAAATAACATAAAATACAAATTACAAATACAGCTGAGCCATAAAATAGCACTAGATGGAATCTTTGATTTTAGCTTTGGAAGAACATACTTCTAAATCTAAAGCATGGCTTCCAGGAGGATCAACAGAATTATCCATTTGAGAGAGGGTTGGAGTGCAGGGTATTCTCTTTCAGTTTATACTAAGTGACCCATAAGTTGAGGAGGCGGTGACCGTGGCGGTGTAGGTGGAAGCGGCGCTGGAGGAGGAGGAGGTAGCCAACACTGTTTTTGTATTTGTTTTTGTTTTTTTAAATTGGGGTAGCCCCCAAAATATTGGGACATATAACAACAGAAAACAAAGAATAAGTGCACTTGAGTATAACAATGACTGGGTGAGGCCGGTATAAATGTCTATTCTACACAAGGTACAGAGAAGTCTGGTGGGATCCATGCCTGGTTCATCTTAATAAACGTGAGCTTGTCCACGTTGGCTGTGGACAGGTAGCTGCGCTTGTCTGTGATAACGCCCCCTGCCGTGCTAAACACACGTTCAGACAATACACTGGCTGCAGGGCAGGCCAGCACCTCCAAGGCAAGCTGTAGGCCTGTGCACACGTACTGTTCCACCATGTTGCTAAAATGCTGCCTCCTGCTAAGATGTTGCAAATCCGGTGGTGCTGCTTGTTGTGGCGTGCTGACAAAGCTTTTCCACATTTCGGCCATGCTAACCCTGCCTTCTGAAGTGCTGGTGGTGCCCCAGCTGCATTGGCGACCTCTTCAACTGCCTTTGCCTTGTGCTTCCATTGAGCCCCCGGTGTCATTTTGGAATGCCCTCAGCAGCACATCTACCAGCGTGCGCTTGTAGTCGCGCATCTTACGATCACGCTCCAGTGATGGAATTAAGGACGGCACGTTGTCCTTGTAACGGGGATCCAACAGGGTGGCCACCCAGTAATCAACACAAGTTAGAATGTGAGCAACTCGGCAGTCGTTGCGCAGGCACTGCAGCATGTAGTCGCTCATGTGTGCCAAGCTGCCCAGAGGCAAGGACAAGCTGTTCTCTGTGGGAGGTGTATCATCTGTGTCCTCCGTATCCCCCCAGCCACGCTCCAGTGATGCCCACGAGCTGCGTTGGGTACCACCCTGCTGTGAACACGGTTCCTCCTCCTCATCATCATCCTCCTCCTCCTCCAAAACTGTGCCCTGGCTTGGCAGTTGTGTACCTGGCCTATGCTGGTGCAGGAACCCACCCTCCAAGCCACTTGTAAATGACTGCCTGATAACCGTGGAAATGACCCCTCTTCTTCCTCCTCCTCTTCCTCCTGTGCCACATCCTCTTCCATCATCGCCCTAAGCATTTTTTCAAGGAGACATACAAGTGGGATAGTAAGGCTGAGAACGGCGTCATTGGCACTGGCCATGTTGGTGGAGTACTCAAAACAGTGCAAAACGGCACACAGGTCTCGCATGGAGGCCCACTCATTGGTGGTGAAGTCATGCTGTTCTGCAGAGCGACTGACCCGTGTGTCCTGCAGCTGATACTCCACTATCACCTGCTGTTGCTCGCACAATCTCTCCAGCATGTGCAAGGTGGAGTTCCACATTGTGGGCACGTCACATATGAGGCGGTGAGCGGGAATGCCTAAGTTAAGCTGCAGCGCAGACAGGCGAGCAGCAGCAGGGTGAGAACGCCTAAAGTGCGCACAGACGCCCACACTTTCTGCAGCAGCTCTGATATATCTGGGTAGTTTTTCAGGAATTTCTGCACCACCAAATTCAGCACATGCGCCAGGCAAGGGAAGAGCCTGCTGTCATTTCCCCCTGGCTGTGCTGAAGTTGGTGGTGAAGGTGTTACGCTGACTGGGCGAGGAGGTGGTAGAGGAGGTGGTAGAGGAGAAGGAAGAAGCTGAGTAGGAGGAGGCAACAGGAGGCAAAGAGAAATGCCCTGCAATCCTCGGTGGCGGAAGGACATGCGCCAAACTGCTATCTGCCTCAGGCCCAGCCGACACTACATTTGCCCAGTGTGCAGTTAGGGAGATATAGCGTCCTTGCCCGTGCTTACTGGTCCACGTATCTGTGGTTATGTGGACCTTGCCACAGATGGTGTTGCGCAGTACACACCTGATTTTGTCCGCCAATTGCTTGTGCAGGGAAGGGATGGCTCGCCGGGAAAAGTAGTGGCGGCTGGGAACCACGTACTGTGGGACAGCCACCGCCATCAGGTTTTTAAAACTGTCCGTCTCCAACAGACGGAATTACAGCATTTCAAAGGCCAGGAATTTGGAAATGCTGGCATTCAGGGCCAGTGTTCGCGGGTGGGTAGGGCCATACTATCTCTTTCTCTCCAGTGTTTGGGAGATGGACAGCTGAACGCTTCCATGGGACAGTGTGGAGATGCTTGGGGACGGTGGCGGATGTTGTGGCGTTGCTGCCACTTCCTCTATGTGCTCGGTGGCAGCTGCCACTTTGACTCCAGAGCTGGAGGAAGATGCCTAGACAGCAGCAGAAGAGGAAGCAGGAGGAGCCTGAGACGTTTCTTGGGTTTTGAGATGCTTACTCCACTGCAGCTCGTGCTTTGCATGTAGATACCTGGTCATGCAGGTTGTGCTCAGGTTTAGCACGTTTATGCCTCGCTTCAGGTTCTGATTGCACAGCTTGCAAACCACTCGTGTCTTGTCGTCAGCACATTGTCTAAAGAACTGCCACGCCAGGGAACTCCTTGGAGCTGGCTTTGGTGTGCTCGGTCCCTGGGTGCGGTGGGCAGTAGCAGGCGTACTGTCTAGGGGACGGCCGCTACGTTTTTGCACCCTGCTCCCTCTTATGCTGCGCTGGTGCCTCTTTGCGACCACCGCCTCTTCCTCCAAACTGGACACGTCACTCGCATGACCTTGATTCCATGTGGGGTCTAGGACCTCATCATCCTCCACATCATCTTCCACCCACTCCTCAACCCTGCCATCCTTGCCGGTCTGCACACTGTTGAAAGCCACAGCAGTTGGCACCTGTGTTTCATCATCATCAGAGATGTGCTGCGGTGGTCCTTGCATGTCCACATTCTGACACATAAGTGGTTGTGCATCAGTGCACTCTATTTCTTACACTTCCGGGGCAAGGCTAGGTTTGATGTCTCCGCCAGCAGAGTCATCAAAAAGCAAAAGAGACTGCTGCATGACTTGTGGCTCAGACTGCTTGGCTGATTTGCAAGGGGGTGAGGTGAAAGACAGATGGCCATGGGCTGTAGGTCTCAACTCCTCCCTTTCAGCAGGGGACCGGGTGGGAGACAATGTGAAGGAACTGAAGGTACTGTCAGCCACCCAATCTACTATCGCCTGTACTTGTTCTGGCCTCACCATTCTAAGAGCGGCATTCGGGCCTACCAAATAATGCTGAAGGTTCTGTCGCGTACTAGCACCTGAGGAAGGTGTTTCACTTGTGCGTGTAGCTGGCACAGATCGACCACATCCCCTAATTGCAACAGGAGCTCCACCAACACCAGCAGCACCACGCTCAGGGCCACGTCCCTTATTTGACGCTCTCCTCATTCTTTGCGGTCACCGACCAAAGTAACAGATGGTTTATGTCAGGCAACAATGTAACCGCCAATAGTCAACAATTTTTATTTGTATTTTTTTTGTTTATTGGACTGCAAGAAATGCACCGCAAGACGTAAATGTACTATTTAGCACCCAAAACAATTAGCATTTTTCAAAGTGCGCTGTAAGCACAGTATTCGACTGTTCTATTTGACTCTCAGATATGAAGTGCACCGCAAGATGTAAATGTACTATTTAGCACCCAGAACAATTAGAATTTTTCAAAGTGCGCTGTAAGCACAGTATTGGACTGTTCTATTTGACTCACAGATATGAAGTGCACCGCAAGACGCAAATGTACTATTTACCACCCAAAACAATTCGAATTTGTCAAAGTGCAGTATAAGCACAGTATTGGACTGTTCTATTTGACTCACAGATATGAAGTGCACCGCAAGACGCAAATATACTATTTACCACCCAAAACAATTCGAATTTTTCAAAGTGCACTATAAGCACAGTATTTCACTGTTCTATTTGACTCTGTTATGAAGTGCACCGCAATACGTAAATGTACTATTTAGCACCCAAAACAATTAGAATTTTTCAAAGTGCGCTGTAAGCACAGTATTGGACTGTTCTATTTGATTCTCAGATATGAAGTGCACCGCAAGACGCAAATGTACTATTTAGCACCCAAAACACTAAGAATTTTTCAAAGTACGCTGTAAGCACAGTATTGGACTGTTCTATTTGACTCTCAGATATGAAGTGCACCGCAAGACGCAAATATGCTATTTACCACCCAAAACTATTAGAATATTTCAAAGTGCGCTGTAAGCACGGTATTTGACAGTTCTATTTGACTCTCAGATATGAAGTGCACCGCAAGACGCAAATGTACTATTTACCACCCAAAACTATTAGAATTTTTCAAAGTGCGCTGTAAGCACAGTATTTGACGGTTCTATTTGACTCTCAGATATGAAGTGCAGGACGCAAATGTAATATTTGACACCAACAAATTGCAGTATTTAAAAATGCCTACATGTTACCCACTGAGCTAACAGAACAGAATTAAAGTGATGTGCCTGGCAGTTACAAGTGCACTGTACTCTCTATGGCACTGGGCTCAGGGCAGGGTACAAATATGTAGTATAGCACCTCTCCCTACACTAAGAAGAGCTCATGTGATGTGCGTGTACGTGACTCCAGCTTATATATAGAGGCTGGGTCACATGCTGCACTGGCCAGTCACAGCCATGCCATTAGTAGGCATGGCTGTGATGGCTTCTAAGGGCAAACGAGTCAAACGCTTGTTGATTGGCTGCCCTGCAGCCTTTCAAAATGCACCATTAAATCACCGAACCCCGAACTCCAACACGAACATACAGTGGAATGTCCGTGTTCGGGGTTTGGGGTCAAAAAAACGTAATGTTCGGTACGAACCCGAACAGTGCGGTTCGGGTTCGCTCAACACTACTTAACAGTACTGTAGTTTTCAGTGTGATATTATCAGTGGAATCGCCTTACAGAAAATACATCTCTGTTACTGGCTGTTGAATATGAGTCTGAAAAGAGCAGATGAAAATACAAGTACTGGAGATGAGGTGCAAGGAACACTATAAACCATACTACAGTTTTATTATACCATTTATGGATTACTGTCGCATATATTGCTACTCATAGATGCAGGAAGCACATTGTCTTAAAAGGCTATAGTACAGATAAATACTGAAATATGAATAGGCCAGGTGCAAAAGCTTTATAATAAACAGAGGGGAGAGGGGATAAAAAATTTCAAATACAGAACAGTAAATGAGCGCAGCATGATTCTGAAAAAAGCAAATCTGCTGTGATCAAAAGGAACAACACAAAATGAATATATTCATAATAACTCCAGGCAAAATGAGAGAGTTTTACTGAATGGTTCAACAGAATAAGAACCAGTGCTTTGGGGTGAAGGAATATTGTCATATTCATTTTTGAATAATGAGTTGCCAGCTTGATACTGTAAATAATCAAGTCATTGAATAAAGAGCAGTGATTGCATTTTGCTGACAGCACCAGTATGATGTATAAACGCTGGCAGGTGTTCCCTGTGATATGTGAATTCACTTTGCTAAGGTAATTTTCAGGCCTTCAGACTGTATTAATAATAATGGATCATAACATTATCAAGCTGTCCCTTCTTAGTCTTGGTTACATTTAGTGGGTTAGAAAGATTTACTATTTTATTAATCACAGATATTTAGAGAAATGTGCAGTAAAGTTAATGCAAAAAAAGATCACATAGTAGTTCAAGATAGCACGGCGTCAAGGGGACCTGTATTATTTTTTGGAACTTTGAAAGAGAAACAGAGGTCTATTCACTAAATGTTGGACTGTGGTGAACTCACAAGGTATTAACCACTTAACGCACATGGACATTCTATGGCATCCTAACAGTCATGACCCAAATCAACATGAGGACCACATGGAACGTCCTCTGAAAAGCAGCTCATCGCAGCCCATAGTGATGAGCTGTTCACCAGATCCCTATGCATATACCTGCAGTAGGATTCCCTCTGTCAGATGAGGCCACTTTGAGTGTCTCACCCAAGTGAGAGCTGTTACATTTGACAAAATCGTCTTGTGCCTGAACTTTTGATGCATGCCTCCATGACAGCACAATTGTGTCCTTATGTGTTAAGTGACCAATGCCTGATTTATTAATGTCTTTTGATCCCTCGGTTATCAGGGTCAGGAACACAAAATCATTGTATGTGTGCGTTAAGGGGTTAATTTGAGATCATTCTATAAGGTGCCTTTCAATAATTATTTACACTGTATTTTCTATCCCTAACTTTCCTTTATACATATATGTATGCATGTATTATTTGATCTGCTGTTAAATGTGAAACACTGTCTAATACTGTTCTGGACTTGGTCCCCAGGGCATACTTAAAAACAAGATAAATATCAAGGTATTACTGGCAAAATACTTTCTAAATAAATGTTCTCAATGTTCTATTAATATATGGATACTTTAAACAAAATAATTTGTGAAATTAAAAATTGTAAAAAAAAATGATTGCATTTTAAGTCATTATTATGTATAATAAGAATATAAAGTGACAACAAGTTGTACGATAAGGAAGGTGACAGAATACTCAAGAAACAACTAAACATACTGATGACAAAATGAAATAAGAAATATTATGTTTAGCAAAATAAGTTGTGTGCCTATAAGAATCTCTGTTTGTAAGTGTAGTCTAAATTCACCAGTGTAATAGAAACATGAGGAGAGGGGGGACGTTACAAGCTCATGTCTGTCCTGTGGTTTCCAAATATGAAGTACTGCTGCTGTGACATGTGGGTGCTTTTGTCTGTACTATTACCTCCATGCTGGCTTATAAAGCTCTGTTGTAAAGACAGTTGGATGGTTGTTTTTTCTTTTATTGTTCCCAACTACACCCATGCAATTCATGCAAAAAGACAGATATACAGAAATGTCTACAGTGACTGGAAATAAATTCTAAACTAACAGGTGGTTCTAACAATTGCACCTGTAAACAGATATCCCAAAATCATGGAGCACAAGTATTCCAAAATAACTATGGCAGTATTGTGAGGTGTTCTGTATTCCTTATCACTGATCCATATTGCCCTAGACTTTGTCTGTTTCACATTTAATTCATGTTTGTACTGCTTTACTCTAGTGTATGTGGCTAGATCCCAATCTATCTTTTGGCCTCCACATTGAAAAACTATTATCACAACTTTATCCAAAAGTAGGTGCCCTGTTCAGAAACAAATCCTACCTGGTCCCCACTGTAAGGAAACAGATTGTACAACAAATGCTAATGCCAGTCATTGAACATGGGAATGTAGTGTACCTGCACCACACACCCACCTTCAAAAAACTTACTACATTGGATAACTCATTCTGCCTACAATATAATTACATGACCCACCATACAAATGTACAATGTGACATTTTAAAAGAGCTAAACTAGCTGCCGCTGGCATCCACCTTTCCAGCCTTCCATTTAGGAGCATTACTGATAAGCACCCAGCCTACCTGAGTAGTATAGTGTACCCTATTGTAACAATGCAATAATTGTGAGCCAAGGATATACTTAAAAATGAGAGATATCCCATTGTATTTTTTTCTGGTAAAACACATTTTAAATAGTGTTGGGTTGTTGGTGAGAATTCACTTTACTCAGGAATTTGATTTACTATTTCACTTTGATGTGTTGATGATCTCATGACTATTTTTATGCTGGAGTTCGAATGAAATTCAGTGTTTTACATGGTTAAATGAAGTCTGCAGAATTACTGCATTTTATGGAGAACAGTCCTTTATTATACCATTCTTAGTATCTGTGAGTAAATTGACATTGTGATGATTGTATTGGTTCCTCTCTTGATTACACAGTGTTTCAGCTGGACTCGGGTACCACTTGCTGAGGCACCCCTCTAAATCTTTATTTGCCCTGTGCCTTTCTGTCCAGGCTGGTATTGCATTTATATTTTGCTATTAACCCTTTGCTTCCTGCTCTGCTATTGCAGTTACATTTTGCTATTAATCCCTTGCTCTTTGTTTGGTAGATTGAGAGTGTGCCTGCTAGACTAGTCCGGGTTGTTCACTACATTTTTTCGCTTTGCAAGGGTATTTAGTGGTATACCAATTCACATTCCTGCCCATTTTTAGATCAGCCCTTTTTTCCCCAGCTTTTACTTTTCCTTGAAGGTTTAGTTATTCCACTTCTAAGTCAAAAGGGAGCAAAGCTCTACACAGAGGATGCTCTTTCTCACTATGCCCATGTCTGAGGCACCCACAGACCACCAGGGATGAGGTAGATTGTGTAATTTATTTATTTATACTATTCATTTTCTGAGGACTACTGTTCCCATTATGTTCTAAGGGTATAAAGTGGATATAGAGGCACAGAACAGGTGAAGATGTGTGTTTTGTAATGTATCTGTTAAATCCTTAGTAGTCCATGGCTGCATTGTTAAAATCCATAGTATGTAACTCCTCACTGCCATAGGACAAACAAATCATCTACTTTGCAATGAATGCACTTAATCATAGGTGACAGTATTTTCGAGCCTCGGAACCTTTGAGTTGAACTTAATGGGGGATATACAAGACATGCACTCCTTCCTGAACGTTCGATCTGTGCTATTTTTGATTTGACTTACAAGTTGATTTATACCTTTGTGCATATTAATAGTGCAGAGATAGCACCATTTTACTCACAGTGGAACTTCTTTATGTAAACCCCTATATAAGTTGTCACACAGCAGAGCCTCCAGGCCAATATTAGATAAATCCTGGAAATGATTAGTTCCATGTATCGATTATTTTTACCAAACTACTTAAATTATGACCTGAATTTACCAGAAAATTACATAGGAATACTGTAACTGAACGGCTGCCCAAGCTTGGTAGCACCTCTGCCCATTGCAGGAAATCACCTCCTTGGCCCCAGATTGAAGCTCAGAATCCACCCAGAAAGTCTTTTCTGGAACCTTGCTTTTTCTACCAAAATAGCAGACAGGACCACTAGCAGTTAGCTACAGCAAGAATGAACAACATTTATTTTTCAAACAACACAGAAGTATATACACACACTAATGTTACATCAACTAGGGCGGAGGTACAGGGGAACTTATTATAATCTGGTAAGCCTCAAACAACAGAAAACCTAACTTAAAACAGGTAATTAAACATAGTATACCTTAACATAATTAAACATGACACCTTTGGATACAGATATCCAGACTACAAGAGACAAAAGATGGCTCACAGGACAGTAAACACTTATTGATTAGATAAGAACACATTTTAACACTAACATGATAACATTGCACACACTATTTGGAATAGCTTTGCCTAGGCCCCTTGTGTTGAATTCCTTGCTGCACTGAATGGGTGCCTCAGGTCCCTGCCAAAGTATGTACATGGCAAAGGCCCTGGGTACTGACAGGCTACTGTGGCTTTGGGAACAGGAGGGACAACGTGGGGGCCCATATATAGCTATTCAAAAGTAAATTCAAGAGACAAATAACAAGGGGGAAGAGGGTCGAGGATTTGTCCTTTTGGGAATGCTATAACCCCTTCCAGTGCCAGGGGAGCCTAGGGCATGCAGGCTCCGTGACACGTAGCTCCTTCGGGGAGGCATATTGCTTTATCTTATGAGGGTCCACAAGGAGGTATTTGGCCCTCAGGGGCCTCCAAAGGCCCCAGTCACGGAGGACCTCCAAATTAATTTTGTGACAAATACTTTATATAAGATATTAACAAAAATCAAGATATAAATACCAAATGCTTGGAAAAAGTGGGAGAAGGTTATGGGTGAGGAATTTCAATATGAAGAATGGTATTCCCCTATTACTGATGTTAAAAGATCAATACATTGTTTGAACATCATTGAACTCCACAATAAAATTCTCCACCAGTGGCATTTAGTCCCATATATTATGAACAAAATAAACCCAGTTTATTTGGACCAGTGCTGGAGGTGTGGGACTGTTCAAGAGTTCGTCCAATATGGAACAGTGTGCTAAATGAAATAAATAGTCTGACTGGAGGTAAAAGGATGATCCCTCTTTTACATTTCAATATGGCTGGCCTTCCGTCCCAGAAGCGATACCTCTTGATCCATCTACTGATGGCAACAAAGGTGGTAATCTCAAGACTGTGGCGTACTCAAGACGTCCCGGTCTGGTCCCAGGCCTTGAGTCATCTGAGGATTCAATATGACATGGAAGGGGGATATGCGCTCTGTCAAGGAAACAAAGCTAAGTTTGACCGCTGGTGGTACCCCTGGATGGGAGGCTTGATTGAGCAGAATATAGCCCGCCTAAGTTGTGGGAGTTTATACAGTTCTCTATGCCATCATCCCCTTGTGGAATTTCCAATAGCTATTCAGATCCCAAGGATGCCCTCTATGTAAGTTTCTATGGAAGTGTGTTACACAAGTGCTACTTGAGTGTTTACCTTTTATAATGGAAGCCGTGTGAACAATGAATATTATCATACTTCCTATGTTCTTGATTATTGTGTTGGTTGTATGTAAGAAAATGTTATAATAAACAGAGAATTAAAAAAAAAAAAAACATTTAATCACACTCTATGCAATTCATTGTCCAAGCTTTAGAAAGGGAAGAGAGACGCTTTTTCATCTTTTAGTATCCAAAGACAAATTCCAGGGTATCATGCAAATGAAGTTCTACCACCTGCTGACAGATGAATGCTTAGTCATAATCCATTTAGATAGCAGGTGTTGAAAACATCCAGACATGGAAGATAATGTTCTACATTACAGTGGTCATCTATTGATTGTTCCAGGACATCTGTGAGAGAAGCAGACAAAGCTTCCGAATTAGAATAGAAGAAACATATTGTATTGTATTCATGTACAGACAGAAACATTTTAGAGATATTTTCCGCTTCTATCTCTGTTCCAGAGACAGATTTATGTTTCTGCTTTGCATAATTTATTCTGAGCTATAGTTTTTTCACTAAGTTTTGTGAGTTGACAGACACATTTGTGCTTTCTTCTCATAAGTTTTATTATTCCAGATACAGTCCTTTAGACTTGGTGGCTCCCCAACAGTTTAGTGCATTTGCACCAAGTCAGTTAGACAAATCCACTGCTCTGACACATGCATACATTGTTTAGATTTGGCAGACATGGTAAGAGAGCGTCTATATGCCATCAAACAAGGCAATGCTCCCATTATGATGTTTGTACCAAACACTTGACTTTAAACCAGGTCCAGCTAAATGAGGAGCTTCATGTGTGCTGACATCCATAACATTTCCATTGCAGATGATATAAGCTCCTGGGCCACTGATAACTAGAAAAATAGATACAGTTATGAAAGGAAAGGAACGGAATATGGGATATGAAAAAAAAAAAAAGAAACTGAAATGGGAAGTAGTAGGAAGAGAAAAGTGGTGTGGATAGGAGAACTAAACCTTGGAGAAGTGGATACTGAAGTGGTACAAGTGGCAAAAGGGGGGATACAAAAGGAACAAATAAAGAGTATACATTGTGACAGAGGAACTAAGAAGACAAAATGTGGGAACTGAACAGGAGTGGGACAGGTGGGGAAACTGTAAAGGGAAGGTAAACACAGTGATGCTATAGAACAGAACAGTAACTAATTCCATGATACTGTTACATTATAATCCAATATTTATAATGGATTAACATCTATTTATATAGCACCAAAAATGCACACAGCACTTAGTACATAGCAGTGCTATCTGATCAAACAGACGAACAAAGACTGGCGTGAAAATGAAGAGAGTTCTGCTCAGAAGGTTATATCTAAAGGGAGACAGAAGGTACATAAGGTGATAGAAAAGTGAATTAGGGGCTGTGATTGCTCATTTTGTCTGACCAGAGGTGACTTTATGAGGTTTTCTAATTGGATGATTTGTAAGCAACTTTGTAGAAGTATGTTTTGAGGAACTTTGCAAGGATTGAGAGACTGGGGCAGTGCAGGTAAAACCGTACATGTGCAAATGGAAAGGAGTGAATTGGTAGAAGCAAACACTTAGCCCTCATGAGAAAAATAATGGTGCAAGCAATGAAGGGCCTTGTGCGCTAGTTGTTACTTTAACATTTTCATCTTAGAAGGAACAGGAAGCCAATAGAGGGCATTACAAAGTGGAGTAGCAGAGGATTGGCAAGTGATAAAGATGAGCCTAGCAGCAGTACGTTGGTCTTCCTCTGGCTCAACATTCTCCCCTGAAATGTATCCAATTGGACATTGTACCTGTATTTTCAGTGATGACATTCTTTAGGTATACATGCCAGGTTTTGGTGAGGGATTGAAGGTGAAGAGTAACGGAGAGAGCACAGTGAAAGATGATTGCACACCGATGAGCTAGAAAGCCAGTGAGATGGAGAAATTGTGGTGTTATCAATGATTACTGTAACATCCACTTCAGGGGTGGAGCTCGAAGGAGTAAAGATTATTGGTTCTGTGTTATAGACATTACGTTTTAGGCAGCAGTCGAACACCCAGAAGTATATGTTAGTCAGGCTGTAAACCATCATCGATGATCAAGGTCTGAGAGGGGTAAAGATCAGGAAAGGAGGGTTTGATTTGATCTCTGCATACATTTGATTATAGCACATTTCCTTTGAAATATATATGTTTTGAAGAACAAATGCCAAATAGTCCCTAGTTAAAGGAAATTAAAAATAATATTTGTATTATAGAATTGTAGCTAGAAAATTCTTATGGTAAAACGTATAGCTCTGTTTGTGATCATAATATATCCGGTTATAGCATCTCTTGGTCTATCAAAAATGGAACAGGTTTGAGGCAGATGGTGCTAAAAAGAATATTGCACTAGCAGCAACTCGTCTAGCAGCTATCCCACAATGCCGCAAGAAAGTATGTAAACAGAAAATGCAAAAGGTGACAGTGCACTATAAGTGATTTAAAGTGACAGTGCAACCAATCAGTTATTTGACTGTGCAAAAAATGCAGGATATATACCCAGTGAGGCAAATAAAGATATATTGGTTGTGCAATAATACAAATTATAAAACACAAAGCACTCACATATAGTCCATATTGTTAGGACAAAACAACATAACATCCATATTTGGATATATCTCTTGGTCTATGGTTACTTTCTAGAATATTATTTCACTGTTCTTATTCTTCAGGTTCTATTAACTTTTCCCTTAGCTTTTTAGTTCTTGAAGCCTACAAATGCAGTTTATGATGTGATGGTTATGAGCCACCCACACCAATATTAGTCATTTACTACAGCATGGGAATTAAAACGCAAGTATTCTATTGAATACCATACATTATGGGAGGAACCACTTCAAAAGCAATGGGCAGATCTAATCTAATAATTTTAGAATTTGTATTATTTAAAATGCAAGCCACAGAGTACACTACACATAAACAAGCAACACAGAGAATAACGTTAAGTGATTTCCCTTAGCATGATACATTGTTATATACAATTGATATATATTTTAGTGCAATTTGAACATGTAATTTAAGTTGCTGAACAGGTTAATTGCAAATACTTGGCCTACATATACATGTACATATTGTTATACTTACATACACATACTGTTTGAAATTAAGTGTATATAAAATATATAAACTGAATAAAATTTTGCATTCTATTGATTAAATGTTCAAAGATTTTTTTTTTATGTGATTATTAGTTCATTTTATAGTTTATGGCTCAACCATATTTTTACTTTGACGATAATATATTTGTACATTTATATGTTTATACATTTATCACATTGCACACTTTTATAAATGAATACAAATATATTATGCTGAAAATATTTGCTTAAAATTCGTACCATTATAAATGTTAGTATGCTTTTCTGTCATGATACCATGGGACAATATATAACGGACATTTATGGAGTATGATGTTACCCCTGAAGAAGTCAATGAGCGAAATGCATTGGGTGAGTGGAATCCTGCATGCTGGAGTGCAGTGATGTATGTGAACATAGTTCCCCTGTCAAGACCGCTGAGTTTCTGCATTCCCGAAGGTCATCCGGGTCCTTGAGAGCTGATTTTCTCTTGCAGCTTCCACCGCATAGAAGCTCTAGCATCCTCATTATCACATGGGATTTTATTTCTCAGTACTTTTAGACAAAATGGAGTTTTGTTTGATAGTAAGTTTTATTAAAGCTTTACAAAATGTTAAATCATATCATGCTATTGTCTGCTTTCCCTTCACGTGGACAGTGATTATTTTGAGTCCATCAAAAATTCTCTCCTGGTGTACAAATATGTGTGACCTTTAAGAAATTAATTTGTTTTAGGGGAGATACATTTATATGGACCATTCTTTGGGCTGACATTATGCAAGATTCTGTTCTGGGTATGCATATATTGTTTAATATAGTGTGAGCACTTTATACAAATATTTAGCACTTTGTATATTCTTTGCACTTGTGTTGCACATTTCACTGTGCCACTCAATTGTAATATGCACTAGCCTTGTAGCGCAGGACACCAAACATGTATTTGGAATACTGAGATAAGACAACACACAATATCCTTGATCACTGCAACCACATATTCACCAACTAAGTCTCTAAATATGTGTGTCCCAGTAAAAAAAAGTTCTGTCTTTCTCAGTACTCACTATTAGTAAACTGACTAATACAATGTACGTATACATTTTATTGTCTTTCTAAAGTGACAATGTAATATGTGCATTGCAATGCATTTTAAAACATGGTGTCTTTTTATTGGTCTTGTTAATTTTCATAGCAGCATTTTTCCATTATATTTTGTTGCTAGGGTATTATTTATGATTATGTTGCTATGAACCTTTGTATGGTTTTCTATAAATATAAAGTGTTATTTACTGTGTTTTGTGTGAAACTATTCACTCTCTGACATCCACGTCTGTTTGACATTTTGATTCTCTGAATAAATACTGCAAATCCTAATGTCCTGCTGATTTAGTAACTGCCTTTTGATTATCAGACAGGTGGGACTTAAATACGAATCACCACAACATTATATTTCCCAATCAATAGTCTTAAAGTGATTTAATTACCACTCATTTATTGTGCAGCTATGATCTGAACATGATAGGACAAAATACAATCATTTCAAAAACTCACTGGGCAAAACAATATATTAAATACAGCAACTATCTGCAACAGGCACTAAGTAGGCTCTAGTTCAGTGATGGTTGGGGAACTACATATAACATTAAGATTAGTCATAAACTTGATGGAGCATCATGGAATATGGAACTCCTGAACATCAGCTTTTTTTCCCTTTTGAAATTTTAAAAAGTAAAGATAAAAATAAATTTCCATAAGCTCTTTCGCCTACAAAAACCTAGTTAATTTGCACATTATGTTGTATGTGGATTTCTACCTCCCCTCCTGACCTCATGGAGGTCCAGTTCACATTCTCACTCTACGACCAAGTCCGATGCATAACATTGCTCAGGGTGTTCGGCATGCGGGTAGCAGATGGATCATGTCTAACTTGTATCCAAAATGATTCAGCTCCAGGAATTATTTTGGCTGTTCTCACAGAGGGGTAATTACTAAAGGCTTGAGATGCGTGACTGTTAAACATGTAAATATTTACAACAATATTATAACCTTCAGCCTACTGGGAGGTCAAAACGTCAGTTTCTCCAAGCCCTATATGTAAAGCAGGAACCTAACTAACAGGAGAAATAAAACTCAAGTCATGAACAGTATCTCTAACTAGACTGTAGGCTTGTGAGCAGGGCTTCTCTCTATCTGACATATCACTGTTTGTATGCTGTAGTCTGTAATTCCCTTTTTATGTTATGTACCACATTGTTGGTGTTATATAAATAAATACAGAGGCGGCTCTCTAATTAGGTGAGTTAGGCAGCCGCCTAAGGCCTCCCATTCACGGGAGCCTCGCGGCTGCCTAGCTCACCTTATAGCCTTTGATGTAACAGGGATCTTAACGCTGATCTTTACACTAACCTTGGTTGTCTCCTCCGTACATCTTCCCTCCTGCACAGAGGAAGGAAACTCCGGTCGCGTTTTTTTTTTTTTAACTTTATTGATGCCGTGTGGGTTCAATAAAGTAAAAAAAAAAAAAAAAAAACGTGACCGGAGTTTCCTTCCTCCGTGCAGGAGGAAGATGCACGGAGGAAACGACCAGGCAGCAGCAAGGAGGTAAGTACTGGGGAAGGGAGAGGAGGGGAGCAAAATCCTGGCATACTGAGGGGCAAAATCCTGGCATATTTAGGGGCATAATCCTGGCATAGAGTAGCAACATATTGGCATATTGTGGGGCAAAATCCTGGCATAGAGTGGCAAAATCCTGGCATAGAGTGGCAAAATCCTGGCATATTGAGGGGCAAAATCCAGGCATATTAAATGGCAAAATCCTGGCATATTAAATGGCAAAATCCTGGCATATTAAGGGACAAAATCCTGGCATATTGAGGGACAAAATCCTGGCATAGAGTGGCAAAATCCTGGCATAGAATGGCAAAATCCTGGCATATTGAGGGGCAAAATCCTGGCATAGAGTGGCAAAATCCTGGCATAGAGTGGCAAAATCCTGGCATATTGAGGGGCAAAATCCAGGCATATTAAATGGCAAAATCCTGGCATATTAAATGGCTAAATCCTGGCATATTAAGGGACAAAATCCTGGCATAGAGTGGCAAAATCCTGGCATATTGAGGGACAAAATCCTGGCATAGAGTGGCAAAATCCTGGCATAGAATGGCAAAATCCTGGCATATTGAGGGGCAAAATCCTGGCATAGAGTGGCAAAATCCTGACATAGAGTGGCAAAATCCTGGCATATTGAGGTGCAAAATCCTGGCATATTGAATGGCTAAATCCTGGCATATTGAATGGCTAAATCCTGGCATATTGAGGGGCAAAATCCAGGCATATTAAATGGCTAAATCCTGGCATATTAAATGGCTAAATCCTGGCATACTGAGGGGCTAAATCCTGGCATATTAAATGACTAAGTGTGTGCTGGCTGCATGTGATTGTGTGCTGACTGAGTGTGTCTGTGAGTCAGTGTGTGCTGGCTGAGTGTCTATGAATGACGTTGGTGGCTGAGTGTGTCTATGATTGACTATGGTTCCAGAAAATCTCATCCAAGAATGAAAGAGAAGTGTGTGTGTCTCTGAGGGGGGGGGGGGGGGGGGGGTTGTAATGTATTTTTATGAAGTAAATGCTGGATATTAAGAATTCATCCTCAGCAACTTTGAACCATGCCCTGCTTTGAATTAATCGCAGATAGCAAATTATTAATTAAAGTCAGATTTTATACCAAATACAACTTTATTTTCCCTTATTTTACTACATGTTTGAAGAATGCTTGTTTCTATTTGCCTCTTTTACCACTATTGCTCATTAATGCCGTTTTGTTGTTTTTACATGTATTTAAGTCATTGAATGTATTCTATTTATCTTTTTTATAGATCATGCTTGATTCTCCTCTGCCTGGTGGGGATTTTTCAGCAGACTAGTGATGTGCAATGATAACAACGATTACTAATGAAAGGCTCTGGCAGCAAAGCTAAAGCAAAGGAAGCATGTGAAAGAAAAATGTTTGGAAAAAAAAATATGAAAAACAAACAGGTCATTATAGCCTCTAGGTCACTGATGACTAACTTTGGCATTGCATTTGCTTGGGAATTACATATCCCAAGAGTCAGCCTGCAAGCTGAGAATTGTGGGTTGTGTAGTACCAAACATCTGCAGTGATAATGTTAACCATCACTGCACTAGGCTAATGTCAGAAGATTCAAAGATATTTATTCATTACTGTTCATCTTTTTTTAATATCTGGTTTTGTCAACAAACTGGCACATGACAAATTTCCTCTAACTCTAAAGAAAATGTTACATTTGGACTCTGTATCTGTAATTTAGAAATCCACATGATTGGCTGTTCATCTTGAGAGCTCCAAGTTATGTGCAAGAAGTTTAAACACAACCTATTCATCGGAGCAATGCCTACAGAATATGTCTTAAGACATAATGTTGGCCCCATAAAAGTGCAATCCTTCAAGGCTTCTCATCTTCTCCAATACAGAAATCTCCTACGATCTACACTATAGTTACACCATATATAATGTGAAAATGCTGCAGTGTTTACAGGATTTTGAGTTATTTATGGTGAGTGCAGCACCTCATGTTCGGGGAAAACAGCAATTTACTTTTTGGAATAGTATGCACGCCCTTCGCCGCGTCTGTGATTTTATATGGTCACATTTCCTCACTAATATCTTCTGCAATAAAGCAAAGTGTGAAAGCAATAACAAACCTGTCATTCGTTTCTTGTTGTATGTAGCCAAACTTGTTGAGATTCACGAAGAACACAAACAAAAGAGAATGTTAATAACAAAAAGTAAACCACTTCAGTAAAAATGTATATGTTGTGCACGGATAGACAATGTATCAGTACAGGGACACAGGTGTCCGTGATAAGGTCTAATGGGTCTAATTATGAAAATGTGAGTTTTAGCTAGAGGAGGTCGGCTTTGGAGGTCAACTTTTCATTTTAAGTCAATTTCAGCACCTCAGGTTTCAGTCTTCGCCATTGAAAGTAATGGGAGGCAAAATGATTAAAGTTATTTTTCTCTCAGGAACAAAAGGTACAAAGTTTGACTCAAAAATAGCTTTGATCATTTCACCTCCTATTACTTTCAATGGGGAAGATTCAAACCTGTTTTTCTTTCTAAGTCAAACTGGGGTACGCAAATTAGTCTCAAAATGAAAGGTAACCTACAAAGTCGAATTTTTGTGAATCGACCCATATGAGTCAATGGTGGTGAAGACTTAACATGCTGACAAACTTCAGTCAAATTGTTATTATTATATTCCCATTACAAGAACATTTCTCAAGTTAGCCCATGGGCTATATCATTATATCATCATTATTTTAAAGTGCTTGATTTTAGAATGACTGAAGCTAATGTGTGTGCAGTTTATGAATTATTTTACAAACTGATAATAAATAGCATATTTTATAACCTAACTACAAGTATGGTACATTGACAGTTTTTTCTAGCTTTTGATCTGTAAGGAAATAACCTTTGCCCTATGATTTAGCCGACAAACACACATTTTCACATTATTCAGTGAACCATCTAGGGACAGTCGATCTATTCCTTCAACCCATATTAACATCAATGTGCCGAGAATATATTCTACAATAGGGCCAGTACAGTCACAAAGCTACCCTCCTTTTTTAAACACATATTAAATTTAATAATTTCATCTTCTTTTTCTTGCCGATAATGCTGTTTTATGCAGCTTTCCACAAGTTTCTGGTAGTCTACTTCTAATAATATTTTTTTATTTGGAAACTGTCTGGCTTGCCTTGTCAACCGTACTGAGGAAAAGTTACATCCCAACTGCAGCAACATTAATCCTTTCAGTTCCTAGGAGTAGATAACTTTCTCTACACTCCTTCAGCACTGAAAATGTTAAAGAACATACTTTACAGAATCCTTTCTCCAATAAAATGTAACAATACATATACATAACAATTTAGTTTTATATGTTGTTGCTCCATACTTGTAGAAAAGAGCTCCTGCTCATACATCCAACATTTCCATGCATGCATTTAACTATACATTTAAAATAAACGAAATAAAACATAATATTAATCATTAGTTATGGTAGTTTCTGCTTAATAATGCATGTCATCATTTTAAACAGAGTTAGAGTTGGTTGAAGACAGGCTCTGTAACACCCAGAGCATCTGTACATTTTTACTGTCCAACTATTTCCCCTTCTGCTTGAATTGCTTGTTCAACTACCCAGAATGCTCTAGGCAAATGACAATAAAACCGCCAGCAAGGTGCTTATGTTATCTAATGGCAAAGTTTAGTACTTTGTTGAGAGTCTTTTTTCCCCATTTATCTAGCCAAGATTCAAATAGTACAATTGAAACATACATAACAATGGTTTCCAGTAGTAATTTATTTACGTCTAAATATTTACATGTATTACAGTTTAACACATGATATTTGCCTGTGATTCCTTACATACAAGTATGCAGTTTGCCTGGCAGGAATATTACAACATAAAGAAATGCATAATACTGTTCCTTTTGCAATATTGTATTTTACAAACCCTTTTCTTTCACTTTACAAGGACCGTTCTAAATGCAATAAACATGACATATTATTACAAAGTTGGTTTTTATACTGCAACACTTTTGCTACAGAGATAAAAACACAAACGTTCTGAATAACTAACTGGCAGGTGCTTTACACATCCTTTCTATGAGGATTAAAGAAAGAAGTGGGTTTTACCTTCATTAAAGGAGATTGTTATGTATGGATGTAGCAGTTTGATGGTTCAGCCATCTTTGTCTCGTAAGTGATCTCCATTGCCTTGCATTTGAATTTTTGTTCTTGGCACAGAAAAGAGCAGGAAAATTGGGAACACTAAGATATCTATTCACAAATGTGATGCTCTATTTTTGCATACTCAAATAATTCAGATTCTTCAGATTCTGGGGTCTCCACTAAAAAGTGAACTGCACAAATCAGACATTGGTACCAGAATTAGATACATAGGCTGCTATTCACGCAGCGTGCATGGAGGGAAGACTGCAGAGGAGGGAACATCACCCATGTAAGTACTGGGAAAGGGGAGATTATTTTATTGTGGCATATAATAGGCAAATTGGCTGTGGCATATTAATGGGCAAATTATCAGTGTCATGTTAATGCGCAAATTGGCTATGGCATTTTAATGGGCAAATTGGCTGTGGCATATTTATGGGCAAATGAACAGTGACATATTAATGGGCATACTGGCTATGGCATATTGATAGGCATACTGGCTGTGGCATATGAATGCGCAAACTGTCTGTGGCATATTAATGGGCACATGAACAGTGGCAAATTAATAAGCATACTGGCTATGGTATATTAATGGGTATACTGGCTGTGGCATAGTAATGCACATACTAGCTGTGGCATATTAATGGACATGTTGACTGTGGCTGTGGCATATTAATGAGCAAACGAACAGTGGCATATTAATGGGCATACTGGCTGTGGCATATTAACTGTTAAATGAACAGTGGCATATTAATGGACAAATGGTGCCACATTTTACTGGACAAACTGTGGCATATTTTAATGGGCAAACTGGCTGTTGCATATGTTAATGGCAAACTGATTGTGGCATGTTAATTGGTGCATGGCTGTGGGTAGTAATTTAGTTTTTCTAATACACATTTTGTTATTCAAGTCAAGGACAGACCTAAATTTAGAAGGTGAAACAACATATATTTTACATAAACTGAAGATCCCTACACATTGCTTGCCTAGGAGGTTCACACAGTATTGCCAAGTAATGCATCATATATGCACATAAATGGAACTTCAGTGATAAGATATGAAATTAAAAGGGAGCATTGGTAACGAGATAATCTGGAAAGTAAGCAAGAATTCTGGGAAGTGAACAAAGCCAACCATCACTCAAATTGAAATGTCAAATTAAGCATTAACTTCATAAAAGCAATACCAAGCACTGGTGTGAGATGTGTAGACTTTGCATAGAGATTCTGTTCAGGTATCCATGTAGCTGATGTACTGTGCTCAAACGTACATAGGCAGACACTGACATGGCGCTCTTTGATAAAACCTATCCGCAGCGTAATGCGTCATGTATAATGTGAGGTGGGAGTTTACTACACAGGAAGAAGTTGACAGCGTGGTACAGATTCAAATAAATCTTTAGCATTTGTGATGATCCCATTCTCCCCGTAGCCGCTTACAAGCAAGTGTTACATATAGTATTATGCTATGTCCATTTTGCTTCCATGCACTTTACTCTGCTAGTGTTTGTTAGTCCTTGTCCAGAGATTGGGTCATCAGCCAGACTGAAATCCTATAATGCCTGTACATTGGGTGAGCACTGGAAATATTATTCCTTTTAATAGTCACACCTTTGTTCTTCTTTATTCTTTATGTTTTCATACTACACGCTGCTGGGATAAGCAATCTCAATTTAAAGTTTCATTATTTTTATGCACAACACCTCTCCACTACTTTTTTGTGTTGTTGTGGGGATAACACATGTGTTTGCTGCAATTCATTTGTAAGTAGGTGCCTTATTCACTTATTGTTTACTGTTCACTGGCATAGTATACACCAGTATTATAGTAAAGATCTCATCAGTATGTATAGCTAACCAGACAAAGATACCTCCCTGTACAATGCAGTTGATGTGGTGTGTACAGATGTGATTATAGATTATAGAGAGTGTACTGTAGGAGAGAGATCCATGTTGGCTTGTACCAGGTCAGATCAGATATGTAGAAAATACATCTGACCATCAAGTCAAGTAACCACGTTGGTTAGTTAAATTAGTTCCTTAGGTCACATATAGGGTTGCCACCTGGCCGGTATTTTACCGGCAGGCCGGTAAAAAATTGGCATCAGGCCAATGTTAAGTCTCTGGAGACAGTACCAAGGCCAGTATTTTTTTGAAGAAAAGGTGGCAACCCTAGTCACATATGACTCCTACATACTGCAAGGCAGAATGCAGAAGTCACAAGTGATGTCATTATCTGGATACATTTAATTACATTTGATTTTGTACATTTGCTTACAATTTTGGTAAAGCAATGTACAGGTATTTTTATTATGGAGCCCCATAATAATATGAGTGCTACAGCTCTATTGGGTGCATTGGCTTCTCCTGTTTTCAATATTTAACACAGGAAAAAGTGCTATACGTTGTTATTTGCACTGGATGTGTCCCACTAAGCCTGCTAGCACACCTCAGAAACTAAAATCTGTATTTTTTTTATTTAGTTTTCAAACACTGAAAAAATGTTAATTTGCACTATTGGAGGCCATTGTGTAGTTAAGAAACATAATTCAGATTAATGTCTGGAACTCACTTGTTCAATACAAGTTGTACTACTCTTTAACCTGCAGCTTGCTGGCTTGACCTATTCAGCCATGTATTGATTAATACATTGACTTTTGCGAAATGGGTAGAACATAAGGGGCAGAGACAAGCGGCGCAAAATGAGATTGTTCCAAAATACCGGAGCTCCTTACACCAGCCTTGTCTCCACAGGATTATTGATAGTTATACATATTACTATTGATGTATACTACATCTATTGTGTATAGGTATATATTTTCACTGTTGCATTAACAAAGAACATCTATTGAGTTAAAAGTATTAATCACTAACCTAACAGTAATCATATAAATGTTTTTAAAATAAGTTGGTTAGAAAGTAGCTGCACTCTTTATTCTATAATGTTGTCCTATTTCAAATGCTACAGTTTTACAGCTCTAGGATTCATGTGCCAAAGGGTTGTTGCAAGTAATTTAATTGCATTAGCCACAAATAGCAATAAATTAAAGTGGACTTTTTAGCACTGATGAATTCTGACATTCGTGCCCTGTCAACTGCCATGAGCTTAAACTACCACACTTGTAGATGAAAAACTCCTTCTCTGTATCCAGACATAAAAAACACTAATACTATGTGACTTAAATATAGGCATTTAAAAACAATAATTGACTGGCGCTCTCTGCTTCTAGGTTACAAAATAACTGTATTGCCCTAAAGACTAGGCTTATGTCCTAGTAACAGGGTTGCCACCCTACAGCAAAAAAATTGACTTGAGGCCAATGTTAAGCTTTTGAAGGTTACAGCAAGACTGGTATTTCTTTGAAGAAATGGTGGCAACCCTATGTAGTAATTTTGACTACAAGCTTGAAAATGTGTCTCAAAACATGAGTGTGTAAAATACATATTCTCTGAATTCTACTGTTTTGCATGTCAGGACGTATTTGCAATTATCTGTTCTTTAGCAGGTCTTAAAATTAGGTAAATACAACCTCAGATGAACAACAACACATGACATACTATATTGCCCCATGATTTATTTAACAAAAATAAAGCACAAATGGAAGATGTGGTTTTAAAAGGGGTAAGTTATATTGCTTTTATTACTCTATCGTTTGGCCCAATAAGCACCATATCCAAACATCCAGGAATCTCCTGGTTAAAACATATAAAGTGTGCCCTACATAACCAATTTATTAATTGCCAAATAGCTAGACTATCAGGAATAACAATCAACTACGTTATATCCTTGCACTGTTCTCCTTCCGCTTGATTGTCTCCATTCATCCTAATACCAATAATCAAAGTATTTCACACATCATTCTGTTATATTTATATATTTATTTTTCTGGAATTCCCTATTCATCTATACACTCAGAGACTACTATTTTTATCATCATGCACAACCTCTGATGAAGTATTTTTAAGGCGAAACAATTCAGGTCCTGTCATAAGAAGTCTCTTTCTTTATTATAACAATATTCTGTTACATTTTTGTAATTATAGAGTATAAAAAAATTTTTTTTAAAAATTACATTGCATTAAATTATATATGTATATGTGTATCCAGTTGTGTCTGTCTTGTGTATATTTAGAGCTCACCCCAACATACTACATCTTTGTATTTCTCTTCTTTTTTTGGGGCTTTGGGAAGAGCTGGTTGAGACCTGTAACAGCTCTGTCTGTTAAGTGCATAGTATGTGTGTTCCCTTTGCCTTCTACCATCTTTCCTGCCATTTTATTGGCGCTGACTTGGACAAACCACTGTACAATATTAAGAGTCTTGACTATGTTCTAAAGTCCCCAAAATGCTGTGTGCATGTATGCATAGTCAACTCCCATATTAAATGTAATGACTCTACCCATCCATTTTGTATTTGTTTGCTTAAATAACATTTATTTGTTTGATAGGGCTTCTATTTTGTGTTCTAGTTAAGCTATTTCATTGTTTAAGAATCAGATAAGATTTGCGTGACTTATTTTTTAGTCTAAATGCTTCCAAACATCAGTTGGGTATTTATGGTAGCCTTATAAGAATTCAGCACAAACTCTTAAATTGTCATCAGTAAAAGCAACTGTAATAAAAAGTGATTGTGTTGAACATAAAAGTAAATAATGCGCTTGTCTGAGTTGGAATAACTTGCATTGGCTACACAGTCATACACATCACATTCTTTGCTGTGCAGTCAGACTTTCAATCAAGCTCATTATATACCATGTAGTGTTTAAGCAAGAGACAGAGTATGACGAGAAAGGATATTATAGTAATAGCAGAATTGCAAAATCAATCATACAGATCAATGATGCCATCTCAACTTCAACTACTAATTAGCAAAGCTGTTGTCTTTAGTGTTTGCCAACAGGTGTAGAATTCTTAAACAAGAAAGCAAGACATTATGCGTGTTAAATTGTAACTACAGTATTTGCTCGATTATAAGACGACCCTGATTATAAGACGACCCCCCAAACTTTGGATATTCCTTTAGGAAAAAAACTAAAAGCCTGAATATAAGACTACCATATAGGAAAAAAGTTAAATTTGTATATATTCACATGTAAATTGCTTTTTTAATAAAAAAAATTATGTAAAAAAATGCATTTCTTGTTTTTATTTCCTTTTTATGTGCCAATGCTGCCTCTCTCTTTCCTTTGCCCCCAGCTTTGTCTCTCTCCCCCTCCCTTTGACTCCCCCCCTTGTTTCTCTCTGCCCCCTCCCCTTGTTGCTCTGTCCCCCCCTCCCTCTGTCTCTCCCCCCCCCCCTTGTTGCTCTGTCTCTTCCCCCCTCCCCTTGTTGCTCTGTCTCTTCCCCCTCTCTCCTCTTGTTGCTCTGTCTCTTCCCCCTCTCTCCTCTTGTTGTTCTGCCCCCCATCCCTCCCCCTGTCTCTCTGCCCCCCATCCCTCCCCCTGTCTCCCTGCCCCCTCCCTCCCCCTGTCTCCCTGCCCCCTCCCTCCCCCTAACATGTAAATAGATCCCTGGTGGCTAGTGGGGTAAGCCGGGGGATGTCTGCACGATACGTGCAGACATCCTCCATGCTGCCCGACACCTCCGTCTATTATGACGGACAGCTGGTCCGTCATAATAGACGGAGGTGTCGGGCAGCATGGAGGATGTCTGCACGTATCGTGCAGACATCCCCCAGCTGCCTGATTCTCCCTGGTGCCTAGTGGGGCAGCAGAGGATGTCTGCGCGACGAGCGCAGACTCCCCTGCTGCCGCCCGGCACGCTCGCCGGGACTTCTGTGACGAAAGCGGAAGTTCCCGGCTTCTTCATAGAAGCCCCGGCGGTCGTGCCGGGCGGAAGCAGGGGAGTCTGCGCTCATCGAGCAGACATTCCCTGCTGCTAGAGAGGGGGATCCAGGTCCCCTGCAGCTCTGCTGGGGACCTGGATCCATGTCTTATAATCTGACCTCAATTTGAGGTCAGATTATAAGAAGACCTCGATTATAAGACGAGGGGCAATTTTCAGAAAATAATTTCTGAAAAAAACCTTGTCTTATAATCGAGCAAATACGGTATATTAATTGCAAGGTACGTTTTTACTTCACAATCTTTGTATAGAATATGCTGTGTGGAAGAAAGTTGGAAGGACAAAAAAGACATTATGAAGCAGTAATGCATGTTGACTCATGTCCTGACTCCATCTCATGTCCGCTCCCAGATGAAGATAATAGGATGCTTTACCCAGGGATAGGCAGTGGCGCTAACATTTGTTTATGGTCAACATTTACCTGATACAGTCTTGGCCGAATTTAAGGAGATTCTAAACCTGTCAGCCCCTGATAGAGCTTCAATGAACACAAATGGTTAAATTAGGTATACCATTTATGTTATTTCATGAAAGCATTTCTGTTTCAAATGCCTTCACTTGATGAAACCTTTCAATTAAACATAACCTAATTTTTGCAGACAATTGTTCTTTAAATATAATAATAAGTTTCAGTTTCAAAGAACAATGCTAAACAGCTTCTATTTTAGCATTAGGTATAATTTTAAAAATACTCTACTCTACTATTACTCTATACTCTACTATACTCTAATATTAATCTCTTATATTTAACCCCTTAGTGACAAGACATTTTGACATTGACTTTCCCTTTGTGACAAGGGCTGTTTTTACATTTCTGGGGTGTTTGTGTTTAGCTGTAATGTTTTTCTTTCTCACATATTGTACCCACACAAATCATACATTGTTTTTATTGTCAGAAGAAGGGCTTTCATTAGATACCATTATGTTCATCCTATCTTATCATTTACTACCAAAAAAATCATAAAATATGAAGGAAAAATAAAACAAAACACTTTTCTAACTTCGACCTAAAATATAATTCACACAAATACAATTACTAAAAAAAACGCTGTCTAAATAGTTTCTTAATGTTGTCCCAAGTTCATAAATTTGCTTGTTTCCATGTTTTCTGCAGTTTTTTGTGAGTTATGGGCAAAAACCAAAAATAGTGTTTTTTGTTTTTTTCCTTTATTGACATTTTGACCCCAACCCAAACCCTAAATTTAACCCTAACCCTAAATTTAACCCCAACTCTAACCCTAATGCTAACCCTTAATATATTTTTATTTAATTGTAACCCTAACCCTATATTTAAGCTAATTAAATATATATATATATATTTTTTTTTTTTTTGCAATGTTGCTGACTGCCTCTAGGGGCAGTCAAGAAACATATTCAGAATGTCAGAAGTGATTTTTTTTTCACTTCCAGAGCTCTGACCACAAAAGGACACAGAGCATGCTGCTCAGGCAATATGGCGCCCACAATCCGATTGTGGGTGCCCCAGAGCCGGAATTTTGGTGTTGGCTATTGCCTTGAAATTGAGGCAATAGAGCAGCAGCGTCAGAGTGGTTTTCGCAATCGATGATTGCGAAAACCGCTCTTTTTACCACAGGACATGTCAGGCACATCCAGCTGGGAACTCCGTTCCCGACAATTAACGTGTCTGACGTGTCCATTGTTGCAAAGGGGTTAACTAAAAATGATTCAATATTTCCACTATTAAAAAAAATGAAATGAGAAAAATGTAATATGCAGAAACTACTTAGCACATTGTTTCAATCATTCTTCTGGAAAAACAAGTGCTAAACATAATAATTTAGGAGCATACTCACCAGGATAAATGGAATATTATGTTGTTTATAATGTTAAATCACAAATATACAACAATACATTTTCATTAGACTGCTATGAGTTGACAGGCATAGTATTAAACATGAACCTGGAGATGACCATTTGTCTGTTTAATTAACAGCTGAGCATTTTTATCAGGGTTATAATTCATGGCACTTACGTTTTATGAGTACAATTCATTTCAAATGCTTTCCTTTTTCAGAGAACCTGCACTCTTATATTTTATTAAATACATAATACCAGTGTACACATTTTTCAGCATAATGTGCATCTGTTCAGGACTAGACTTGCCTACTGGTATACTGGGTAATTTCCCGGTAGACAGTCAGCCCTGGGTCTGCTTAAATCCTGCTGATTGTTCCACTTTGCACCAGGTATTGCCCTTTAAATTTAACCCCTTAAATGCCTTTTGATATCTCTTAGCCATAAACATTGTTTTTGAAAAAATATTAAAAAACAGTGCTGTGTTCTGGGACTGGTATTCAATTGTTTCCAGGGCTTGTTTTTATCCGAACCTGGATATGTTCAAAACCCCCAAACAAATATTTAATCAGACAGAAGCCCACTCATGCGGAATACTGTTTAAATGTGATTTGCTATTCTTTGGAAGCTGCATCTCCATGACATGGAGCAATGATTTGTGATCAGGTTTTGACACGCCAAACACACCTCCAGCTGGGAGGGATCATACTAGGAAAGACTCTTGGCTTTATATTTGCTTGTTTACTTGGGCTGTGGATTGCACTAGATGCTTAATAGACATGAACTCTGTCTGTCTCTGTTTCTATGTCCCTAGGAGACATCAGATGATATATAGGTCAATAGTAGATGTCACAACAAGAGCCTTCACCCAGCAAGTACATATTTCCAGAGGCTACACATGCAATAGCCAATCTCAATAGCACAGATAAGCCACATAAATGTGCCTCAGATAGTGCTGTCTGTCTAATTTTCTAAACACGGTGACACATTTCTGCTATGAAAGAAATGTGTGAGATGACAGTGCCAATCTTACATGATAATAAGAAATAATGCATTCGATAATAATAATACAATAAAAATATCACACTTAATCTGTACATACCTCAGGGCCGCCATTGGTGTTTGCCAATTTCTAACCATTTATTATATATGAATGTGTCTGAACATTGTATACACATCACACAGAACAAAGTGACAGTGCACTAAAAGTGACAAAGGAGTGAGATATTTGTGATCTCATAGATATGGGGTATGTTCCCTTCCCTCTTGATACACATACAGAGGAAGATGTACAAAACAGCAGTGATAGTAAAAAGTGCTCAGTAATATGAATATTTGCACTCACACTTTATACATAGATGTTTATAGTTTTCTTGTTTAATACTGAACATAAAATACCTCACATTTAGATATCAACTTCAAGGTAGAATAAAAGAAACAGTTCTGGTACACAAGAGTGGGTAGTCTCAAATCCCGCTAAGTGCTGTCAGTTTACGCGTTTTACCCAACATGTGGGCTTCCTCAGAACTGGCAGCACTTGTGGGATGTGAGGCCAGTTCTGAGAAAGCCCACATGTTGGGTGAAAAGCGTAAACTGACAGCATCTTCCTCTGTATGCGTATCAAGAGGGAAGGGAACATACCCCATATCTATGAAATCACAAATATCTCACTCCTTTGTCACTTTTAGCACACTGTCACTTTGTTCTGTGTGATATGTTTTTTGGGCACTTTGGTGTAGTTACCTTGACAGTTTTGCAGCTTGTGTATCATCAAGACAAGCGCCATAATACCTCAACACCCATTGTTTTATTGTATACACATAGTTTCTTATAAAACTAGTTCCAGAATCAAAAGGGAGTGTATTTTGTGTAAATGTATAATAAAGAGAAACTCTGGAATATCCCACAGAATATATTGTTATATATAATACTCATACTGTATGCAGGAATATATTGTAACTGGAACCAATTGTTGTATATACCACCATGCACTAACCAAATATAGAGCCGGCACTTACAACGTTTTTGGTGGGTCCACGAGACCTGGATTGTGATTTGTCACCACAAGACATGCTCTTTCAAAGATTACCTGGGACTATAAGTATATAGAAGAATGAAGTGTTTTACCGACAATTAAAATGACAAAAAATACACTTGTTGACAAATACTACCACTCTCAGCATTCCTCAATGTATTGAACATAAAGGGTCATTTTTTTAGGAAATCCTGGGCGCAGGATATCATACATGAAAGAAAACATATATATAGTGCAATAAATCTAAAACAAGAATGTGTCAAGGGGTGTTTAAGTACAATACACTCACGGATGTTTTGGAGTGTATTTTACTTAAACACCACTTGATACATTGTTGAGATTTATTGCACTATTTATATATATTTGTTCTTTCATGTTCCTTGTATGACAAATTCATTAAAAAAAAAGACAATAGGTATAAACTGTATCAATTTCTTTATAGTTTTTATACTTTAGTCAAACTTCACTTAGACACACCAATTGCTAGTCTCTTTGCTTAGCATATAATATGTACCATTTTTAGTACCAAAGATAATTTACATAGTTAATATTACAAGTGTTTATCTAGTATATGTTTATTTTAAATTTGCCATATTTTATAACATTTTCTTATTAAACATTATTGTCCAAGTAATTTTCAATTTAGGGGTTAACTGCTAGGATAAAATTCTGCCAAATACATAAGTTTCAGGAGAACAAAAAGGGGCAAAATTCTTTAGCAGTGCCCCCCCCCCCCCACCTCCCCCCCTCGACCCAATTTTTCTAAAGCCCCAATGTAGAATTGTATGTAAATGTAAACTTTTCAATATTATTTGCAACAATTTTCCTATTATATTCAGCAATTTTTATATGTAATAAAATATAATTGAAAAATTGTATTTCTTGATTCTATTCCCTTCTTCTGCACCCACAATGTACCTAAAGGTAGCACCATACAGTACCCACAGCACTTGCCATGCACCTATATTGCACCCACTGAACTGGGCTTGCACTCATAGTGCACCCACATGATTTGGCATGCCACAGTGTTCATTTACCCCACAGACCATACCACAGTTTCACTTTGCCCCACTGAACTGGCCCTGCACATTTTGTCATAGTGTCATTTTGCCCCACTTATTACATCATTTTTTGCCCCACAGAACATGCCAAAGCATCACTTTGCCAATTAAATTAGCCACAGTCAGGTATAAATTAACATGCCACAGTCACTTTGCCATTAACAGTGGCCCATTTACCACAGCCAGGTTGCCCATTAATATGCCACTGTTAGTTTGCCCATTAATATGCCACTGTTAGTATGCCCATTAATATGTCACTATGAGTATGCCTACTATTACGGCACTGTTGGTATACACATTAATATGCCACATCCAATTTGCCCATTAATATGCCACAGCCAATTTGTCCATGAATATGCCATAGCCAATTTTCCCATTAATATGCCACTATTAGCCTGCCCATTAATATGGCATAGCCAATATGCTCATTAATATGCCGCTATTAGCCTTCCCATTGGTTTTTTGCCAATTAATATGCCACAGCCAATTTGTCATTAGTATGCCAGTGTTATTTTGCCAATTTTTTATGCCACAGACAATTTGCCCATTTATATGCCATAGCATGCATAATCATTAATAAATGTAATTATCCCCTTTCCCTGTATTCACCTGCTGCTCTCTCTGTCCCCAGTCAACTCCTCTGCAGTTTTCCCTCCGTGCATGCTGTGTGTGTGGAGGGGGGACATACAACCGCCGGATATGACTTATTTTCATATACGGTAGAAGTGGCAATAAGCAGATGCGGACTGCCAGCTGCTGCCCTAGTGTGAATGTACCTGTGTGTGAGACAGACACACGTGCATTGCTACCACCATGGGCAAGCAGGAGCCCACGGGGTCACTTCTTTGGGCACTGGGAAAGTGCCCACTTTGCCCATTAGTTAAAGCAGCCCTGCTTGGATAAGTTTACAGCAGAATCTATAATAAGACATATATCTGTATTAGCGCTTGAAAACACGCTTCTTTCAATTTGACTAGTCCCTTAAAGCATAAATAAAGGATTAAGTATATTATTATTTTTTAAATCCATTTTCCTTTCAGTTAAGCTTTCTTACTAACAAGTCTAGACCTTACATTGCCCAAGTGGACGTTAAAAGATTCATAAAAAAACATGTTTTTTTTTTTTTGCTTACATCAGTTTAAAATATATTACTTTAATGGCATGGATTAATTAATAAAAGCTCTGTGGTGCATTAAACTGACAGAATTTTTGTTTGACTATAAAACATGTTATACACAACATTAATTTTATAGGCAACATGCACATGTTTAAATGAGAAAATTTACAAATATGTGATACTTGATATATAGCTAGCCACACAACATTCCCCTTTTAGTTTAGTTATGACTTCTTGCTCATTGTAAATAAAATAGGTAATTAAATCCTAATGTATTTGTTAAACAATGTTCAGGCCTGCTCTAAATGTGTGCATCATTAAACTGTTTTCTTGAGAACCCTTCTCTCCATAATTTCCGTGTTCCTCCTTTCCAGATGCTTCAATAATACTATTTAGTGTACAATAAGTGTGCAATAAACTGGCATATATAAATAAAGTTATTTCAAATTCCTCTAAATATATGCCAATTAATGATACATATATCAGGCCCAAGGTCACACACCCCTAAAACCAATATTAATTTGACTTGAGGAGAATTATAGTATGTATCTATAGTTTATATTAAACACACAAAAAATATTGTTCTATTCAACATTAAGCACAGTCTTAATGTAAGCAAGCTAATTTAACCAGCCATGCATATTAGATATCATATTATTCTTACAAAACATTGAGAGCTATTCACTAAATGTCTATTGACTAAAAATGCAGTTGAGGTGAGATGAACATAACACCCCATTAACTTAATTATGCCTTATAAAGAACTCTGATCAGTTTCTCTTGATAGAAGAACAGAGTTGGTCCTGCCAAATGCGTTGCTGAATATTCAAAGTTGCATTGCTGAATATTTAAAGTTGCATTATGCTGGCCAATTGAGCTCTTCTAGCAGGAGCAAGTCACAAGGCATGTCCTTTCACAATGCATATAAATATACATCCCACTGATGTTTTTCTGCAATTTGCACACAGTGTATGTGTTATAAATAACATATTTTAAAATCATTATCTATATAATATTTGATTAATTAGTTTGCAATCTCAATAAAATTTAAAAAAAACACATGCTGGAACTGTAGTTTGTAACAGAAATTAATCAGAGACAGGCCATATGATTAGCAAGCATGCAGGCGAACAACAGTTTAATAAAAAACAAAGATCATTTTGAATTACTTCATGCGACATCACAGCAATTACATTTTACAAAACCTTGTTATTTTTTGTTTTGTTTTTTATGATTGTGTCACATTACTCAGAGTAGCACAATAATTATGTTTGTATTTGTGAGAAGAGTGCACTGATAAACGCTAACAATGTGTCTAAACATTATTGGAATAAGGAAGACAATTTACTGTTCATTTCAAGAAATTTGTATTGCCGATGCTTGTAAACACCCAAGGTATCCTGCATGTATAGTTGTGACCTCTTTAATGCACATCATTTTCAATTGACTCATATTAATAAAATAGGGGGAAGGGACACTGTACATATCGGTTTTGTATGCAACTCAAACATAAAGCATGCAAAAGTGCATACAGGCATGTGCTGTACATTTTTCAAGTCGACAATTCCCTAAAAGTAAGCTGACGCATGAACTGTATGAACAGGTCAGTCGGAAAGATGGGCAAGTTGGGGAGGCCTGATCTGGGCAGTTGTAAGTTAACTTAACTTTTAGTTAGTAGACCCCTAAATCGATCCATATGCAGTAAATATACATGCCTATGATGTTGTGTGCATGAGCATAGCAAGTCCTCATTTCGTACCTCCCAAAATTTCAAATCGCAAAAGACAGACATTTTTGTTGTCATTCGAGTGGCTGAAGGTGAGGCCAGGGCCAATTCTGGGCTGGTGCGCGGGGTGCACGGCACCCAGGCGCACGGGAGGAGAGGCTCTCCTACGGGGACCTCTCTCCCTCAGACCTCCTACTAGAGGTGCGGCCGGCAGGTGAGCGCCTGTGGCCATCGCACCTCCTGGGCTAGTCGAGGCAAAGCGTGACTGGTGCACGCTCCTCCTTATCGCACTCTGCGATTGCCGGCGCATCAGGTGACATCCGTCAGAAGAACTGAATGGTGGTGTTCTGTCTCTGCAGACACTGTTGGGAACGTCAAATTAAGGTAACTAAGCAGGGAGGGGGACCAACAGTATAACGTTTTTTGTAAAAAATAAAACGTGTGTGTGTATGTGTCTCAATCTGTGTAAGTGAGTGTGTTTCAATGTGTGTGTGTCAATGTGTTAGTGTGTGTTTGAATCTCACATGGAAACTGTCTCACACGGTGGGCAGCAGTCCGCATCCAGCTGTGGCTATTTCCCACCTCCTGCACTCAGTGTGCATGGAGGGAAGACCATGCAGAGGAGACGCGAGAGAGCAGCAGCAAGGGGAATACTGGGGAATGGGGGAGAGCGGGTAATGCTTTTATTGGGAAAAGTAGTGGTGGCCTATTAATGCACAAACTAACAGTAGCATGTCAATAAGGAAACTGACACTGGCATATTAGTGGGCAAATAGGCTGTGGCATATTCATGGGCAAACTAACTTGAATATTAATGGGCAAACTAACTGTTGCATATTAATGGGTAAACTAACTGTGGTATATTAGTGGGCAAACTAACAGTGGCATATTAATGGGCAAACTAAAAGTGGCATATCTTTGGGCAAACTGTCTGTGGCCTATTAATGTGGAAACTAACCATAGGTATATTCATGGGTAGAGTTGAGAGGACACCTGGATGTTTGGGTTCGGCGGGTTCGGTCGAACTTCGGAAAAAGTCCGGTTTCGGGCTCGAACTTGACGCCGAACCCGAACCCCATTGAAGTCAATGGGGACATGAACGTTTGGCCACTAAAATGCCTCTAAAAAGTCCTGGGAAGGGCTAGAGGGCTGCAAAAGGAAGTAAAATGGGGATAAGAGTAGGACAAGTGCCCTGCAAGAAATTATGGATAGGGAAATAACTTCAAACAACATAAAATATATACAAATAAAAAATACAGCTAGGCCATAACATAGCACTAGATGGAATCTTTGATTTTAGCTTTGGAAGAACATAAATCTAAATCTAAAGCATGGCTGCCAGGAGGATCAACAGAATTATCCATTTGAGAGAGGGTTGCAGTGCAGGGTATTCTCTTTCAGTTTATACTAAGTGACCCATAGGTTGAGGAGGCGGTGACCGTGGCGGTGTAGGTGGAAGCGGCGCTGGAGGAGAAGGAGGTAGCCAGAATTTTTCAAAGTGTGCTGTAAGCACAGTATTGGACTGTTCTATTTGACTCTCAGATATGAAGTGCACTGCAAGACGCAAATGCACTATTTAGCACCCCCATACCATTAGAATTTTTCAAAGTGCGCTGTAAGCACAGTATTGGACTGTTCTATTTGACTCTCAGATATGAAGTGCACCGCAAGACGCTAATGTACTATTTAGCACCCAAAACTATTCAAATTTTTCAAAGTTCGCTGTAAGCACAGTATTTGACGGTTCTTTTTGACTCTCAGATATGAAGTGACCCGCAAGACGCAAATGTACTATTTACCACCCAAAACTATTAGAATTTTTCAAAGTGCGCTGTAAGTACAGTATTTGACGGTTCTATTTAGCTCTCAGATGGCATACATGTAATGCTATTGGCTTTCTATAAATCGAAATAGAGTCCCCATTCATAAGAATAGGTCAATTGACCTATTCTTATGAATGCGGACTCTATTTCGGTTTATAGAATAGCAATAGCATTACATGTATTCCAGAAACCGAAAGTCTATAAACCGAAAGACATTCGGTTTATAGACTTTCATTTTATAGAATACATGTAATGCTATTGCTATTCTATAAACAGAAAGTCTATAAACAGAATGTCTTTCGTGTTTATAGACATTCGGTTTATAGCCAAACCCCGAACTCCAACACGAACATACAGTGGAGTGTTCTGGTTCGGGTTCGGGGTCCGAACACCGTAATGTTCGGTACGAAACCCGAACAGTGCGGTTCGGGTTCGCTCAACACTATTCATGGGCAAAGTGGCTGTGGCATATTGAAGAGAGAGACATATACATGAGGGTATGAGTGGAGAGAGACATATATATGAGGGAATGGAGGGAGCGAGAAAAAGACATGGAGGTATGGGAAGAGAGACACATGAGTGATATGGTGAGCAAGGTGGAATATTATGCATCACTCCTTGTGTATTTCTTTTTCAGTGATACTCAGCCAGACTAATGGGAGTCTTTGGCTGGTTGGGCATCATGGGAATGGTAGTTAAAACGCATTCTGCTAGCCAGCAAAAAGTCTCCCATGTTGCTGGCTAAACATCGTAGACATAAATAAAATCACTACACAGTATTATGGCCAAATAAATATCTTAATTTAAAATAAAAGTTTGTGTTGATACTTCACTTCAAAATAAAGTTTGTGCTCTCCACCCCGCCCCCCCCTTTAATAATTAGAAATTAGCATGTCTGGGACATACATGTGTAAGGGGGTTTAGTTTATAATGAAAAAAAAGACACTTTTTTTTATTTGTAATTATCAGGTGTCTTAGAGATGTGCTAAATGGGTGAGATGTGGGTGGCTGGAGGATATGAGGGGTTCTTCAGGCTAAGTGGGTTTTTTTCTGGCTATTATTCAATAGCTAAATGATATTGTGAAGATGATATCTGGGGAGGCTCATATAGTATAATTATAATGAATGATACTGTTCTGCAGACAGTGTGCAAAAGACTGACACCGCCAGGAACATAGTAAAAAGGTATTATTATTACTATAAAAAGGCATATATTTCTAAAATTATATAGTTTAATATGTATTAATCTCTTTTTTTCTTGAGTGTCACTTGGGTGTATATTTTTAGAAAATGAATATACATGGTGACCCATATAACACTGCTCTAGTTACCTTCAATAAGGTATATATTGTGTTGTGAATGATAAGTTAATATACCTGGTATCCTGGATGTAGGACTTTAAACATTTTCTGTGTTATTACACAGATCTATAGTTTGTGCTCTTAGCTATGAACTCTATAAATAACATTTGGTGCTTGCTGGATCCACTGAATGACACCAACAAGCCCCAGGGAAACCTAGTTATAAATGACTATCTCTACCTTACAAAGGGTTGGATTCTGAAACCACAACATATAAAATGATTGAGTAACTTTTTGGGTATAATATGTTAGCGTATAAAAAAAAAACATCTTATTGGGGATTTTGCTTGCTGTATAGTAACACAACAATTTACTGTACATCTTTAGTCCAGTGATGTAGGAACAAAAATAGAATAATTTGCCATGCCATAATGTACATTTTGACAAAAATATGTCTTATATTTACACCCTTATAGATCTGTAAACTATTGATTGATCCCCTTTCAGTGTGCTTAGGTGGACCTTTGTTTTTCCAGTCAGTAGCAGACTTTGAAAAGCCTTCATCTCATATTAAGCAGAAATAACCTTTAGACATGATGGTTTCTGTGTAGCTTCTAAACCTTTTTAGAGATATTCTTTATAAATATCTTTAGACTGCATAAGGCTGTACAACTTCATCTCAAACACTACCCCTGAGACAAAAGTACTTACTTTGTTTTGTTAAAGCTTCATTCAAAGCAAAAATGGATTTTCCACCATTTTGTTACTTGTACAATATAAAACAACCCCTCATAATAAAAATGTGCCATATAAAAGACTTCCACTAATATATAACTTTCATCCTGGTCTAATGTGCTGGAACAAACAACTTAAATCTTCAGCATGTTCTCTGCTCCTTCTTATATGACAGCGCCGCTATCTTGTGTCTATCTCATTGTATCCCAGCTCTGTCATACAAAAAAGTCATACTTCCCAGTTGTTCATTTAAGCATTGGTATACACTCTTGCTTCACTGTCATCCTCCGTAACCGTTCCCGTTGGAATACACATACATGTTTGGATACCCATTCCCATATGCTTTCGTCCATCCCATCTTACATGATTGACACACAAGCATGCCACTGGGAGCAAGCGACTGTTGCCAGTCCAGCTCGGAAATTATTTCTTTCAAGTCTTTGAATTTTTGACAGTAGAGAGTACAAGATATCTGTCATTGGATATATGCACACCTGCTAAATGCTAGTATATAATCCTAAAATTATATTTACTATATTAACAGGGTTATAACTCATAATTATTAATGATGTTTGCCCAGTGTCCTGAATATTGCACAAATATATTCATAATTTGCATTCTCTCAATCAAAAGGTCACTTTTGTTATTATGTCCTGATATGTAAAACCATATAATCCAATCATCTGTTCCTTAAAAGGTCTTAAAATTTGGTAAATCAAAGCTTAGATGAAGAACAACGCGTGACATATAACAGAGTGGCATGAGTCATTTAACAAAAACAAAGTTAAAATGGAAAAGCCATGTATGAAAACTAAATACACCCTTATTGCTTCCATAGGAATTAAGAAGCTGAGCAGATAGGTGATACTAATCAAATGTCCTTGATTAATTGATCATCAGGAAGTATGATCATCTCTATAAAAGACAAAGGTTTAGAAGTTTGTTGGTCTGGAGCATGCAGGTGTGTGTTAACACAATACCAAGGAGGAAAGACATCAGCAATGATCTTAGAGAAGCAATTGCTGCTGCCCATCAAACTGGGAAGGGTTATAAGGCATTTCAAATTATTTAAAGTCCATCATTCTACAGTGAAAAAGATTATTCAACAGTGGAAAACATTCAAGACAGTTGCCAATCTTCACAGAAGTTGATGTCCCAGCATCATCTCAAGGTCAGACCATGCAATGTGTAGAAATTGCAAAAAAAACCAAGAGTTTTTCATGACTGCATATTATTAAAAGTATAAATTTCTATTGCTTTTTCAGTTTGAATATTGCATGTTAAACAATGCTTTAAAATGGAGTGATAATCAGATCTGCAATGAAACAAAAATATAGACAAATGTTTTGAATGGTCTTTTTTTACTAAAATTCTAGGACATTTTTAATGCATTGCTGTCATTCATCTCTGATGACCCTTGCTAAGACAACAATTGCTTTAGGTAACTTCTGGCCAGCATTGTCTGGTTTTCTGTTCACAGCTACCTCGCCAGGTCACCTTGGTGAATAGGAACTGCATCCTGGTGCCTAGATGTTAATCAGCCTGAAATACCCAGTGATGCCAAGCACATCTATTAGCGCTCAGAGAAACACCTGCCATGTCCAGGAAGGCACAGCAGGGGAAGACAAGAGTGTCAACATTGCATGACGCAACATGCATGATACATGCACAAGGTTGTGTTGTCTTGTGAGAACTTGGAGTGGAAGAATTTCTAGTCATCTGTGCACATTCACTGCAGGGTAATTTAGATATATAAATATTTCACATTGTCAGTTTTCAATAGTAATGCATGGATAACACAACAAGATCATGGATCATGTCATTCAAAACCGGAGTAGGATTTAATGAAGAAGCATGAATAATGTGGATTTTCTGGACCCGGTGCTCTGACAAAAAACTCGAGTGAATTCTACTGCACAGGCGCAGTACTGCAGTACTGCCAGCGGGTGGGGACCCTATAATAATAATGTGGGGGGGACCTAATGCCCCTCCCCCCGGTCCCCACCCATTGCCGGCGGGTGGGGAACCTAAAATAATAATGAGGGGGGGACCTAGTGTCCCTAGTAGACCTAATAATAGTGAGGGGGTGGGCAATAAACGAACCTGTAAAAAAACCAATGTCATACTTACCATTTGATATCTTCTTTTTTCTTTCTTCTTTTTTCTTTCTTCAGCCTCAAAAAAGGCCAAATAAAAAACAAAAATACGCGGTTCGGGTTCGCTCAACTCTAGTAGTTATGTCTTAGATATTAAAACATAGTATGTAAAATAGAACACATGTTTACAGGTGGTATAGTAGATGTGATGTAGAGTCAGATGGTGATCATGAATGTCAAGATTACAGGAAAGACATTTTAGTAAATAAAGTTGTGAGTGAATTATAAAATGCTTGTAAATAAAGAGAAATATTACATTTTCAATAAGACAACAAATCAAATTATTGCTTGTATGCACCTTGCAACTCACTAAAAAAAAGCCTTTGCATTCTAATTCAATCCATGACCCAATAATAAATACATTTGAAGTACACTTATGACTTATTGTTTCACATTTAGTCAAAAATGCAGAAATAAGTAAGAAGGGAGTACTTTTGCATTATTGTCAGATACTAAAACACAGACACAATAGTATATTATTAAGTTTCAGATAGGTCATTTAGTCTTTGTGTGGGACATTGGTATTTAATCCTGCACTGCCTTTTCAGTTTATCAAGTGGGGTGTTTCACCAAGCTTATTTTCTATGTATTGCACATGTTTTGTAATGTATTGCACATGCACCTAGGGCTGCCACATCATCCACATATAACTTTTGTAGACTGCTTTGCGGTATGTAGAAGTCATGTGACCAGATGGAAATCCAGGACCTAATCAAGTAGTGGATACCAGGGAACAATGTTTATTAGTTAATTGATTTCCTTCTGGTCACATATGACTTATAAATATGACAAGGCAGGATTCAAAAGCTATATATAGCTGGTAAAACATGCCCAAAGTTACACTTATTTTTACTTTAAAACAATGTACAGTTCTGCTGCAGTTTTAAATTGAACATAATTTCACAGAGGTCTTGGAATTCACATGAGTATTGCTCCAGCCACAGCAACACAAATAATACAATTTTTTTTCATATTTAGGAAATGGGAACAATTGAAGAAAAATCTTATAAGAGAGATCTGTTTATTTTTGTTTAGGTGTATGTGGAACTGTCACATTGAAAGGAAAAACTACGTAAGTAACATTAGCAGATAATATATTGAATTAACCATCTTTATATCACAGTGTAAAGTTGTCTAATTCATGGTGAAATCAGGGAGAATTTGGTTTTACATTTATTATATTTTGTAAGGGTTTTGCAATCTGTTATGACAGAGTGATTAGTGATCTGAACTCTTGTTGCAATTACAGAAACTGATAATTGTATGCTGAAAAAAACCCAAAGGGGAAGATTATCTGATTATCTTTTGATCTCCTTTGATTGTATCTCATTCCCAAACTGATATTACATTCACAAAATAAGCCATCAGCCATTATTGAATGTTCTGCATGAATTATGAAATTGTATTGCAAGATTACATACAAAATATATAATTTACTTGAAAGAAATAAAAAGGTATTTTTGGTTTTATATTTACAAACTGCCTGCTAAAATTAGATGTGTTTACACTACATGGCTTCTATAATGACCTCCATATGCTATATGTAATAGATCCATAGCTTTGTAGAGATATTAAGTGGCTTTGTAGACCAATGCTTAGATGTTTTGTAGTTTGTAACTATAGCTACACATTTAGTACCTTTTCAAACACTTTTGCTGATGGAAAACTATTAGATAAAAAGCTCTCTATAGGACTGAAGTGTTGGAAATATTATATTCCTTTGTTTTGCACAACAGTCTTGGTGAATTTTACAAGGAAGAGTTTGCGTTTCTATGAAACAATGTAACCTGGACAAGACTATAATAAATAAAAAGGTCTGAACTAGAACCATCACAATATAAAATGGATGCATCTACAATTTAAAACTTTCTAAAGATTAGTTAGCTTTTTAATGTTTGCACAAAAAATCACTGTGTACATTGTGAACCATTTCTTTCTACTGTACACAAGAATGTTGTCTAGTCACAAAACACTGAGCTGCAGTGAACTGACATGGAAGTCTCAAAAATCTGTCCCACAGAGTTCATGCTGCACGGCTCCTCGAAGCAGACACCGCTCTGCTTCAAGGGGAGGGGGCGGAACTCGCACAGAGTGAGATCCGCCCCCTCCCAGGCTGCTCTACAGCGGCCGTGTAGAGGGCTGGTGAGGGGAGAACATCTCCCCAGCCAGTTCCTCTACCGGCATTTTTTTTCTTCCTCAGTGCTGGCGCCCCCGTCTCTGCAGCGCCCTAAGGCGACTGCCTGAGCAGCCTTACAGTGGTGCCAGTCCTGAGTAGGGAGGGAAAAAACGTGAAGTTGTATTTTAAAAGTTAAAAAATATAGCATTTATTGTATTTACTAAATTTGTACATTTTTTTATATTCTTTATTTTTATAACATTTTTGCATATAGTCCAATTTTGGATAAATACATTATTCTATATAATTATATATAATATATTCACATATATAACAAAATATATTGTTTACAGTTACATAACATATGCAAACGTATTCTTTATAAAGATAAATTAAATATTTCACAATATTTGTCAGATTTGTGCATTTTTCTTAATGATTAAAATGACACAACAATGCTCCTTTAAACAGCTAATATTTATGTACTCTATTGAACCATTACATTTAAAAAAAAAAGTTCTATTTTAATATATGAAAATCATATAAATCATTGTTATAATACTGTACACACTGTATGTTAAGAACAATCTAATAGTGGCATTTATTTAAATAAGCAAATAAGTATACACTGAATGCATCTGTCACTGTTCCATCATATCTAATGTGCCATGTTTAATACAAACCACTGGCCCCCCTGTACTGTGACAAATAGGAATAATCTATACCATGCTGACAAGTAAGATGAATGGCAGCTGCTCTGTTGTAACTGTGAGTATAATGTATAATGCTACACTACAAAGGTATCAGGTGCTTGAGAATATTCTTTATAAAACACTGCCAAATATATTCACAGCCATCAAGATAATAGATTAAATATGTATACAAACTATTTTACAGTGAGGTCCATACTAACTGAATTATCAAAAGCTGATCTAGTTGCATTGTTTACAGTTTACCTATACGTCCGTAACTATGTATATTTGTTATCACGTCTATAAACATATTGGTTTATTTGTAATGTTGCTGTATCTTCTGACAAAACTGTACCTCATACCTGTCTATCTATCTAGCTATTCCATTTAATCAGTCCATCTTATCCATATCAGACCCACCGACTGTTTTACGGTGCATGTAGGGAATAAAAATAACTGAGAAGTATCCATACACGCAGGGGCGTAGCGTGGGGGGTGCAGGGGGGGCCGGCCGCACCGGGCGCAATATCTGGGGGGGCGCACTAGCCCTATGCGGCCGCGCGGCCGCAGCCACAACCGCGCGATACTTCCTGTCAGCCGCCGGATGTGAGCGGCAAATGACGGCGTGACGTCACATCCGGCGGCTGCGCGGCGGAGGCTCTTCTGAAACTGCATCGCGGCCTTTCTTCCCTGAGCTGTTGGAAGTGGAATTTGTAAAGGTAAGAATAAAGGGGCTTGGGGGACCTATTGTATTATGTATTGAGGAGGGGGTCATTAATGTATTGGAGAGGGGGAGGGGGGGTCATTAATGTATGGGGGAGGGGGGTCATTAATGTATGGGGGAGGGGGGTCATTAATGTATGGGGGAGGGAGGTCATTAATGTATGGGGGAGGGGAGGGGGGGTCATTAATGTATGGGGGAGGGGAGGGGGGTTCATTAATGTATGGGGAGGGGGGTCATTAATGTATGGGGGAGGGGAGGGGGTCATTAATGTATGGGGAGGGGAGGGGGGTTCATTAATGTATGGGGGAGGGGAGGGGGGTTTATTAAATGTATGGGGGAGGGGGGTTTATTAAATGTATGGGGGAGGGGGGTTCATTTAATGTATGGGGGAGGGGGGGTCATTTAATGTATGGGGGAGGGGGGGGTCATTTAATGTATGGGGGAGGGGAGGGGGTCATTTAATGTATGGGGGAGGGGAGGGGGGTCATTTAATGTATGGGGGAGGGGAGGTCAGTAATGAATGGGGAGGGGGGGAAGTAATGTATGGGGGAGGGAGGGAAGTAATGTATGGGGGAGGGGGGCAGTAATGTATTGGGGATGGGGGGGCAGTAATGTATTGGGGACGGGGGGCAGTAATGTATTGGGGAAGGGAAGAAGGGGGGCAGTAATGTATTGGGGAAGGGAAGAAGGGAGGCAGTAATGTATTGGGGAAGGGAAGAAGGGAGGCAGTAATGTATTGGGGAAGGGAAGAAGGGAGGCAGTAATGTATTAGGGGATGGGGGTCAACTGTGTATTAGGGGAGGGAGGGGTCAGCAGTGTATTAGGGGGAGGGGGGTCAGCAGTGTATTAGGGGAAGAGGGGGGGGGATGGGAAAGATCTGACTTGGGAATTTGAGATGAGGCAATGATTATATTTTTTACATTTGTGGCCTAATGAATAATCTATATATGTGTGTGTATGTAGAAGGAAATGTAAATAGGTGGGGCTACAGGGGTGAGGGAATTATATTTGTAATATATTTATTAGGAACTGTGGAGGGAAGGGGGTTGGATGAGAGCATTAAATATCATAGCATTAAATATTATATTTATGGGGTAGGAACTGTATTATATATTTTTTGTTTAGTGCAGGGGTAGGTAACCTTTGACACTCCCTTTGTTTTTTGACTACATCTCCATTAAGGCTTGCAAAGCATAATGGGAGGTGTAGTCCACAACATCTGGAGTGGCAAAGGATGTCTACTCCTGGTTTAAAGCATAGGTGTATAACCATTTGGCTTCCCCAGGCCAAAATAACCCCTTAAACTCTTAAAGGATCACTATAGTGTCAGGAAAACAAAGCGGTTTTCCTGACACTTTAGTACCCTGAGGGTGCCCACACCCTCAGCGTCCCACTCCCGTGGCGCTGAAGGGGTTAAATTCCCTTCAGTTACTTACCTTAATCCAGCGCCAGGCTCCCTCGGTGCTGGTGACCTCTCCTCCCTGTCTGACGTTTTCATAACAAACAATACATGTGCTTGGGGGGTAAGGGTTTCTTTAACTAATCTAGTAGAAGAGACTCGAGTGCTAAAATCCACGGGTTAGGGGGCGCAAATTACTTGCCTTGCCCCGGGTGCTGACAACCCACGCTACGCCACTGCATACACGGGTTAGCAAAACTGCAAGCAAATGCCTAAAATTAGGATAAAATGTTTTAAACGTGTCTGCGGTGTCTCCAGTTTGTGTGGCTTTTTATGCAAATTAACTGGAACCTTTGTAATTTGCATATCAAGCCACAAGTGATGTCATAAACAGAAGACACCACAGTCACATTTAAAACACATTTTTCTCTTCATTTCGGCAAATGGTTTCAATGCTGCTAACACAATGTATATGTACAGATCATTTTCAATAATATGTTACTCTCTACATTCACAGTTTAAGCAAGGCTTAGGAGGTACAGTCTCTTTGAGCATTAAAGTCTCAATTTGAAGACAATATCCCGCACTCTTGATTTTCAAGTTCCTGTGTGTGGAAGACTAGGGAATCAATACTGTATAGGTGCAGAGGTCAATTCATGCACAGAAGAGCTGTAACTTTGGGTGATAGTGCTACCACCTACACGTCCCCTTGCAAACCACTTCCCATTGTCCTATGTTGTTGGAGGGATATGTTGGGATGTATGCTGTCTTTATTAATTTTGCTTCTCGCTTTTTGCATGTACTTTGCATATTTCCTCTCAAATAGTCCATTTTGAAACATGGTTGGTTGATTGGTAGGGACAAAAAGGCATAATATGGTCTATATGTACATAATGTGTACCATGCAATAAATCACACAACATATTCAAAATAGATGTTCTGGAAGAAGAGGTAACATAAGCAGAGCACTGAAAATAAAAAAGAATAAGATGGGATGGGATTACCAGAAGAAAAACAAAGAATAACACAAGTAAAAAGTAGAGAGAAAATATAAGCAAGAAGGATTGGCAGCAACAGATAAGTACATTTCTTGATAGCATCCCAAGGACTATAAGGAAGCTGGGAGAGCAATCAACTTCATGGCATAGTGATGATAGAGTTAGAAAAAAAAATGCTTTCTAGAATCATGATGATGTGACAATTTATAGTGAAGGAAAAAAATCTCTGTTTTACAATTTAATAGGTTGACTAAAGACTCTAAAACCTTAATCTGTCTAACATTCTTTTTAGATTTGTATTTTTAATAACATATTATTCACAGAGGTGATTTGTTTAATATGTTACTGATTAAATCAGACTTAAAACCAAACTGGCTTTTTTTTTTTTTTTAAAGAGCTTTAAATGTTTAAATGCTTTAGAAATGTTTTCTTTCCAGACTTGCCAGCTATGAAAGGTTAATGCAAGAGCCGTGAAATGTTCCACATTTTAGCACATCATATTCAGCAGCACGCCACGTTTAGCGGTCAACGTTATTGTATCACCATAAAAAAAAGGCACAGGATTACGGAGCTGGTTTGATACATTGCAGGTCAAAAGAACTGAAGTAGCAGAGATGTGTTTCTGATAATTACAATGAAAGAACAAAGCCTTTAAATCGCTATAAACGACAATTAACCAGATTACAATGCACGCTTAATGTTGTTAACTAAATTACTACAATGTTAAGTGAATTTACCTGCATATTTAAGAGCTTGCTTATAAATCATCAGGTTATAATTCTAGTTATTTAATCATACGCTAAGACTATTCAGTTAGGTTTGTACAATCATGCTATAGAACATGTCTTCTGTCACCTCTTATGTTTAGAAGGTGTTCATTATAGTATAGAACTGCAAATTAGCAAGGGCTCCTTTTATTAAATACCCAGTACGATCCGACATTCTATTTAATGTGGAATTAAAGCTGCTAATTTAGTGCAGAATTAAAGCTGCCACTATGAAGCCTTGAGTGAACAAGTACTATTTTTAGAATAGACAAATGTAGTTCAGAGCAAGAAGATGGGGAAAAAAAAAAAAAACTGAAAATCATGACTTTTTTGCACTATTTTTATTACAGTTTGTAAGAAATTTGTTACGAGGACTAGGATTCAATTATAAATACTGTACAGCTAACATTCTATAAAAGTGTAATAGGGCACTATTTATTATTAATCCTTTATTTTTCTATACTTTTACCACCAATTGTCCTAAATGTTAAAAGTATAATATAAAGGCCTTTCTTAAAGGAACAGTTCCACCAAACTTACTTTTGGTATGTTTTATACCAAATTACACTTATTGTTCCTTTAACCCCAAACCCCACAATTGACCTGTACTTTTATATTTAACATAATTTCAGAGTTCTATAAATTTAGTGACATGTGTAAGGGAGTACACAGGAGGGAGGCAGGCTGACTTTTTCTGGTGCAGTTTCTATGCACCCCATTGTGAAACTGTGGTCTTAGCTGTTTATTTAGAATCGGAAACTCTCCGTTGAACTCAGCTGTTTCAAGTGCTGATAATGAGGGTTGTGGTTTTAACTCCTTCATGACCGATGACAGTCCAGGACGGTCATACAGATACGATCGTGGTATGTGTGCTGGCATACTGTGATCACGATAAAAATTACATGGCTAGGAGTCTTAATACCGAGACACTTCAGCCGTGTCCATTGAGGCCCCCCTGGAAACATCCGGGCACAGTGACAGCCAATCACAGCTCCGGGATGTTAATAATTGACTGCTATAGTGCTAGCAGTTCATCAAAACCCTAATCCTAGAGTTAGAATTAGGGTTTGTACTAACCTTAAATCTAGGGTTAAGGTTAGAGTTAAATAAAAAATAAAATGGAATGTAAAAAATGAAATAAAAGTAATTAAAAAAATAAATAAAAAATGTAAAAAAATAATAATAAATGATATAAAAATAAGAAGTTATTCCATAGAGGACCAGTGACATGTTATGTCCATGTGTGGTCCACTATGGATATTGTATTTAAAAAAATAAAAATAAAGACTGCTAGTGGGGCCAGTACTTTGCATTAGCCCCCAGCAGTAGATAGGCGCTTGCAGCAGCTGTATATATATAATCCATGCAGCCTAAGGATAGCATCAATCTGTGCTTCCTACTAAAGACTATATTTCCTATGATTCTAAGGGAGCTTTTGGCTGGCTGAGCATGATTGTAAATGTAGTCCGCAGGAATTACATAAAAAATACACGTTTAGAAGCTGCAATGAACGTATCCTAAATTTGGTCCTGTACCTGCCACATAAACCTAGCAAACCGATACATGTGGGGTACTTCTATACTCAGGGTAAGTTGCTGAACATATACTGGGGTTTTGTTTGGCAATAAACTAGAACAACTCTTTTAAATTCATACCTAATGTTCAAAGTGTGTGGAAATAAAACACACACAAAATTAATATGCCAAAACTTGTCAAAGATTGGTGGTAAAATGACTGAATAAAAAGTGTCAAATTACCCCCATTTGAATACCCTGGGATGTCTACTTTATAAAAATGTGGGGGGTTATTTAGGGTTCATGAAAGATATTGGTGTTACAATGTCACTAACACAAAAAAAAAATGGTTTTGAAACAGCTATGTGCCATTTGTATTTATTAACCTATAACATGCACACAAAAAAACATTGGATATTTCTAAAATCAGGACCAACATTAGAATCTATTTAGCAGGTTTTTTTTCATTAGCTTTTGGAGCTAATGAAAGTCAGGACAAGTGTAGTTTTTTTTAAAAATGTTAACTATATTTTCTTAAATTATATGAAAAAAATAATAGCATCAAAAAAAGCACTTCTTGTCCTGAAAAAAAATAAATATAATTAGTGTGGATACAGTAAATGACAAAGAAGAAAATTAAAGCTAAACACAAACACCTCAGAAGTGTTAAAACAGTGAAGTGAACTAACTTCAGGTGCTCTTTGCTTTAACTAACTCTATGTAACACAAGAACTATGGTTTGGTAACATCTGCTGGCAGGGCTGCCTCAAGACTCTGTTGCTGTCTGGGTCCAAAACAGACTCACAGTCTCAAACATACACAAGCACTGAAAACATGTGGAATGCAGATATACAAATTGCAATCAACACATACTTTTGAATAATACAATATAAACAAAAAAAACGTCAATACATTGCTGTCCAGTGGCGGTCAGCATGTGAGAGCCATTATTTAATTGTGTGGCTCCATTGCACGACCACTGACAATTGACTGTTCAGAACTATGCTGACAATACATTTGTATAAATGCACAGGTTTCATAGCTTTTAATTATCAAGCCATGCCATAACCAGCATCTGAAGGGGAAAAAAACTGGGCAATCAAGTGGATACATTGAGCCCATAGCCATATCTTCAGAACAAAAAATAGTGCTATTAAAAAAAAATATATGTAAATTACTTATTTATTAAGCACCATTATAACCCACAGTGCTGCGTAAAATGAATCAAATAGAAAACACAGGAGACTCAGCACACTGTTTAAGGGAGTTTAATACACCAAAAAAAATGACGTTTCAGCCCAGTACTGAGCTTGAAAAATTATACATTTTTTGGTGGATTAAACTCCCTTAAATGGTGTGCTGAGTCTCCTGTGTTCTCTATTTGCTTTATGGGTGTGAATGGCGCTCCCTCATCTCACCTGATACTTGTAAGTGTGCAGACACCTTCATACTTTTCACTATGTGTAAAATGAATCCCCACAATTTCAAGAGATGGTAATATTTATATATTCCCTGATCATCCCTCCAATCCTAAGTACAGGTTCTGTATCCCAGTAATTGCTTTTATTTCACCATCTCTCAAGTTCAGCCTAAATGTTCAATATATTTTGAATTCTGCTCTGTCATTATCTGCATAGGACACTAAATGAAAAAAGTAAAAAGGATAGGACACGAAATGGATAATCCATAGGCTGGGAAAAAAACGACATATTACCAAGTATTGCACAGACCTCTTTTAGTCGATAAAAACATTACTTTCAAAATCATTGTATAAACTGGAAGGGGCTTGAATTTTTAGTTGTTAAATACAATACATTTACTGTTTTCATAACTCTTTTATATGGTTTCCTTCTCACCAGTTGTTTCAGATCCTTATTATGGTGGATTGAGGAGTGGACTGAGAAGCTGTGTTGTTTACAGCCTTTCTAATTTTGTTAATATATTCCTCTTCTTTAGCCCCTTAGTGACATGACCTTTTGATCTTGTCTTTGCCTTGGTGACAAGGGCTGTTTTGAAATTTCAGGGGTTTTTGTGCTTAGCTGTAATTTGCTTCTTTCTCACATACTGTACCCATACAAATGATATGTTGTTTATATCGACATAGGAAGGGCTTTCATTAGACACCAATATGTTCATCATATCTTATAATTTACGACCAAAAAAATCATAAAATATGTTGAGAAAAGGAAAAAAAAAAAACTTTTTCGAACTTTGACCTAAAATATAATTTACACAAATAAAAAAATTACATTAAATAAGACCACATCTAAATAGTTTCTAAATTTTGTCCCGAGTTCAGTAATATGCTTGGGTCTGCAGTTTTTGGCGAGTTATAGGGCAACAACCAAAAATAATGTTTTTATTTTTTTCCTACAGTGAGCTTTTGACCCCAACACGAACCCTAAATTTAACCCTAACCATAAATTTAACCCTAACCCTAAATTTAACCCTAACTCTAACTCTTATTTATGATAACCCTTAAATTATTCTAATGTTAATTGTAATCCTATCCCTGATGCTAACCCTAAGTTAATTGTAACCCTAACAATTATTCTAACCCTAACCCTAGATTTTAGCTAAGGGCAGTCAAGCAACAGGATCAGAGTGACGGAAGTGATTTTTTTTCCCACTTCCGATGCTTTACCCACAAAAGGACAGCAGCCATATTGGAAGAGCATGATGAGTGCCCCAGATTAAAAATGTCAGTGCTGCCTAATGCCTCAACATTGAGGCAATAGAGCAGCACCAACGGAGCATTTTTTGTGATAGTTGATAGCAAAAACCCCTCAAACCACCACAGGACGTGCCAGGCACGTCCATTGTCGGCAACAGAGTTGCCGGCTGGATGTGCCTGACTCGTCCATTGTCACAAAGGGGTTAACTCATGGGTCATTCTACCTATGTGCTGCAGACCACAAGAAAAGCTCAAAATATATATCACATGGCTAGTGGAACATGCAATATTGTTTACTGGCTTTATTTGATTTAAATGATGCAATATTTGTATGTGCCCACATGTAAAAAGATGTATTTTTATTTTTTTGAGCTTGTTGCAATTTGTTGGTGAGCTTACTCCCCCCCTAAAGACCAATGAGTGCCCCCCTAAAAAACAATTTTGGTTTTAATAGTAACATTTGTCATGAAGTGGGTGTGCCAGTGTATATTTAGTATATCCCTTACTTCAATTTTATTGTTATAATCAAAAGTATTGTCATTTTAAAGTTGTGTTGATGGTTTAATTTGGATTTATATGTTGGCTAGTTCAGACCTATTGGTTTGACGTATATGCATTGATTGTTGGTATTTGTCTGTTGTTCTGCAGCCGAATATATAAAAATTAAATAGACACTGTTGAAAGATTATTACATGAGGAACTTGTCTCTCAGTTGTTACTCGTTTTCTTTTTTGTATCCTGCTGTTGAGAAAAGGAATGCCCAGCGAGATCAAGACTTATGATACAGGCAACATATTTGAGCAGCCGCTAGTGAAGGTTTGTGACAACTTTAAAAGGGCCAGAAACAGCTTGGCAGTCCCTGACATTAATACATTTCTATTTTCCAAGTCAAGGTGCAAAATGGCAATTGTGTAACGTGATAAATCCATCGACATCTACTGGTTTGATAGAGATTTCTATGGCAAACAATTTCATAAAATTCAAATGTGTAAATGTAGGAAATCTTTGTTGGCTTCACTCTTATAAGTGACACCCCAATGTTTGCAGTTAATATATGAAAGAATGTTTTCAAAATCAAGGGAGAGATTCTTAAATAATAAATAATTTGTGTTGTGACCAGATGCAAAGACTGGTGTTTGCAAAGACCTAGGTTATGTCTGATGTTAATGTATTCCTATATACAACTAGATGACATTCCTTTGATTTTATAGCACTCAATTTATTGATGACATCTATAGTGTCCTTCAAGTAAGACTTTTGTTGAATTACATATGGTTGGATATAGTATCCACTATCTACATATTAGAGAGATAGAGAGATTAGTGGATACGGATCCAGTTTCTGAAATTATTGGTCACAGGATATTTCAATGTGAATATGCTATTCACTGCTTCCTGGATTGTTTCTATCTAGTCAACCATATTTAAAATGTCTGCCTCCCTATTTTAAGTTTCTTCTTGTTTTAATTATTTTGTATATATGGAGTCTGAATGTGTTGAATATAGTTCCCTGCCTCTACAACATATTCCCTATTTTAAGTGGCTTCATGTAGATTTAAACTGCTAACTGACCTTATTACCAGAATTGAATTATACATATTTGTAAAAAGTCATCTCTGGGGGGATTTCTAAAAATGGAGCAATCAGCAGAAACATTGTCCTTCCTGTATTTTGTCTTAACTATGTGAATAAGAGTAAACAAATTACTAAATATCTCATCACCACTCCCAAAAAAAAGTGTTAATAATAATAAAAATATACAATCTTGCAGAATGTATGTGAGATAGTCACATGTATCAGGTCACAACTGTTTCAATTTGTAGTTGATTAGAAAATATGAATTATGTTAGAATTTTCCTAGAGAGGAGACTGGAGTACTAATGAGGATATAATTGGACTTTATAAAGGCAATCCTCATAAACATGTCAGTTTTATTCTGCATTGTTGCTTTTTATGTAGTTTATTTGTGAAATTATCCATACTGTGTTTAAATGTCTTCATATTAGCTTAATTTCTGTTAATGATTTTATTGCAGATTCCATGTGATTGTTAAATAAAATAATTAAAGAGTCATAACTTATAACACAATGCTATACAGACTTAACAGAATTTGTAATTTGTAAAATGAACATATAATCATGGTATAATTATACATAGGAAAGTACCAGGTTTCCCCTGGAAACTCCATTTCGGAGAGCTTGTTTCCTTGCTCACAATGCAGTATTTTCACCTTAAGGCCAAGGCAGGATGTAGCAATGAATTCTGCCCATTACCTGACTGTTCAAATGAATGTCCATTTCAGGCTAAAGCGTTGGGACCTCTATGCCTATGCTAACCCCTTTTCAGAACAAAAAGAGGTATCTGGGCACCACAACAAAATGAATTCCATATCATTTATAAATAAAGGAAACCTTTAAATTTCAATGGTCATAACTTAATAATTAGTAATTAGTTGGCCCTGAAATGTTCTCTTTTTAATTTTTGTGCCCTCTCATGGACAAAGTGCGCAGTTCTTGGTAGAGAACTTGGAGAATTTGCAAACCTCAATTGGACAAGGTTCGATACATAAGGGGGCTTGTAATTTTGATAATGCTATTCAGGTAGCTAGAAACACTTTTGCAGTGATTGAAGAACAGTGAAGATGTGACCAAACTATCTACCCAGCCAGCAGGCAAAATTCTATGCAAGCTAAAATGTGGTCTATTTAGGCCTAGTAACTTCCTTCAGAACCATCAAGAACCAATTGATTCAGAAAATCTCGCAAGGCTTATCCACCCAGAGATGCAGATGCAGCTACAAAGATTACATAGGGATCATAAGTATGAACTTACTGTATCAATTTATATCTTTTATACTTTAGTTTAAACTTCACTCAGAACCCATTTGCTTGTCTCTAAGCTTAGCATTTAAGTGTGGTTTAATATAAGAACAGTGACGCAGTCACACCACGCAAAAACATAAATTTTAGATTTTAGAAAAACAGACTTTTCTAAAATTAGATTAGGTGTAAAGGAGTCATTATCAGACTGGAGCAATTTAAATGGAGTCCAGGAGAAATGGGATTATCTAAAAGTTGCACTACTGATGGCAACAGAAAATTGCATTAGGCTTGTCAGTAAGAGCAAAAAATTGAAGAAACCACTGTGGTACTCTGCAGAGGTGGCCAAAATAGTAAAAAATAAAAAGCTAGCATTTAGTAATTATAAAAATACTCAAGAGTGAGGAAGATAGAAAGATCTATAAGAGTAAGCAGAAAGAGGCAAAGGAAGCTATAAGAGCTTCCAAAACACACAGAAGAGACTATAGCCCAGTCAGTGAAAAAGGGGTATACAACATTTTTTAGATACATAAATGAGAAAAGGAAAGTAAAACAAGGATTAGTTAGATTAAAAAACAAAAGAAGGATGCTATGTAGAAGAGCATAAAGGCTTAGCAGACTGCCTTAATGAATATTTTTGTTCAGTTTTTACAAATGAAAATGAGGGTAAGGGACCTCATTTAGGGAAAAAGACTAATGAGTCTTTTGATGCATGTAAGTTTACAGAGGAAGAGGTTTTACTTCAGCTGTCTAAATTAAAGACAAATAAGTCGATGGGACCTGATGGGATACATCCAAAGTTATTAAAAGAACTTAGTGGTGTACTAGCAAAACCATTAACAGATTTATTTAAACAATCATTGTTAACGGGAGTAGTTCCAGAAGATTGGAAATTAGCAAATGTTGTGCCCATTCACAAGAAAGTTAGTAGGAAGGAGGCGGGCAACTATAGACCAGTAAGTCTTACTTCAGTAGTGGGGAAAATAATGGAAACCTTGTTAAAGAATAGTATTGTTGAACATCTGAAGTCGCTTGGATTTCAAGATGAGAGACAACATTGGTTTACTTCAGGGAGATCATGCCAAACTAATCTTTATGATTTTTTTGATTGGGTGACTAAATAATAGATCAGGGTGGTGCAGTAGACATTGCTTACCTAGATTTCAGTAAGGCTTTTTTCGCACAAAGAAGGCTTAGCAATAAACTGAAATCTTTAAGTTTGGATTTCAATATGGTTGAATGGATTAGACAATGGCTGAGTGACAGGCAACAGAGGGTTGTAGTCAATGGAGTCAAGGTCTTGTTACTAGTGGGGTACCTCAGGGATCTGTACTTGGACCCATTCTCTTTAATATTTTTATTAGTGATATTGCAGAAGGTCTTGTTGGCAAAGTATGTATTTTTGCTGATGATACAAAGATTTGCAGCAGGGTTGATATTCATGGAGGGATAAGCCAAATGGCAAATGATTTAGCTAAACTAGAAAAATGGTCAGAGCTGTGGCAACTGACATTTAATGTGGACAAGTGCAAGATTATGCACCTTGGGTGTAAAAACCCAAAAGCAGAATATAGACTATTTGGTACAGTCCTAACCTCAACATCTGAGGAAAGGGATTTAGGAGTAATAATTTCAGAGGACTTAAAGGTAGATAGGCAATGTGATGCAATAGAGCAGCAGGAAATGCTAGCAGAATGCTTGGTTGCATAGGGAGAGGTATTAGCAGCAAAAAGAGGGAAGTGCTCATGCCATTGTACAGAGCACTGGAGTATTGTACGCAGTACTGGAGACCGTATCTCCAGAAGGATATTGATACTTTGGAGAGAGTTTAGACAAGGGCTACTAAACTGGTTCATGGGTTTAAAAAAAAAAAAAAATACACAAATTTCTTTGTTTTTATTTGAAACAACTTCTCCTCATCGACAATAGCGAACGAAAAAACATGCTAAATAGATTCTACTATTTCTCCTGAGTACAGGGATACCACCCATGCATAGGTTTGTTGGGTTGTTTGGGGGCTAAAATGCCAAATTTTTGAGGTGCAGTTTTTTGTTTTCCAACTTGAAATTTTTACATGCAGACAGCCTGCACCCATGTCCCATTTGGGACATATTTGAAGCCAGCTAGTGTATTTTACCCCATCAACCCATATATTTTTTAAAAGAAGACACCTTAGGCTATCTCAAATGGTGGTATTTTTACACTTTCCATGCACTAATTCTACCACCAGCCTTTGTCAAACTTTGTGGTAGTAATTTTTTTGTGTTTTTTTCTCACAAACCTTGTACTTCAGACATGAATTCACAGATTATGGTATGTGTCACTGCCAAATAACATCCTAATAAGTGTTCAGCAACATCTCTTGAGTACAGGGATACCACCCATGCATAGGTTTGTTGGGTTGTTTGGGGGGTAAAAGGCCAAATTTGGTAGGTGCAGTTTTTTGTTTTCCAAATTAAAATTTTGACATGCAGACCGCCTGCACCAATGTCCCATTTGGGACATATTTGAAACCAGCCAGTGTATTTTACCCCATCAACCCATATATTTTTTAAAAGAAGACACCTTAGGCTATCTCAAATGGTGGTATTTTTACACTTTCCATGCACTAATTCTACCACCAGCCTTTGTCAAACTTTGTGGTAGTAATTTTTTTGTGGTTTTTTTTCACAAACCTTGTACTTCAGACATGAATTCACAGATTTTGGTATGTGTCACTGCCAAATAACACCCCAATAAGTGTTCAGCAACATCTCTTGAGTACAGGGATACCACCCATGCATAGGATTGTTGGGTTGTTTGGGGAGTAAAAGGCCAAATTTGGTAGGTGCAGTTTTTGGTTTTCCAAATTAAAATTTTGACATGCAGACCGCCTGCACCCATGTCCCATTTGGGACATATTTGAAACCAGCCAGTGTATTTTACCCCATCAACCCATATATTTTTTAAAAGTAGACACCCTACGCTATTTCAAATGGTGGTATTTTAACTCTTTCCATGCACTAATTCTACCACCAGCCTTTGTCAAAGTTTGTGGTAGTAATTTTTGTGTGGTTTTTTTTCACAAATATTGTATTTTAGACATAAATTCACAGATTTTGGTATGTGTCACTGCCAAACAATAACCCAATATGTGTTCAACAACATATCCTGAGTACAGGGATACCACCCATGCATAGGTTTGTTGGGTTGTTTGGGGGCTAAAGGGCCACATTGTGAAGGTGCGCATTTTCAACTTGGAATATTGACGTGTAGTCAGCCTGAGCCCATCTTTCATTTGGGACTTTTTTTTAAGTAGGACAGTGTATTTTACCCCAAAAAGTATATATTTTGTAAAAGTAGACACCCTAGGCTATTTTAAATGGTGTTATTTTAACACTTTCCATGCACCAATTCTACCACCAGCCTTTGTCAAAGTTTGTGGTAGTCATTTTATTGTGTATTTTTTCCCACATACATTGCACTTTAGACACAAATTCACATATTTCGGTATGTGTCACTGACAAACAATACCACAATATATGTTCAGCAACATCTCCCGAGCACAGGGATACCACCCATGCATAGCTTTGTCAGCTTTGTTAGGGGTTGAAAGGCTACATTTGAGAGGTGCGCTTTTTGATTTTCAAACTTGGAATTTGAACATGTAGAGCAAGGAAGGGGTTAATAGCTCTTATAAGAGCCTTTGTAGTACTGTACAAAAAAATTAACCCCTAAAAATGCACAGACAAGAAAAAATGTTCTGCTGTGCAGTGATCAGTGGCAGGGAAGGGGTTAATACACTACACTATACAAAAGGTATGGCTTTTATAAAAGCCCTTGGGACTCACAATTTATTAACATTTTATTTAATTTATTACAATTTAAAAATTATGTTATACAGATCTGTCTCTTTCCCTCACTAAAACTCAAGTGAGGAGAGGGAGGCAGATCCATATGGGTCAGAACAATATTTACGAACCAGACGAATGGTGATGCTCATCTGAGAAATCACCAAACCACCTTTGCCACTGATCGGCTGTTACTGATCGCTATACACGCGTTCAGACAGCTTCAAAAGGAATACACGTAATCCCCTAGTGGGTATAATTAACCCCTAGTGAGTCTGACAAAAAAAATGCTGATAGCAAAAAAAAATCCTTCGGCGACTAGATTGCTCCATATGCGCTGCTTAGGCAGTGACCATATGCACAGCTTAGGCAGTGACCATATGTGCTGCTTAGGAAGTGATATACGGCAAGGAAGGGGTTAATAGCTCTTAAAAGAGCCTTTTATATACTGTAATAAATCAAAGTAAAAAAAAATAACCCCTAAAAAAATGCACAGACAGCAAAAAATGTGCTGCTGTGTAAGATCACTGCGTACACAGCGATCAATTGCAGGGAAGGGGTTAAATACTGGAAACGGCTTTTATAAAAGCCTTTGGGTCTCAATTCTATTAAATATATTATAATTAAAAACTTACATTATACAGCTCTGTCTCCCTCCCTTACTAAAAGTCAAGTGAGAGGGAGGCAGATCTACACGGGTCAGATCAAATATTTACACATATTGATCTAACCAGACGAATGGTGATGCTCATCTGAGCAAACGCCAACCCGCCATTGTCACTTATCAGCTGTTACTGATCGCTATACATGCGCTCAGACAGCTAAAAAAATTTTTTTACGTTAAACGTAGTCCACTAGCGGGTATAATTAACACGTGACGGGTGTAATAAAAAAGTTTTAAAAAAATTAAAAATGCTTCTGCAGCAAGATTGCTGCATTTGTGTCAGATCGCTGATTAGGCAGTGATCTACGGCAAGAAAGGGGTTAATCTCTCTTAAAAGAGGTTTTTTTATACTGTAATGAATTACATTAAAAAAAAATAACCCCTAAAAAATGCACAGACAGCAAAAAATGTGCTGCTGTGTATGATCACTGCGTACACAGCGATCAATGGCAGGGAAGGGGTTAAATGGCTTTTATAAAAGCCCTTGGTGTTTAAAATTTTATTAAATATTTTTTTTATTATTTTATTTTATTTTTTTACTTGATCTGATCTGTCTCTCTCCCTTACTATAACTAGTAAGGTGAGGGAGGCAGATCAATACTTGTCAAAGGCAATATTTACTAATATTGCCTTTGACAGTATGGTAAGTGCTCATCAGAGCACTTACCATACATGCCTGCACACAGATCACATAGATCTGCTGTGCCGGCATCGACTGGCTCCCCCTAGAGCATCGGAAGTGAAATACTTTCACTTCCGATGCTCTTGCCATTAGAAGGGAAGCGCTGCCTGTACAGGCAGCGTTACCTTCTACTGAGCCGATGGGGTCGCTCAGGAGAGCGACCACCATCGGCTCTGGGCAGCCTGGAGGTGTTGTTAAGTGCCTCGCTGGCGAGGCACTTTAACAACACCGCAGATGCTTAGAAAGCGAACGATCGTTCGCTTTCTAAGCACATGTGTGCAGTGGGCGCAGCCATTTTTAAATGGCTGCTACGATCACTCCGTGGAGTGATCGTAGCGCGCCCCTGCACATTTGGGGGGTGTTGCACAATGCCTCTACCTAGAGGCATTGTAGCAACACCGCTGGTCGCTTTCTTTACTCCATTTAGTGCATGACGTGCCAGGCACGTCAGCTGTCGGCAAGTCCACGATTTGCCGTGACGTGCCTGGCACGTCATCTGTCGTTAAGGGGTTAAAAGAAGAAAAACTACCACAACTAGAGGACATAGTCTTAAATTAAAGGGGAAACGATTTAAAAGCAATATCAGGAAGTATTACTTTACTGAGAGGGTAGTGGATGTATGGAATAGCCTTCTAGCAGAAGTGGTAGAGGTAAACACAGTCACAGTTTACCAGTTTTACAGGTAAACACAGTTAAAACACAATTGTAAGCATGCGTGGGATAGACACAAGGTTATCCTAGCTATAAGACCGGGAACGGGGGACTAATAAAAGTATTCAGAAAAATTGGGCAGACTAGAAGGACCGAATGGTGAGGACTAGCAACTTATTTGTCTATGAAAACACAGTTCTAATTTAAAAAGAAAAGAACAAAAAATATTCATTTAAACTTTGCAAACCAATTAAACCCTTTGATTACTTTATAAGCCTTACACTGATATTTGCTTTATATATCTTATTGCCTTATCTAATGCTTTTTATAGCCTCATCCCTCATCAACTAAACGAATAATGAATATGTGTATTTGGTCTCCCCTTGAAAGGGAACAATAGCCTTTTCTAACCTGTCATTTCGCATAAGCTGCACATATAAAATAAACCTGCATATGCCAAGGGGAACTACATGTTTTCCAACCTAGATGATCCCCATTTTCACAAAAGCTTGGAGAGAAAAGTCCAGTCAGCTAAAATAACTGTAAAAAAGTATTGCCAGCCTTTTTATATCAAACCTCCCTTACAATATTTTTCAGTCTCTCAAACCCTGGCCGATTAGTATTTACCCTACCATAACTGATGTGTGTGTGTGCCTGATTTATTGCAAGATATACTAACAATTGGTTAGCTAATTAGTTAACTAATTAATTAAAACTGCTTTAGGCATTTGATTTATTTTCTTTCCCTACACTTTCTGCCCCTGTTTCTCAGAAAGTCTACTGAATTGCCCCATAGTCCTGCATCATTATCATGAAATGACTCATGCCCCCCTCTAGATATTGCACACAGGTGGCATATCCACATTTTGGAAGGCAGTGACTTCCAAACTAGACAGTAGGAAAAATTTCCCCTAAAGGACACATGATGTATATCCTAGAAGATATATCTGAATCGAAAATGTGTCTGCTTTCCCTATCTGGAAAACATGGTTTAAACCAAACATTTTTGGATATCAGTAATAAGCAGGGAACTAAAGCAATTTAAAATATCACTTAATAATCCTAGTGCACCGTATGCATGTCCTATTGGTTTTGTCTTTTGGAGGCTTTGTAGTTTCGATTTTATTTGAATGCACTTGACACTTGGAAAATATACTTTGAGGTCTGAAAACTCAGTTCTGATGACTTTTTAACTCTTCCTCTTCAACCAGTATGTTCTGTATTTTATATCGCCTTGCAAAATTTCTAAAAAATAAAAAAAAAGTGGTACAGAGACATGTAACTCAAGAGCTTTTAAAACTCTTCATGTCTAGAGAGGTCATTCAAGGGAACTCATAATTACAATCATCATTTTGAAGTGGCATGCACAGACTCAGTGCTGACTGATAAAACACCACTATCATCAATGTTATATTTAATGTAGTATTCCTTGCTATTTTTACAGTGTATAAGATTCTCCTTACATACTTTTTAAATATAGACTATACTATAAGTTAATAGCCATGACAGAAATAAAATTATGTCTGAACACTGAGATTTTCAAGTTAGTTATTATATGTATACTATGTGTGTTTATTTAAACCACTGTGGTACTTGCAGAAGATATAAAAACAATAATTGACAAGTCTACTTCCAAGATTACCCTCAGTAAGTTGGTTAGAGTCATATAACTTATTTCCTGTCATTCTACAGTGATGGTGGACATTTGACCATGTGAAAAAATGTTATGTTATAATGATACTTCACTACATTTTTTGGAACACCTTAGTGATAGTGACTTAATCACTTGGATGGACTCCACTTCACGACTGCTTAAATTTATGGACATAGAAATGACACAACTAATGTACTGGATAATTCTCCATCACAGCGAATGTTTCAAACTGAAGCTGGAAAATAAAATATACTTTTATTTTTAAGCCCAATTCAACCATATTATTGAAAAGCACTGGCTTTGACATGCACTCTCTATCTTACTGGGGTCTAAGTGGTGGCCGATACGCATGATGTGGAACTCAACATTTCTTTTTGTTTGACCACTATCCTCCAACCTAACCTCAGTATAATATTCAATTACTGGTTCTATAATACAATTTTGGATATGGGTGACTTAGTGCAAATGGAAGGAGAAGAGAGGAAAAAGTAAAGGGACCATACTAAAAACACCAAACATTGGATTGTTAGTAGTAATTAATATAAATTACAAATTATATAAAAAAAAAAAATCTAAACTAATTTGATGTAAACAGAAACCAGGAATCTTACCAGATTGTGGCATATTGTTTAACTCCTTAGTGACATGATTTCTTGGCACAATAAGTAAAAAAAAGTCCTACACCCATTCAAATAAAGCAGACAATGGACAGAGAAAATCCATATAGCACTGTGATGAAGCCACTTCCGTCACGCAGGATTCTCTTAGGTGGTATTTAGCATCTGACTGCATTGTCGCCATCATCATGTATAGAGGAAGTGGAGAATTTGTAGACACAGAGCTAGAGTAACTCAAAGAAAAGAAACAAAAACTTGGAGGATCTAGGAAAAAATTCTAAAAGGAAGACAGTCTTTGATAAAATGGGAGAAGGCTCATAACATAATGAGAAATGGTACTTTGGTAGTGTTCATTTATTTAATTGCATAAAAAGTGGCACTTGGGTTCAAAAGTCTTTGCCATCACTGATTTAGGAGATGCAGGGCCAATGGACAGTTGTGACATCCCTATACATCTCTTTTTAGAATGAGTTTTGTTCTTTTTAAATAATAATATAAGACTTATGATTAATGCGAGGGGACCTCACCAATAGGTGTTAAAAAAGCAAAGGGTGGTGGATCCAAAAAAAATATCGCACTTATCCCAAAAGCATTAAATGTTCAACATCACTTACATTTTTTTAAAAGCCTATGCATAAAAGAGTACTCTTATTCATGGCCCTAATAAGAATTTTTAAAATAATGTATATGATGCAGTATGAGACGTGTCTTTCCTTAGATACCCACGGCATTGAAAGGAGAGCCAAGATCTGCATAGACACACTGGCATTCGAAGAGGAGTTAATGCAAATTTAACAGATATTTTTAATTTCTACACAACATGGAGCCCATATTTTTGTACACCTTAGGACAAAAAGATGAAAGGAAACATTGGCAGCATATCAAAAATATTATTGGGATACAGGCAAGCTAACTAAAACTGTATGTCTAAAGTACATGAATGTACTTGTCTAAATTATCTTCTCAATCTAAACTTCATTGCTTGCTGTGTTATATAAGGTACTTCTCTATTGTCGCTACACTAGTTACAATAGTGTCAGTTTGTGGTATGTAAACATTGTAGATATTAAGGATTGTAGCACTGGTTCTTGATTAGTTAGAATTCTGGAAACACGCATATATAAATATATGTTTTTACCATGAGGTAAACAAAACCTATACTTTTTAGGGGGAATATATTAATAACAAGGGATTTTATCAGGAAGTTAAGATATTCCCTAGCTTTCAAGTACATCCTGAGGGTGTTTCTATTGTCCAATATCGAAGGAATTTAACTAATGATGTAATAAATCAAGTAAATGATTTTCAATTTTGTAGGGATAAGGTCACCTTTTTTTCTATGTACACAATAAAATGCATATCTCCTCTAAGTGTAAACACAAAAATATAATACATGGCACCAACAACCCTGAGGCTCATGTCAATGAGACACGTTGCCAGTGGGATGCTATACAGTGATAAATGTAAGTAAACCTGTCTTCCGTTTTCTTCACCAGCAGATTCATTTTAATTGTTCCTGACAGTGTTTAGAACAGCAAGCTTCATATACTTCCCTATGTCACAACAGCTAATATATATGCTTCTCTAAGCCAAATACAATGGATGCATGATCAGCAAAATCTCATGTTCATGTTCTGATTTGAGAACAAGCATTATCCCTCCCAATTGGCTTTAATTTTTTGTTTGTGCCTAAATTTACATTTCACTTATAATGCACAGGCTGTTTTCTAGTGTGATTTGATGCAGGCATTCTGCATAAACCACATTTTTTTATATTTTACTCAAGACCAGGTATTACTCTGCATGTATACTATAAGTGCGGCAGCACTGATCATATAGACACTCAGTTTAATTTAGTCACTTCCTGTGCTGCTGCAATATAATACATTGTGTGGAATCTAAGTGACCTTGCTCTTGTACGCAGTAGAATCTCTTAACAGTGTAACACATTGTCTGTTGACATCACAAAAAAAAAAGAAAAGAGAACAAGATATTTTATTCATTTGAATGAAATTATTCCCACTGGTTCTTGCAGCAAAAAAAAAGAGGAATTGACTTTTACTCTGCCAGTGTGGGCAGTCCTCATTTCTTGCAAACTGCTGTAATTTCACAAATTCATCTAATAGTAAATTTTTTATATTTTAAGCAATGCAAAATGTAAAACATGCATTTTAATGTTCTTTGAAAGCACATTAATATGCATTAACATTTGGAAAATGCCTTATTGGGCACCAGACAGTTCCTTTAACCTGAGAAAAACCTAATGGAAAAATAGGACTATAAATCACTGAAAATGAAACACACAAAAATGTTATTTTGGATAGGTGGAATCAATTCACTGATTGTTATTATTATTATTATTATTATTATTATTATCATTGACAAAGTGTTGGCAACTGTGTACTAGACCCATGGAACTGGCACCTAGCTTATCTACATGAGGTTCTGTTAAATTTGCTTTTTTCTAGTTTTATTTTTAATATTCTATATGAATAGAACAAAATCAAACTAACAAATTTGTATAGAATTAGCTATAAAGAATAACAACAGAAAAAAATGGTAGAGACTCACATACTCCAGGAATTAAGATAGTAACACCAGGTATAGTAAACGTAAAAAAAATTGTGTTATTTACTCACGATAGTTAGTGGCAGAACAGCAGAGTGCAAGACATCCCTGGGACAAAGCGAGTAGCCTTATGCATTTCGCACCTTAGCAGGGCACTTAATCATAGGCCTATGGTCTCTACCATTTGTTTCTGTTGTACTCACTTATATACGCTATGGGCTTAGCGTTGATCATGACTCTACATGGAACCTTTGTCACAAATGTGCATTTATAATTGAGGAGCAGTTGTCCATTTATCTTGTATAAAGAATAACAACCCTATTTCTAATTTCCACTCCAAGAGCACACCAGTTTACAATATTGGTTGAAAATGCTGAATTCCTTCAGAGAATGTTGATGCTCGAGTGACCATACTAAAGTTTTATTCTCGGAAACCTATGAAAGATATGTATGGAAAAAATGGTAAATTCTAGCGCTTGATCCCCACAAGCTGCAACGACCTGTGTGATTCTCTGAACCCACACACAGCAAAGATATATACAAAACAAATTCACCAAAAAATGGTGTGGTTGATGCGCTAAGTGTCCACCACCAAAAATTAAGCAACCGGTAATTGCCTGATAAAGCAAAAGATCCAGAGGACAGTCCATTTTACATGCACTATTTTCTGGATCTTTTATTTTTATTTGGACTTTGTTATTGTCTTTTATTATTGCTGTCACGGGTTGCTGTTTGCTGTTTGTGTATTCTGGATGATCTACAAGTCAAAATATCCAGCCTACTCATGTAAGATACTACTGTGTTTGTATTAAATATTTGTGCATTTTTATACCTGCTCTTCTGCTATTTTTTTACCTATATCCATCCGAGCATCAAGTAAAAGGAGAGGAGTGGAGTCGAAACAGCACTTTGATGAGCTCAGATATACCTAGGAGTCTCTGAGTGCAATCATTACAAGCCTGCATTTGAACTTCTACCATTACTATATTACACTATATATTTTTGTCTTTCTTCCTATGTGTATGCTATAAAACATTGTGGGGATCGCAACAACCAATTTTTCAGGCAATTAAAGTTTGCTTAACTTTTGGTGGTGGATACCTAGCGCATCAACCACACCATGTTTTGGTGTATTTTTTTTGTGTATGTGAAAGATACGTGCTCCAACTTATTATTATTTTATTAAGGGGGGCCTTGGGAATACCACCACCCATAGCTGCCTATGGGGACAATATTTATTTTATAAGGGGGTCTCTCTGGCATCACACCAAACCTGTGGCCCCCCATGGGGGCAATATTTTATTTTCAAAGTAACTGCAGGCATAGCGCCACCTGCAATCACTTATTTATTTATTTATTTTCACAGGGCAAGCAGGAGTATTGGAGATTAAATTATAAATGGAGTTCATGGAAATTACTTGTGCTTTCCCACTTATATTAGAAATATTAACTATATTCAACACTTCTTATGCAACCTATTGTATTTCTCCACTGCAATGTGGTAAAAATCAAACCGGCCACATAAAAAGAGCAGAAGTTTCAGAATATGCTCACTAATTCTTCAAACAGTTACTAGCTATTATTGAATCTATTACTGTCTGCACACTTACAACATGTATGATGTAATGATTCTTTGTGTAACTAGTGGTTTAACCAGTCGTCTCCCACGAGGCTTCATAAATCAAGAGGCTAGTAATTGTAGCAATGATTTGGCCTTATGATACCTCTTGATGCATTAGACCCTAAACATTATGATAAACTCACATAAACACATACATTATGGACTGTAGAATACTGAGATACTCTCAGTTGTACAGTGACCAATATGTTAATAGTTCTTACTGTGAATAAACCTTGCCATTGACCATGGGTGGGTAATGTTACTGGATATTGGGTCTTATGTCTTTACCTTTCACATTTTATTTGCACTAATCTTCTTCTAATCTTCTTCTTAGTATTCAAAAAATAAACTTGTTCAAAATAAAAGCAAAGTAAGACAGTGGTTAGTTGGATTATAGTGTTATAAATACTGACTCAAAGATTAGTAGAATTAAGACTAGGTTTAACTGTGCAGACACAGTGATAATTCCATTTAACAGAACATTTTATTTTCATTAGATGATTCAAAATCCTTGTCATTGGGTATATAATTATTATTAGAAATTTCTAAAAGTCCATTTACTACAATAGGTTATAGATAAAAAAAAAAAGACTTGGACAGAGAAATGTATGACCACATCCTCACATACATTTCTGACATTTTCCAAAACAAATACAGACATAGTGCATGTAATATGTAACATTACCTAAACCAGTCACTTTGTTGCAATGGCAAATGTATCACTCTCCTTCTATGCTTATAAATAATGGATCCAATATTAAAAATTAAAGCTTGTGGTCAAAGATGAATGCACCAAGAAACACAGGGCATGTCGGTGACCTTCATTTGACATTCTATGACATTTCTATTTTACCAGTTGCATCCACCTGAATACAGATAATATTACTAAAATGAGTTCATAGTTTTCTTTTGTAACACAATTTCTATACAACACTATTACAGTATTTTAGATACATTTAGCATTTAACATTTCATAAGAACAGTGTACACGCAGTCATTGTACATTAATTAGATTTTACATATTGATGATTTATTATTCATTTAATATATCTTTGAAGCCAGCCAATGTAATATACCCTCACCAAACCATACAATTTTTAAAAGTAGACACCCACGACTCCTTGTGGCAAGGGCTCAGCAGCTACTGTACTAGATGATGTATCAAAAAGCTGTGCAGGGTAAAAATTGAACCCTGAATCAGCAGCCTCAGAATCAGTGCCTAACAAGTGATCTATGGGAAAGAAGAGGTTAATAGCTTTTAGAAGAGCCTATGTAGTACAGTAATGCATTACAGTAAAAAGAAAGTAATCGATAAAAAAAATGCAAACAGCAAAAAAAAAAGTGTTGCTGTGCAGGATTACTGTTTATACCATGATCAGTGGCAGGTAAGGGGTTAATACACAGGGAATGGCTTTCATAAAACCTGACAATTTTATAAAATTTGTTTTAACACTAATACTGATCTGTATCTTTCCCTCACAAAAATTTAAGTGAGGAGAGGGAGGCAGATCCAAATTGGTCATATCAATATTCACAAATATTGATCTGACCAGGCGAATGGTGATGCTCCTCTGAGCAATTACCAAACTGCCTTTGTCACTAATTTGCTGTTACTGATCGTTATACATACACTCAGACAGCTTAAAAAAAAAAATTCTTTACACGTAATCTAGCGGGTGTAAAAAAAAAATAATAATAAAAAATGCAAACAGATAAAAATTGCTTTGGCATCAATATTATTGCGTAAGCAGTGATCTACAGCAAGTATGGGGTTAATAGCTCTTACAAGAGAATTTGTAGTACTCTTACAAGAGAATTAGTATCTGAAAAAAATGAATACGCTAAAGGTACATTGTCTGATTTTATACAGTCAACATTAGTAAATAAAGTTTATGTAAATTTAGGAAGAAAAGTCTGCAACTTCTACCGTAAATGGAGTTGGTTTGGGGAAATCACTAACTGAAAAAATGTTTGGAATAATTGTTGCTGACAGTATTCAAGCAAGAATATCCACTGTCAATCTAATACGTTGGCTACTGAAGGGTCTATTTAATAAAGAGAGGACTGCTGGGAATTGAGATGGGAATTTCAAACTTTAGGCCAGAGTAGACCCTTAAGACTTTGTTGTATATAAAATGGGGGTATTGACTGATGTTAAAAAATTTAAGACTCTACCTTCAATATGTTCTCAGAGCCTCCTATTACATAGCCACTTAAAAAAAAAAAAAAAAAAAGAGATCATGTAACTGGAAAAGTTAGTCTGCAAGAATAGAAGAGCTTAACTATGAAGATCACCTATAAGAGTTAAATTTACTCTACATTGACAACACCCTGGAGGGAACATGATAACACTATACAAACACATGCACAGTGAATACAGACTGCTCTCAGGGCGATTGTTCATTAACAAAACTTTACAAAGGATAACAAATAAGTCACCCATTTAAAAATAAAAATGGAGATTTCTTCAACAGCACTGTAGAGGATGTTTTACCAATTAAAAAAGAACAAAATATTCAGAACTCACAGAATATTTAGCTTTGGGGGGGGAAAAAAATTAAAATAAAATATAAATGTAGTTATTTTAGTAAAATCCTATTGAAGTACTAGCTTATTAATTTAGGGAGAAAGTTGATTTTGGAATAAAGAAGGATTTTTTGTTTATTTGATAGATGGCCACAACATGGATATATGAAAAGGTTAAGCTTAATGGATGTGAGTCTTTTTTCAACTAAACTACAATGTTAATAAGTCACTGAAATTGAAATGGCAATGTCCCCAATTCAATTGTCCACAAGACAAAAAATATATAAATAACAGCAATTTAGCTCCATTCAAGCAAGAAGCCAGACAAAGCACAGGAATTCATATAGTTCATAATAGTCTGCATGACAAGGTTATTCAAAATCCAACCACATCCTAGACCCATATGCCTAGAGGGATGTTTAACAGGGTCATGAGTGTATGACCTGTGTTATATCAATTATGTTCTGTGTTAGCATAGTCACAACATAATTGATGGCTTTCATTTTCTTCCAGTATAACCCAGAAAGTTAACAGCTTCTATTCCTATGTTAAATCATTACAGTCTACAAAACCTACATGCATGTCCAAATAATATATTGCTGTACATATTGAATATACAAGGATTGAAACATCACTGATTTTTGAAATAAATCCACATCACTGAATGTTCTGGCCCCTGTGTTTATGTTTATGTTTCTATTGAAGGCTTAATAAAAAAAAAGAAAAGCTATAGTTTTACATGAAGGTAATGTGGATAATACATGTAAAATGCTAAACTACATATATTTTAAAAAATATGTCTTTGACTTGACTATGTTTGGTGTCTGATATATTTGAATTTATAGAAACTAAATCCCCAAATCATCTGCCTTTGTTTTGTTCTGCATGCAGGCCCGCCATCAGGGGGTGACGGGTAATAGTGGCGTCCCAGGCCCGGCGGGCCCGGGTCACGCCAGGATTAAAAAAAAAGTTCCCTTGTTTAAGCCGGTCCGTTGCTGTAAGGGAAACGTGTGCTCCCCTCCAGCCGCGCGGCTTCAATAAAGTTTGTTAGGAAAAAAAACCGAGTAACTCTGGTCACATTTTTATTTTTAACAAACTTTATTGAAGCCGAGCATAACGCTGGTACATTGAGGGGCAAAATCCAGCAAAATCCTGGCATATTGATGGGCAGAATCCTGGCATATTGAGGGCAAAAAAATGGCATACTGAGGGCAAAATCCTGGCATACTGAGGGGCAGAATCCTGGCATATTGAGGGCAAAAGAATGGCATATTGAGGGGCAAAATCCTGGCATACTGAGGGGCAAAATCCTGGCATATTAAATGGCAAAATCCTGGCACATTGAGGGGCAAAATCCTGGCATATTGAGGGGCAGAATCCTGGCATATTGAGGAGCAGAATCTTAGCATATTGAGAGCAAAAGAATGGCATATTGAGGGGCAAAATCCTGGCACATTGAGGGGCAAAATCCTGGCACATTGAGGGGCAGAATCCTGGCACATTGAGGGGCAGAATCTTGGCACATTGAGGGGCAGAATCCTGGCATATTGAGGGCAAAAGAATGGCATATTGAGGGGCAGAATCCTGGCACATTGAGGGGCAGAATCCTGGCACATTGAGGGGCAGAATCCCCTCAACACCAGTCTGCCTGCAAGCAGGCAGAATTGTGTCTGTATGGTGCCCAGGTGCAGAGACAAACCTCCATGCTGCATGTTCAGATCACTGTGCGGTATAACAGGTGAGTGCCGCTAGGTCACCATGATGCCTGCCACTGGACACCAGGTTAACAGCAGTGTCCAGGGTAAGTCCTGGGGAGATGGGGGCATGCAATGGGGGTGATGGGGGCATGTAATGGAGGTGATGGGGGCATGTAATGGAGGTGATGGGGGCATGCACAGAAGGTGATGGGGATATGTAATGGAGGGGATGGGGGTATGTAATGGAGGTGATTGGGGTATGAAATGGAAGTGATTGATGCATGTAAAGGGTGTGCAATGTGGGCAATGGAGCATGTCCTGGGTGTGTAACATGGGTGGAGGGATGCCTGAATTTAGTCTGCCTAGGGCAGCAAAAAAGCATGATACAACAGTGCTGGAACCGCTACAGAATCGTGCTAGAACACCTGAAACTTCCACTGCCTGTTAATCTCACCAAATCATCTGATCATGTTGCTCTTTGGGGATGATGTAGGCAATTATGAGAGCGCCATCCCAGGATATACTTGATTGGGAGCTGTGGGCTTTAGGGGGATTCGTGACACGCTGATTCTGATCTCCGGGAGTTGGCTAGGTGCTTCAGTTATAGGTCAGTTCAAAGCACCCCCTAACCAATGCAGTGATATCTCGCTTACTGATTGTTCATCCCATGTCCCTTACTTGCGGATAAGTTGCACTGGGATATAGCAATGCAGGGTGTCAGGGAAGGAAGCCAGAATGCATTATTATTTGTTTTTTCTGCCCGGGATTGGGCATTGTATGTTTTTAATGTGTGCCACTGTTTTAAATCTTACAAAATTCATTGTTTACTAATAATGATCTTGCTCTATAACAGCTGCTTGCTAAGTTGGTGAAAAAAAAATATTCAGAAACAGTGCATTGATTAAATAACCATTTTTCCATTAATACAGCCACATCTGGTGCTATGGTGAATACATTGTAATGTTTATAAGATGTGCTTAACAACAAAGAATGTTTAGCTGATATGACTGATCTGTATATTATTACACAGTCATGCAATGATTTCAGTAGGGATATGCAGAGAGTCTGTGCAATTAGAGTGCAGAGTGTTTGTAAGTCCATGGAACATTAACAAATTATCCACCATAAACAATGTTGGGGCCTACACCTGGATTTCTGAAAACAGGAGCATAACCACAATTTCAATAAACCATCTAAAAGGAAGGGACAAATAATTCAACAAAAAACAAGCTGTTGGAGAAAAACAGAGGTTCACCAGCAAAAAATGGTGTACTAAAATCACATGATTAGTATATAATTCCATCATGTAGAACATGCTAAAGCCCCAAAAGAATACACTTCTAACTTCTAACAAATAGTAATTTAAAATATACTTACCTCTTTCTGGTTCCTGTCCCCATGTGGCACAGGCCACAAGGAAGTGAAAAATGCACTTGCATGATTCCACGGCATGCTGGGTACATGAACACCATCCACTTTTTTGTAGCATGTGTCTCATAAGGAACCTGAACTAGAAAGGAGGCAAGTCATGTAATATTAATATAACTCCTAAACAATTTTTTCGCTAGCAAATGTAGATAATGTTTAGAATATATTAATTTAGGACTCTGTCATGTTCTACAAAGTCACTTTCACCAATGCGAATAAATAGTGGTATATTTCAGCACCAGTTTTTGAGTTTTTCGTATTCTGTATTGTCCATTATGTCTATTGTATTAACAGGCATTTTGAACATTTTGTCATGCAAAGCCTTGGGAAATTCTGGATGATTCACAGTCATTGAAAGGAAGGAATACAATTGGAAATATCAATTCTTGACAAGTCTTAGACTATCAAAGAGCAGAGGGAATTGTTCATTGTTTGATAATACTAATAGTTAAATAATCATGTTTTGACACCGTCTAAACTCTATACATTTCTTGCATATGTTCTCTGCTACTGAGGGAGGCAAAATACTAGAAAGTATGTTTTCTTTTCAGGCTGATATAGGTTTGGCTTTGAGGAAACAGAAAGACACAAGGCTGTGAGCTGATTATAACTGTGTGTGGCCAGAGAGCTACAAGAATAAAGCAGACAGTTCCTAAGCAGCTTTATCTTCAAGGCAATGTACAAGAGGGGTTTTCTATTTTATAAGTCTGCTAAAAAAGAAAAAAAAAGATGAACCAGTTCTTGTTTTCGAGGGATCTCCAAAACGGTACTATAATTTAAGTCTCATCTGACAGAAAGGCCTGTTTTGCTCTGGTTGTGTTCTCCAAGATTAGAGTCCAGCTGTGAATAGGTCTTGACACTTGTTAAGCCCGCAGTGTAAACACTATCTAAGCCAAACCTCCCTTTTAAATACACACTGGGCTCAGCATATAGGTCTGCAATCAGTGAGTGTTCAATTGTTTAGTGCAATAAGTTGATAATATGAACAACAAAAATAATCTACTAACGCATCAATGTTTTATATATTTGGGAATATATAGATTATTTAGCAGCTAAAATGCTTTTAATTGCTAGATGATGTCACAGGTGGTTATGTATTACATTCCCAAGAGCCGGATTTTCTGTGGCTCTTATATTTGTGAGTGCAACACTTATAGGGTTTGGCATGGAGGAACATTTATATATAATAAGCTATTCTATGAAGTAAGTTTTATGCCTTTTTTATGGTTTATTTGATGTAACATTGAAAAGTACCTGTAAATAGAAGCACTTCATTCAGATATAAGCATTTTTAGGCTACATACATATATACAAAGCCTGTGTTTTCCTGCAGTTGGCGCATATGGACGTATAAATACGTTGTGTGTTAAAACGAGCGGTGGGCAAAATTGACTGTAGATCTAATAACCCTAGCTCTAGGGTTAGGGTTACAATTATGGTTAGTGTTAGGGTTACATTTACCGTTAGATTTAAGTTTAGGGTCAAAAGGTCACTGTAGGAGAAAATGCTTAGGAAACAAAAAATGCCACTTTTGGTTATTGACCTATTACTTGCAGAAAAAAACAACAACAGAAATCCATGTAAACATGGCATATTTCTAAACCCAGGATACATATTAGAAACTATTTCCATGAGGTCTTTGTTTTACCATTTCTAACTACATCAATGTTTTTTTCTTAAAATATTTCATCATATTTTATAAAAAAAATTATGGTAAATTATATGATATGATGAAAATAACAAAACCCTTCTTAGTCTGATAAAAATCAGTATATTAAATGAGAAATAGGAAAATTACAGAAGTGTTAAAAAATATTCTGTCACCAAGGGTACAAACATTTTAAAAGGGGTTAATATTTATTTGTTCACACTTACATGTCATGATTATATTTGTTCTGATTTTTCTTTTCTTGGTGTATACAGCTAGACATGCATATTACACACTTTCCGTTTTAGAAACTCATTTTCTTATTAAGTCACAAGGTGCTAAAAGTGCAAAAAGATGAATACTGTTAACAATAACCACTAGAGTTGAGCGAACCCAAACCACAAAGTTCGGGTTCGCACCGAACATTAAGAATTTTGGACCCCAGACCCATTCCACTGTATGTCCGGGTTGGAGTTCGGGGTTCGGCGATTCATATCGCCTAAACAAATTTAAAATTACAAGTGACTGGACAGCTATTGCTGCCCAGTCACTAGTAAAATAAGCCTCCCCTCGGTCCCCACCCATTGCGGCGGGTGGGGACCCTATAGCAATAATGGTGGTGGGGGGGGGGCTAATGTCCCCTCAGGTCCCCACCCATTGCCGGCTGGTGGTGTCCCTATAACAATAATGGTGGGGGGGACCTAATGTCCCCCCAGGTCCCCATCCATTGCCGGCAGGTGGGGCCCTATAACAATAATGGTGGGGGGGACCTAATGTTCCCCCCAGGTCCCCACCCCAGGTCCCCACCCATGAGCAGCGGGTCCCCACCCGCCAGCAATGGGTGGGGACCGGGGGGACATTCGGTCCCCCCTAACATTTGGTTCGGGGTCAAGTTCGACCCTGAACCCTGACTTTTTTTCGGAGTTCGGCTGAACCCGCCGAACCCGAACATCCAGGTGTCCGCTCAACTCTAATAACCACTCATTGGCCAAACTTTCCTTTTATTCTTCTGTTACATTTCCTTCCTGTTATTACCTTTTTATCCTTTAAAACAAAAAATCTAATTGAATACACATTCCTTTCATTGAACCTTGGAAACATTTGCTAAACATTTTTGTGAGTATCTTCTTACATTCTAATTACAAAAAAACACTACTAATTAAAATCCTCTCTTTTTATTCACATATGTACTTGAAAATTATGCTGGCATTGTAAACACAAGTTGTCAGTATACCCTTACATTGTGCAATGAATTAGTACATTTAATAAAAGAGTGGCATTTATGAACAAAAGCAATTCTGAGACCAATGGAATTATGTGTAAAGGTTATGTAGAAATCCTGGCACTGGTAAAGCTGTTTGGAAATAAAAAAAATAAAGAAAATAAAGTTCAACTAAGGTCTCATGTAATTATACCTTTTTTTTAAATACATCTTGACACTTTTATCCATCTGGAATAGTGCTTCAACAACTCACTAATTGGTGAAAAATTCTGATTGTGCATAGTTTTGGTGTCAAAGTCTGTGTGATGGACAGTGTCGTGGCAAAGTCTCTGTGATGGACAGTGTCTGTGGCAAAGTCTGTGTGATGGACAGTGTCTGTGTGATGAACAGTGTCTGTGGCAAAGACTGTGTGATGGACAGTGTCTGTGGCAAAGTCTCTTTGATGGACAGTGTCTGTGTGATGGACAGTGTCTCTGGCAAAGTCTGTGTGATGGACAGTGTCTGTGGCAAAGTCTCTGGGATGGACAGTGTCTGTGGCAAAGTCTGTGTGATGGACAGTGTCTGTGGCAAAGTCTGTGTGATGGACAGTGTCTGTGGCAAAGTCTGTGTGATGGACAGTGTCAGTGGCAAAGTCTGTGTGATGGACAGTATCTGTGGCAAAGTCTGTGTGATGGACAGTGTCTGTGGCAAAGTCTTTGTGATGGACAGTGTCTGTGGCAAAGTATGTGTGATGGACAGTGTCTGTGGCAAAGTCTGTGTGATGGACAGTGTCTGTGGCAAAGTCTGTGTGATGGACAGTGTCTGTGGCAAAGTATGTGTGATGGACAGTGTCTGTGGCAAAGTCTGTGTGATGGACAGTGTCTGTGGCAAAGTCTGGGTGATGGACAGTGTCTGTGTGATGGACAGTGTCTGTGGCAAAGACTGTGTGATGGACGATATCCGTTGCAAAGTCTGTGTGATGAACCTTCAAAGTCCAGTTAATGTCCAAGTGAACAATGATGGTGTCTACGAGTGGTCAAACAATGTGCTATACAGGCCATGTTTAAACCAGCCCCCACAGTCATTCTTTATGTAGCTCTATTATAATCGGCTGCAACTGGGGACCACTGGGCCTATCTTTACTCTTCTAACTTCTGTACAGCTTCAAAACGTAATTCATCCTAGTATGGATTACTATTTTCCACTCCAATATTTCATCACAATCTCCAGCACTTTAAAGTGGAGGAAAAAACAAAAATTCCTTATTAAGTTAAATAACCAAATGTAACTGCAACATGCAAGTTCGGAGATGATTTCAGAAATTGGAAAGCAGTACATAGAGAATATGTTATGCTGCTATGAGCTATCAAGTCTCCTGAGAAAGCAGAAGCTAATTCTTCATGCTTTTCATATCAGCAGTGATAATGAAGCAGAAAAGTATGTATAAATCATATCATGTAAAGTAAATTGCTGCTTAATGTTCACTTTTGTATACACTGCTAATAGCTGTGCTGAATATGTTGTTTGCAGTATTCCTATTCCTGTACAAGTTGTAACTTCAGGAAGTAACATGTCAAGTCATTTCAATTTACTTTAATACGCTGACCAGTTGAAGCAGTAAAAAAAGGATAAAATATCCTGATGCTACAGAACATAGCAAAGGGTGGTACTGATGTATATATTGGATTATGTATTGATACCTTTGTAGACTATGGACTTATATTGCCAAATAGAATCCATGATGTTTATGGAGATAATGGTTTGCCAAGTTTGCAGGTTTTTTTTTTTTTACCATCTTGAACCATTCAAGCTCTCATAACTTTGAAAATTCACACAGTGATGTTCAACTTTTAATTTGATGGGATGTACATATTTGCCATCTGTCCTTTTTTTCCTCAGGACAGTCGTGGATTTTGGGGGCATATCCTGGCACTTTCAGTGCCATGTGACTGTTCCTGAAAATCGGCAAATACGGGTGCCCAAAAAAAATTTCACCTTTAAACAAAAACGAAGCCTCTCGCAATTGCGCTGTTTGCAGAAGCCAGGGGAGCTGTTGGGAACTTGGCATGAACTGTATGGGTACTAAAAATGAGGTGCAGGTGGTGTGTTGCGGTCAATTGAAGATTTTATCTTGCTTCCTTAAACCCTCTGCCGCAATTAACGTTCCAGGCACATCACAGGTAACTGCTAACGATAACTGATGTGCTTGGCATGTCATGCGGTGAAATGAGCTAAGACAGCAATCAACAATCTCTTTGTAAGCTTAGCCAGTGTTGCTGAATGGTTCGAATCTATCCCCAGCGTGCAACATGATTGCTCTCTAGAGCAATCACATTTTCGCCATATTGAAAGGCGTAAAGCCTATCCAATATGGCTCTGTCCTACTGTGAGCAAGAACTGCGGAAGTGATCAACGATGACTGCCTCTAATAGAGATAACAGTTTACCATTTTTGCTGTACTTCTGACCATCATGAACCATGGAAGCGGTCATAACTTTTAAAAATAGCAACTAGGAAACACAGGAGAGCATACAAAGTAAAACAGTGGTGTCCAATTTTTAAATTGTATGGTAAGTAAACATGAGGTGCAGGTGAGTTGAGGTCAAATGAACATTTCATCTCAGTTACTTAACCATATCATGACAACCGATATGCCAAAATCTTAACATTTCTTTGGCTGGGTTCTGGACTCTATTCAACTAATATACAAAGAAAAAATGATTGTCTAGAAGTGTTTTGTAAATGTTGAGAACAATAACCATACATTAGAATATCTAAGAGCATTAACCTAATAAGAACAGGGTATGATAGTAATGTGTATGAATTATGTGCTAAAATTTGTTTTGCAAACATAATACATAGTGCAGTATTATGTTTGCAAAGAGTCAGAGTTGGTAAAGTATTAGCCATAGTGACACAAGTAGAGCCCAGTTCATAATTTTATTGGCAAACTGAGTAGGTTTAGAGTGCACGTTTTCACAATCACTTGGGTCTCTTCATCAGGTATAATGTTACCAAGGACTGTCCTTAAACATAATACAGTAGACAAGTTAAGTCAAGTTGATACCTTTATTTGCTAACTGAGAGGTCATGAAAGCTTTCACTGTAAACTTACTCAGTAAGGTCTCTTCATCAAGCATAACAAGTTGATGGAGGTTTTTGTATAAAGGTCATGAAAGATTGCACTCTAAACCTACTTGGTTAGTCAATAAAGGTATCAACTTCAAACCAATAAGTGAACGAGACGCTTCATGCAAAAAAATGATACACTATAAAAGTACTGCAAAACTATGTGTGTTCTGCTACTACACAAAATAGTGAAACAATAAAGAAAAATTTGTCTGCACAAAAAATAAAGAATCAAATGAATTAATAACTCCAATCCTTCGATTGGCATTTTTTCTGATTGAAAGGTTCTATTTAAATTGAAAGGAATTTCTCAAAGCATATATATATATATATATATATATATATATATATATATATATATATATATATGAAAAATAGGAGAGCAATTTAGAGTGTGAAACTCTAAATGTACAAATTTTGATGTATATTGCCACCCAAAGGACTTCCATTCATATTTAGCAGAGCCATGAATACAAGTCCCTGGTTTGGATTATTTCTGTGGATAATACAGTTTCACCACCTTCCCTTAGAAGGATCACTCTTCCATTGACGCAGAGCAGTGATAGTCAGCAAAGTGGTGACAAAACAGCAGTCCAAGGTATAAAGGAACGGAACCATCACTATAAAGTAATACTGTATAAACATATATATTTATTATGGCCCCTTAAGAATCTCTTACTTTAAAAAAAAAAGTAAAATAAAACATTCACAGAGAATAGCATACAATTGGATCCACCATCTAGAATACTGCTTGGCTCCTTTTGGGATTTATAGAATAGGCGTACTTCAGGCTCTCACTTGGAGATTACCACATACTCGAGATTTCCGGTGTCTGATGTTGTCATAGCGATAACGTAAAGGGGTGTCACTACTATGACATTAGACCTAGGCAATCTTGAGTCCTTTGAGTGACAATATACATCAGGATTTGTACATTTACAGCGTCACACATGGTGTTTCTTTTTTTAATCTCTTCTTTTTCATGTAAGTATATGCTTTGAGGAATTACCCTCCATTAAAAAAAAATAAAAAAAAAGACAATTTATCCTCAATCATACAAAACAAAATATACTCTTTGATATTTGTTCTGCACAGTGACAACGTTTCTACTACAAGGTTTTTATCAAGACTGTGAAGTTAGATAAACAGAGAGACTGAGGTCTGCAAATCCCATTAGTAAGAGAACACATATGTAAGAATTGTGTACACATATATTTTTAAGCACACAATGAAAAACATAAACACGGTTCTAAAGAGACAGACTCTGTCTAATGTCATTGTTAATAAAGTTTTAAATGCACCAATTGGACAGAATGCCAAGGATCCAATTTCGTAATGTGTGTGTTTCAAAACACCATTGTTTTATCATCATGCATTTTTGCTTCTTCTTCAAAATTGCTATTTATGAAAAGAGCCATTGTGATTACCATCAAACTGCTGTACCAACACAAAAGCATTCATTAATAATTAAACAAAGCCAGCAGCATACTAACAGATTAAAAATGCCACAATTATTCCAATGACAATTCATAATTTACTTAGTCAGAGAAATCCAGAGAAATATTGTATCTGTATGTGCATCGTTTGGTCTTAATTGAATTATGGATTTGTCACAATATGAAAATATCTTGCATCTGCTTTAATCTGAAACATTAAAACAAGCCCATGTTTATACTGTATATTGTATCCCATATTTTCTAAGTGAAACTTTACATGCCAGTTATGTAAGTAACAAACTTTACAATCTATTGCTCATCACTTTGGATTTTAGAGAGTTAAAATGAAGTGGATACTGGCAAGTTAATGTGTATATCGGTCAGACAAAAATACAATAGAATCTAGAACTTTTCAGGAGGATTTAAAACTAACATGCTATCAGGACACAGTATATGTGTGATTGCTTAAAGGTACAGAGGTTTTAATAGCAGGGACCATAATCCACTCTTGTATGACCAAACTCTATAAAACAGATACATGGATACTTCTCAGAAACAACCATCATTGCCTTGTTGATAACAACAAAGAATCTCAAGACCTCACAGTGACAAATAAATAGACTATAACAATTTGGATATTTTAACAAAAATAAAATAAGGGTAAAGAACATATTCTTTTGAAAAACATGAAGATTTTATTTGTGGGCAAATAACCAAATTATCCAGCCAATGTATCCACCATAGATCACCATAGAGCATGAACTTAAACATATTCTGGCCAACAATTGCAGAACTAAACCACTAGACCTTAGTAAATATGGTCTGGTAACACTTCCAAAGCTCACATTCTATAACATGATGAAATATATTATTAATAATATGTTGTGTTACAAAGTTGAATTTGTGTTATACATAAATTTCCTGTTATGACCGCAAAGGTGATTATTTATCTGTTATTGTTTTCTGAAGCAAAACCAATGCAAAGGAAGGAACTGCAATAGTTTAATCAATGAAGTGTTCACATACTTTAATAGGAATTATACCAGGTTACATTTAATATTTAATCCCTAACAGTATGTTAAAGCATATAAGGTGAACATACTTCCATTATCTTGTACCATTCACAGTAATGCAGGGAAATCCAAATATTAAAGTAGAGTTTGACAAAATGGTAAATTGTTAATCTGCTGCCAACTAGTGTTATTATTTTGGTATTGCACACAAAACATGTATTTTTGGCTGCAAATATCAGTGATTACTATACAGTTTCATTGAAGAAAGAAAAATGTAACACATTTCCAGTACAATGTAAACCGTTTTAAATCATTTGGTTATTTCTGACAATAAGCTAGTTAAAATGTTCACAAAAATACTTTTTCACTCTATTGCCTCTATTAAAACAAGTGACAGAGTACAAAGCAAAAATAATAAGCTCAACCTTTCCAGTATTATATAGTGCTCAGAAGTGACAAATAATATTTTGAGTTAATGTTCCCTACACCAAAATCTCAACTAAATCTTATAACCAATAATAACCAAATAACCAATCTTGCTTTCATCAAATCTAAAATAAAAACGAATACTTTGTTAAGAAGCATAACATATTTTAATATCTTTGTACATATATACATTTCTGTCTAATATAAACTCAATTAGTGAGGAGAGGTGCGGCAAGAGGGTTGGTAAAAGAGGGGCCAAATCCTGATATGCAACCAAAAGTATACTGGCATTAAACACTTTAATTCTACTCAATGCAACTATGAGTCTTGCAAACTAACTGTACCAATAAAACAGGGACTTTATTTAAATAATAAGGAGAATAAACAGAATTATTTATAATCAACACACTTTATTTTCTGAAAAACTAAATAAATCCCAACAGAAAATAATTTGCATAGAAAGAAAAAAAAAGAGTCAACATATAGCTGTGTAATACTACCATAGAGTTTGACTCATGCAAACCATAGAATTCTAGCTTATGTTATAGCACCAGATGGCTCAAAATGTGCAAAAGGTTTGTCAAATTGAGTACCATTCATTACAGTTTGGCATCTTTTAGCAGTGATAATACATCCTGCCTGGCAGTCTTTTTCAAGTTACAATTCCATTTGCCTTTATAAGTATACAGCCATTCAAAAAAAAAAAAAACATGTCAATGTATAGAACATGGTCAAATCCAAAACATATATATTTCATAGCAGAAGCATGTTTGTATCTATAAACTGTTATTATAAATGCTTTACTTAGACACCCATTGTTTCTGATTACACTGTTAAATCTATACATTACAACAACGTCAGGAATCATTATAGATCTTTAAATTCCATTCTATTTTCTGATGCACTTTATCTCACATGAACAAATATAGTGTCTTTTCTTTTCTTTTTCTGGCTATAACTTTTAATAAAAAAGTCAAGAAAATGGAATCTAAATCAAAGGTTAAACAGTCTCTACCTATAACCAAGTGAAGCTTGAATCCTTAACCAAGCAACAGCATCATCTGTACAATCGCATGTATATCAGACATAATTCCTCAGATTAACCCTTCACTGATACATGGTAGATACTGCAACACACAGATGTGGAATGTATGCCAAGCATTCCACAATAATCCTATTGGAACACCCATCTCAGTGCAATTAGAAAATTAAGATTGGTTACTCTGCATGTCTGGATGTGCTGTCAGCTTCTGAAAAGTGGTTTTAGTGTATTATCAATTAATATACAGTATGTTTTAATAACATTAGAACAGGCTTTTTCCACACTCTTCAAAGTATGATGATATATCATTTGTAAATGATAACAAAAAGTATAAAATGTATTGAGTACTTTTAAAAAAAATGCCTAAGGTTAAAGGTATATGCACTCAAGCATCACAATGTCATATCTACATAAACGCACCTAAACATGTTCAGATAAAGGAGAGAATACATCCATGTGTCACTTACCAGTTGCATCCCACAGATAAACATCAGTGTGCACCTGCCACTGCAATAACCCATGTTTTCCAAAATCCTGATCTCCAAGAAGAATCAGCCGCCTCCCAGTGAAGTCAAGTAGCTGATGGGCTGAAGGAAAGGTTTGGATCTCTCTTGAATTTTGCCGTCACCTATAGTCCCCAGCAAGGTAACAGTCGGCATTAGGACCTAGCAGCTCACCTGCAGCATCAGCATACCTTTACTGCTAGCAGAAGGAACAACCAGAGGTTTTTGGGAAATGGAAGAAAGGGGCTGATCTCCACAGCTGTTCACATATCCCTGTTCTGCAGGCAGCTCACAGAAGCAGCCTGGCTGCATCCCAGTCCCCCTGCATGCTGCAAGCAATGAAAGAGCTCCTGAGCATGGCTTACACACAGCTGAGGAGGGATGCTCTCAGCCACACAAGGGGAAGGAGGAGGAGGTGTGAGAGGAGAAAAAGGAGGGGAGAATTGGGGGGAATCCTCTCTGTTTCTTCACCACCTAGTTGTTCTGCTTTTTTTTGGTTCAGTCATTTGCCATTCACATAAAAACTCTGGAACATATTTGGAGAAATGATACAGAATATGAAAGTGTAACCTCTACTTTTCTTGATCTTTTTGTATCCCGCTACACACCCAGCAGAAAGAGAATGTATCATTTTTTTCACACTGCTTACTGATATGATGTTGCAGATATCTGACCACATGTATACACAGCAAGTCTATGAAAGGGACCGAGTCTAGCTGAGGGGTCTTCTCAGCAACGTCTCTGCATACACGGCAATGTATCTTTAATGGTTAACTTCTCGTGGTGGGAGTTGTTCTCAACAACACGCGTGGAGAGCCAAAGAAAGCAGACACAAGTTCTTTATCCTTTAACTCTGAGTCTTTATTTATTTAACAGTCATATATATACCCCAAATTAAGGAGGTGGCTACTTCAATCTCATTGGTTATAATGTATGTGCACATATGAATATATAGGCGTATAGGGGTGTGTTAATGGTATATATGCTAAATAACTGTTACACAACAATCTAGAAATGAGTGGAAAGTACCAGAATAAGAAATGGAAGGTACTGATAATTAAAAAGACATAGTGGTTCCAATCACGGGGTAAGACATAGATAAGAGCATTCTGGTATCATCTTCTGGTAACTTCTCCTTTCCCTAATTAGTAGGATTAATTGGAGATGGCAAGAACCTGAGATTTCAGGCCTCTGCCACCTTCTCTCCCACAAGTACTCCTAGTATCATCTCCAAAGTTAGAACATTCAGATAAACAAATGAATACATGAGATAATTGTATGAGTATGTGTCTTCTAATTAAACTGAAGCTAAAACTTAAAACAGGCACAAAAGCAAAACTAACTTTTACGGTTAACCCTCACAATGCTAGGTTACTCCAGTTAACCCTTGCAATGCTAGGTTACCCCTTCAGTTCCACTCTTTTATCCATATGCTAATATGGATAACTCACTTCACTGTTCTCTCTGATATATCATAGAGAAAGCCAGTGTTTCTGAAGGCTTTCTTCTGCTTGATTGCATAGCCTTAGCAATGGTGCATCTAGCGCATTGTATGATAATATAAAAAGCACCTATAACTACTATTATTAAAACAAAGCCCATAATTATCTTCTAACCAAGAACATATTCAAAATGGCCAGTCAAAACCTGGGGCCTACTTGATATCTTTTACCACTTCTCTTATATTGTTTAAATCATGTTGGATAACATTTGAGTGGTCTAATAAATTAAAACATCATATTATTCCGGAGTTTGCAATTCCCCAGGACTGTTGTTGACTAAATACTTTAAAATGACTTGGAGCAAAGCTGAACATGCATTCAAAACACACAAAATGGCATGCATTCAGAACATAAAGCGTCAGTCAGACAAAATGGCTGTGGACAAAACATTATGGTCTCCCATCCACGACATAATTCCAGAGGCCCCTACAGTCCATATAATGTTCATACTGTTCTCCCCTTTTAGTCTTAGAAATTGACATTGTCTGTTTTTAAGGATAACCATCAGGAGTTGCCTGGTCAACATAATCATTGTATCCCAAGTGATATGGCACACTTCCTCGATTTCACACATTGGTAGGTCATCCAGCTTAGTTGCACTGTAAGCTTCCATAATGGGGAATATCTGAGCAGTGTTTTCCAGTCTTCTCGTAGGGGCATGGTGTCAGTGGTCGCGATGCACTTGAGGTTGAGACCCTTGAAACAAACAACATAAACACAGACAATTAGCAACACTGATCTCACACATGCCAAACCACTTACAAGTTTCGCTCCAAGTGATCCTAGCCAATTTCCCAGTCCCAGGGGATCTCACGGATTACCTGTGAACACTTTTTAACCTACTCCTTAAATCTATAATCCTTCTTGATTAAACTTTTTTTAACTTATTTAAAAAAAATCTGAAAAACTTCCTAACATTCTCTATATATAGTTCCACAACAATACTATCAAAATACAATTTCTTTATGGGTCTGACTAAATCCTGTTTGTTAGAGTCGGTCTAATTGTTAAGTTTCAAAAATTCACTATACGCCAAACATACCCATAATAACACAATTAAACAAATCTTTACCACAAAAATTACAATTCAGCAATAACAATTTTATACATATATACTCAATGAAAATATACTTCCCAACAATGATGATCTGCCGTAGACTGTTGTATCTGTTGCAGATTCCTGGGTGATTTATTTGCGAGTTACCCTTAGGGTGAAGACTATGTTGGCTAGTAGTCACGGTTTATTATGTTCATCAAAACACTAACTTGCTGCTCCTTTGTTGGCCTGTTTGTCAGTACAGGAATTTGCTTTAAGTAAATAACGTTGATCCGGGAGTTGAGTTGAACAACTTTCACAACAATATTCCGATAAAGTTTAAGAGAATCCTTTTACTTGAACTGGAAAACTTTTTCGTCTTTTAAAAAATCAACTTTTCTTTAGAAATAATCTTGATCAGCATTAGATTCGTTGGTGCACTTTGAACTTGTCTTTTGTTGGCTGTACAGCTTTAATCTATAGGAAAATAAAACTCAAAAAAATTCCAGTTAGTAACATGCAATATTTTACTAAACATCTTCAATTATTTGATTTGTGACTCGCATTTATATTGCGGTCTCTAATCTTATTAATCTCCACATTAAAATATAATTAAAACATATTATTACTGCTAGTCTGTGTTGCAATATAATTATAAAAATGTGTGAATCTGTACCACTCTTTTGTTCTTGAAAAATTATTACCCTTTTATAATCATAGTTGAATCAATTGATAATGTGAGAATATGTTCTCATACATAATAATCATGTATCTCTTTACCATTAGGACATATCATGATTAGACTATATAACCATAGCACATAACACATAGAACTTCTCAACAACTAACAGTATCTGGAATTCTGGCCCGTTCTCCCCCTCCCTTCACAAAAAGAAAAGCAATAATTTTGCAGCCGCTGCTACAATTCTCTTATCTGCAAATAGACTGTCAGAGAGAAGGGGGGCTTCTGGGGAAGCTTTCTCTCAACTTCACACACAACAAGAATTGCTACATTAACTCCTATAACTCCAAAACCACAAGCACAACTTGTCTGTTTATAACACGACACTTGCTAATTCTTTCCACTAATCACTGACATACGTACATTCTCATATATCGTATTAAAAACTTGTCTTGCATTTAAAACTTTAAACAACATCTCAAATTCTCTCACCATGTATTACATGGGGTACTTTGCCTTAATAATAACAAAAATTAGAACACAACAAATTAACATTTTATCATTGCACGTGTGTGCGTGTGTATTTACTGTATATAAATGTGGTAGAATTAAAATGCTATCTCTGTGTCTATTAAGATACGTATTGCTCTTTACCTAGCAATCTAACATCCCTATAGTATGAATATTATATTCCTAAATCACCAACAGTGTAAGTAGCGCTGTACACAAATTCTGGCCACACTAAGAACATAAAACTATTACAGTGTATGCAAATTACCACCGATTGTATTGGATGGGCAGGGAGTTGCTTTAAAACACTAATCAATACTTTTCAGCATAAACTAAAAGTTCTGCCTCTTATTGCTATAAATACCGTTATTTCACATTATTAATTATATCTTCTGACTTTCTACAACATAGAAAAAAACCTTTTATCTCCTTACAATTGCCATTTCCATGGTCCACAAAGCCTTCAACATCTTATCTTTACAACACAAAATTCACACCTTAACTTTTATTACGAATAAACATTGCTCAAATCTTTCTCTAATACCTACTCTGATATTCTACTTAAATCTAAAGCTCATCTGTAGCTGTGCATCTGTTTATACAAATACAACCTTACAATAAAAACATTTTCACTCATCCAATTATTCTAATTTTATCTAGAGTGTTGGAAGATGTGGTATCTACCTTGGGAAAGATCTAAATATGTCTTAATACAATAAAGACTTTAATTACAAAAGTCCTTCTAACCTACATAAAGATTAAATACTAGTCAAACTACCCAAATACAAAAAAGAGGAAATATACCATAAACAAATAAACATTTCTAGTAGGTAACATGTAAAACCTGTTAAGTCTTTGCCTTTAAATTAGCATCCTGCAAATTTTAGAACGCTTTTGCCAGAACATGAAATAATGGCTCTGGTTACAGCTTTAAAATATCCCAAAAATATGCAGCTGGGAAAATCCACAGCAAATAACATTGCTACAGCAATAAAAATATAACTTTTTACATTCATAGTATTATTACATAATGCCTCTGCACATGTAAATTGAATAAAAATAAACTTTTGTCAAAATTAATCAAATAATGGCATTTTGTAAAATTTTACAGCTGTTATACTGTCCAATGGATCGATCACGTATATTTAACATGATGTCCAAGAGATACCCCGGATACTATATGACTCTTGCTGTTTTACACACACATATTTCTATTTTTACTTAAAGATACAGTTACACAAATACAGAAGCAAATTAATTTGAAAACGATGCATAGCACTAATAAAATTAATGACTGTGCCACAATAAAATAACTCTGTAACTTTTCTGCCAAACAATAACAAAAACTGCAGTATCTACGGTTACTGTTCAGGACCTTTATAACGAACAAAGAACATAACATGAATGAACTCATTTACTATAAAACTTTGCATCACACTGCTGAATATAGCCCAGAAGATCGTTACTCAAATAATCACTCAAACTATTATACGAAAGGCTAAAATGCCGTATTTTGTTTTTTGAGCGCTCTGGTTTGAGTAATTTAGGAGATCCGTCTTCTCTACTCTACTAAATATAAAACACTTCCTTTTGCAACATCTCTATAAAACCATACTGCTGCTACTATGTAAATATTTAAACAATAACGACAATTCTTCTAATGACAACATTAAACATATTATGTCACAGCTTCTATTGTCTTATCAACTTGCGCGGCAAATATATCCAAAACACCAAGATACAGTGTGCTTGGGAGTTACAGACAGAAAACTAATCTTCAATATATTTTACAATATGTTCTATCCTCTGTTACACAGCGTATCCCAGATACACAACTTCAATTCCCAGAACTATTGTCTTGTAACTTATTTATGTGTCCCAGACACACTAGACAGACGTAACACTTTTATATTTCAGTTTAACAATGCAATGTTATAATACTCTTATACTTTATATATTAATTTCTACTATCCCCTTAAAACACTGAGTATTGGCAGGGAGGCAAATCAAACATACCTTATGGCCACAGACACAGCAGTTAATTTCTTATCTGACTATTTACATGCCGTGCTGTGCTGTGGGGGCTCTGAGCAAACAGTGAGTGCTGGATACAGCGGCTCTATCTTAGCTTTCTGTGGGACAGATCTCTTAGGGTATTTAGATGTACCCTTGTTCATTTTTTTTTTTTTTCGCTTTGGGTTTGCCTTTAATTAAAAATTCTGACATTATCTCATCTGAATTAACTACTGCTGTCACATAAATTTTGGTGTAATTTCGTGGAGTCCACCTTGTATCGTCATACAAAGAGGCATCCTTTAATTTGCCTTTCTCACAAAATTTGGAAGTAGCCAAATTGCTGATTTGCTGTCCCATTGTGATATCCCAAAACCTCTATACAAACAATATACAATATATGACAGGATTGATGATCAACTCACACCACGGAACAAAATTTGGGAGTAATTGCAATATGGAATGAATTTAGATTGCCGTTTTCTATATTATACTATATTATACCCTGTTCTATGTAAATGCAAAACATTTACATCTCTCACTGGAACTTCATCAGTGAGTGAGACTTTTAACTGAGACTTCAGTATAGTCTATATTTGCCGGCACTTATATTACTGGAACATCATCAGTAACTGTTGCAACATATCTGCTTACATGACAGGCGCGACCTGTCTCTAAAATACTTATTACAGGGTTTCATCTAACAGAGACTTTTAGGAATAACTAATGATTCAGAGAAACACGGGTAAGTCAGAGATGTATAAAATACACATATACTCACCCGGTCTGTCTGAATCCCACTTCTGACACCAGCTGAAAGGGACCGAGTCTAGCTGAGGGGTCTTCTCAGCAACGTCTCTGCATACACGGCAATGTATCTTTAATGGTTAACTTCTCGTGGTGGGAGTTGTTCTCAACAACACGCGTGGAGAGCCAAAGAAAGCAGACACAAGTTCTTTATCCTTTAACTCTGAGTCTTTATTTATTTAACAGTCATATATATACCCCAAATTAAGGAGGTGGCTACTTCAATCTCATTGGTTATAATGTATGTGCACATATGAATATATAGGCGTATAGGGGTGTGTTAATGGTATATATGCTAAATAACTGTTACACAACAATCTAGAAATGAGTGGAAAGTACCAGAATAAGAAATGGAAGGTACTGATAATTAAAAAGACATAGTGGTTCCAATCACGGGGTAAGACATAGATAAGAGCATTCTGGTATCATCTTCTGGTAACTTCTCCTTTCCCTAATTAGTAGGATTAATTGGAGATGGCAAGAACCTGAGATTTCAGGCCTCTGCCACCTTCTCTCCCACAAGTACTCCTAGTATCATCTCCAAAGTTAGAACATTCAGATAAACAAATGAATACATGAGATAATTGTATGAGTATGTGTCTTCTAATTAAACTGAAGCTAAAACTTAAAACAGGCACAAAAGCAAAACTAACTTTTACGGTTAACCCTCACAATGCTAGGTTACTCCAGTTAACCCTTGCAATGCTAGGTTACCCCTTCAGTCTAGAAATGGCACAATTAGCAAAAACGTGCCATTAGTTTCCATGGTAATTGCTCCACTTTTAGAACTTGGCCTCATAATCATTCACTGAATTTGGCCTTTTGTCCTCTATGAATAATTAATAGAGTGAACATACATCAAAGTAAAATCTAAGAAACCAAATGCTAATTCATAACAAACAGTAGCTGTATCTGTGGTATATCTAATATATCATGTCATTTGTTTCATTCACAAGTATACATACAATCTTCATATTATTGGACTTTAGCACACTTTCATTTAAGTAGGCGATTGCCCTATGAGTGCATTTAACTGTTCATTAATAAAACAAATTTATTTTCACAGATTTACTGGAAGTTTTTTCATCTTAAATTGCATTTTACCTGAAGGATCTGGAGGTATTATACTTCAGAGAGGACTTGAAACTCTTGTGAACAATCCTTAGACACTGCTGCTACTGATGATAACACCACATTCTTATATATTCAATAGAACAGATACTTTTATTGCCCATGTTACTTTTTTTACTCTTTGCTCTGCAAACATTTTTAATGACTGTTTATTTGTCCTGCTGAGCCTTCTGCTTCCCAGAGTTCAATTTTGGTCACACACATTAATTTGGTATATGTACGATGAAGGAGAACTATTATAAATGTAACAGGGTACACATTCACATCTGCCTCTGTGTAGCAGAGGAATACCCTGTTTTTTAAATGTAAACTATATTTGTTAGGATAACATAGAGTTATGCATGGATCCTGTTATGTGGTGGAAATATGCTCTACGGAAGGCTCTCAGGGTGGGTTGGAGCATGTATGCCATTATACGCCCCATAGAAGTCCTCTGACTAGTAGAAATGGAGTACCTGACTCACCAATAAACCAGTGGTATACACCCCATCCTTAATTTTTTGCTCTACTATCATTACCTTCTTTTGTGAGCATGAGAAAAATGCTGGCACCAGAGGCACCTACTGTTGATAATAGAATACCTCCTTGCTGCTCTGTTTCACAATGCTCTGCTGTTTAGCTGGTCCGCGGCTGTGAGGGAAGCGTTCTGCGTTCCCCTTCAGCCGCGTGGTTTAAAATCTTTATTGAAGCCACACGGCTGGAGTTTAGTGCAGAACGCTTACCTCACAGCCGCGGACCGGCTTAACATAAGGGAATTTTTTTTTTACTGGCGTGACCTGGGCACCCCAGTATTGCCCGTCACCCCCTGATGGCGGGTCTGGACACCACTACTAAACTTTGCACGTTCTGCACTGGAAAGAAAGTGTAATAGTACTTACCTAACATGTGCCAAACATGTTCCTTATTGTGACTCCAAAGAGAGAGTGTTTAACAGAGACTAAAAGGGAAGGATGTGACATCCCATTAGAAATTCAAATAAGTAATTTTTAAATGTTTTTAAAGACGTATTCTTTAATGGTGGGCAGTGACTACACATATTGTCATATATGTCTATACTGTGTAACTCCCTTAGTAAGTAGCTGTAAACAATAAGAAAGGAACTTCTCTTTTGATCATGGATAGCATATTCTGGACAGACACAGCATTCTTTTGTGCTTTGATTGTTTAGAAATTCAAGTGTTTTAGTCCACATTACAGTAATGCAAAAAATAAAACAAAGAAATAAATAATTGCTTTTGACCTACAACAGAACTTTGCATACAAAGTGACAAAGAGACCTTGGGTATATCTATATACAAGTTAAGTGGCATAAAGTGCATGATCAGAAAACAATGGTGGAAAAAAATAGAAATATATACTCAAAATCAAAGCAGGTGAGGAAGTTTGATAAAAACATTTGATGTCCTTTTCTTTGAAGTGTTTTGTTACATTTCATAATAAACAGTTTCTACATTGTTTCCCCATTTTAATAGGTGACCACTGCTCATCATTTTATAAATTTATTTATAGCTTTTTCTTCTATACTATGTTGTGTTTTTAAATGTCAAATGTCTTTTGATTTTATTTCAGAGCAGTAAGGAAGCTGTGACTATTCGACCAGTGCCGCCATCAGGGGTGACAGGTGATACAGCTGTCACTGGCCCAGCCCTTTAAAAAACAACACGTGTCGGCAGAGATGTGGCTGGGGACGAAAAAGATCTCCCCTCACCAGCATCTCTGTGCGAGAATGTAGCATGGTGTCTGTGCAATGCACACACATCCTTCCATGCTGCCTCTCTTGCGCTGCTCGTGCACTGATCTGACGTCGGAGCGCAAGGGGTCATGTGACCTTATGGTGTTCAAACCAGATCAATGCACAGGGAGAGAAGTAACATGGAGGGATGCTGTCTCTCACACAGGTGAGTACTGGGGAAGGGTGCAAACTGGCTGTGGAATATTAATGGACAAAGAGTGGCATATTAATGTACAAACTGGCTTTGCATGTGTGAATGGGTTGTTAATGAATATGCATGAGCCCAGTTAAAGGGCTATTTTTCAAATTAATCCCTGCTTTACCAAATTGACCACAGGAGTATTAAACACTCATTTTACAGGTTACCTTTGCCTGTGATAGTGCCTTGTGTGCCTCACTAGCGTTTGATTCCTTATAGCTGACTGTGATATTCTGTTGCTAACCCGGTTTGTATACTTCTGTTCCTATGATTCTAATTATTCCATGTATGACCCTGCTGTTCCTGACTATTCTGTGTCCGCCACCTGCCTTGATTTTTGCTTATGACCTGATTATTTGTATCTCTACTCTCCGTGACCCAGCATGTTTTTTGACACTCCAATTTTGCCTGTTGTCCTTTGATATCATGGTTGGGCTCCTCTTGCTGGGTACTTGGTAGTAAGTGTTTTTCAGCAAAGTCTTTGGTGACATACCACCGGTGGCACAATCAAGGGTGTATTATCATAAGGGTGAAAAACAATATTTGCTACTGGTACTACAACAATGGCATATTAATGGACAAACTGGCTATGGCATATTAATGGCAAACGGCGTATTAATGTGGTAATTGGCCATGTACTGGGGTGCATTTAAAGGATTGGCATGATGGGGGCACTAGCCTCAGACACATACACAGCAATGGCAGGTACATATTAAACTTATGCCTACTCTTGCAACAGATCTTGCTGGTCTCCTCTCTAATATTAATCACTTTGCATGCCAGAGTAATTTGACTAGGTCATGGAATATGAATCCATATCACTCCACAAAAGTGCAGCAGTTGGAAACTTATGACTGCAGGGAGTGCAAAGACCTGCAGCACCTTAGCCTCAACTGTCCAATTTCAATAGATGAACAGATAGGATCTTTGTATGATGGATGATATCAAACAACACCCCCCCCCCTTTTTAGTGGTATTGTGTACAATTTGGTAGGCATTTTTAGTGCCACCTGTTTACTAGAATATAGCTGCCACTTCCTTCACTTATATTCTGCTACATATAAGCATTTTAAGGGTAAGTGCCTTTTCCTGCTACCCGATACATTTAAAGTGATAGGAGTCCTCTATTTTTTTTAATTATCAGTTCACTTTTTTGACACGTTTGTTTTTTTTTCACATGTATATATTTTATTGTTCTTACATTGTATTTTTATTGAAATAGTAATAAAGTTTACATTTTAGTTACAATTTGTTAATGTCAGACATTTATTATTTTCTTCCTCTCTGTATTGGTTTATATGTTTGGGGTTACACCTGGTCTGGTAGTTCCTATATATGAGAAAGTTCATTTCTGTATCAATACATTGGGTTTTTTTTTTGTATGCCAGTGGGATCAACCATCACGATCCATTTCAGGTATGGATGGTAACATATTTCCTGGAACCAATTCTCATCAAATATGTAAGTTATTCACTTTTAAGTAACATCAAGTCATTTTTGTACAGTTTATAGGTCACATTAAAGGTGGAAAAAATTCTGAAATGATTTATCTTTGTCTAATTTCTTTACAGCACAGAAACCTGACATTTTAACAGGGGTGTGTAGACTTTTTATATCCACTGTATAACAATATATAGATTATATAATATAGATAGATATTCATCTTCTTGACAACCACATTAACCACATCCTCTTTTTTACTGATTCCTTTTGCTTTGGTTCCTGACTTTTTCTGTTTAGCGCCATCAGGGAAAAGCGAGTAGGCATATCCTCGGCCTGGATCACGTGATCACATTTCACGCCATCAAGGAGACGCGATCATTCTAACTTTGGTACCTGCAGAAAGGTTTACACGGGTTGAAAAAGGGAACCATAGGTGTCCACAGGAGGGGGCAAGGGGGGGCCCCCTGGATATTCTAGAAAAAAAGTGCCCCCTGCCGCTGCACCCGCTGGATGCGGCAGCCCCCAAAAAATACAGTAAAAAAAAAAACATTGAAACTGGATGTGACGTTACGTCATACCCGGTGTCTGTGTTTCGCTAAACGTGCAAGAGGGAAGACTGTGCAGAGCATCCAGGTAGTAAGTACTACGGAAGGGGGGGGGGGGGGGGTTTGAGGGTTCACTGTACCAAGCAAAAATCCTGGCATATTGAGTGACAAAACCTGGTGTATTAAATGGCTAAATACTGCCATATTAAATGGCTAAATCCTGGCCTATTGAGTGACAAAACCTGGCGTATTAAATGGCTAAATACTGACATATTTAATGGCTAAATCCTGGCATATTGAGTGACAAAACCTGGCGTATTAAATGGCTAAATACAGGCATATTTAATGGCTAAATCCTGGCATACTGAGTGACAAAACCTGGCATATTAAATGGCTAAATCCTGGCCTATTGAGTGACAAAACCTGGCGTATTAAATGGCAAAATACTGACATATGTAATGTCTAAATCCTGGCATATTGAGTGACAAAACCTGGCGTATTAAATGGCTAAATACTGGCATATTTAATGGCTAAATCCTGGCATACTGAGTGACAAAACCTGGCATATTAAATGGTTAAATCCTGGCATACTGAGTGACAAATCCTGGCATATTGAGTGGCTAAATCCTGGCATTTTGAGTGGCTAAATCCTGGCATATTAAATGGCTAAATACTGCCATATTAAATGGCTAAATCCTGGCATATTGAAAGACAAAACCTGGCATATTGAATGACTAAATCCTGGCATATTGACTGACAAAGCCTGGCGGATTAAATGGTTAAATCCTAGCATATTGAGTGACAAAACCTGGCATATTAAATGGCTAAATCCTGGCAAAATAAATGGCTAAATCATGGCATATTGAATGACATATCATGGCATACTGAATGGCTAAATCCTGGCATCTTTAGTGACAAAACCTGGCATATTAAATGGCTAAACACTGCCATATTAAATGGCTAAATCCTGGCATCTTGAGTGGCTAAACACTGCTATATTAAATGGCTAAATCCTAGAATACTGACTGACAAAACCTGGCATATTAAATGGCTAATTCCTGGCATATTAAATGGCTAAATTATGGCATATTTAATGGCTAAATCCCGGCATACTGAATGGCTAAATCCTGGCATTTTGAGTGACAAAACCTGGCATATTAAATGGCTAAATGCTGCCATATTAAATAGCTAAATCCTGGCATATTGAGTGGCTAAATACTGCCATATTAAATGGCTAAATCCTGGCATATTGAATGACAAATCCTGGCATACTTAATGGCTAAATCCTGGCATATTGAGTGAAAAAACCTGGCACATTAAATGGCTAAATTCTGCCATATTAAATGGCTAAATCCTGGCATATTGAGTCGCTACATACTGCCATATTAAATGGCTAAATCCAAGCTTATTGAGTGACAAAACCTGGCTTATTAAATGGCTAATTCATGGCATTTTAAATGGCGAAATCCTGGCATATTGAATGGCTAAATCCTGGCATACTGAATGGATAAATCCTGGCATTTTGAGTGACAAAACCTGGCATATTAAATGGCTAAATACTGCCATATTAAATGGCTAAATCCTGCCATACTGAGTGGCTAAATACTGCCATATTAAATGGCTAAATCCTGGCATGTTGAATGACAAAACCTGGCATATAAATTGACTAAATCCTGGCATATTGAGGGACAAATCCTTCATATTGAGTGGCTAAATACTACCATATTAAATGGCTAAATCGTGGCATATTGAATGACAAAACCTGGAATGTTAAATGGCTAAATCCTGGCAAAATAAATGGCTAAATCATGGCATATTGAATGGCTAAATCCTGGCATACTGAATGGCTAAATCCTGGCATATTGAGTGGCTAAATACTGCCATATTAAATGTTTAAATCCTGGCATATTGAATGACAAATCCCAGCATACTGAATGGCTAAATCCTGGCATACTGAGTGGCTACATACAGCCATATTAAATGGCTAAATCCTGGCATATTGAATGACAAATCATGGCATACTGAATGGCTAAATCCTGGCATCTTTAGTGACAAAACCTGGCATATTAAATGGCTAAACACTGCCATATTAAATGGCTAAATCCTGGCATCTTGAGTGGCTAAACACTGCTATATTAAATGGCTAAATCCTAGAATACTGACTGACAAAACCTGGCATATTAAATGGCTAATTCCTGGCATATTAAATGGCTAAATTATGGCATATTTAATGGCTAAATCCCGGCATACTGAATGGCTAAATCCTGGCATTTTGAGTGACAAAACCTGGCATATTAAATAGCTAAATGCTGCCATATTAAATAGCTAAATCCTGGCATATTGAGTGGCTAAATACTGCCATATTAAATGGCTAAATCCTGGCATATTGAATGACAAATCCTGGCATACTTAATGGCTAAATCCTGGCATATTGAGTGAAAAAACCTGGCATATTAAATGGCTAAATTCTGCCATATTAAATGGCTAAATCCTGGCATATTGAGTCGCTACATACTGCCATATTAAATGGCTAAATCCAAGCATATTGAGTGACAAAACCTGGCTTATTAAATGGCTAATTCATGGCATTTTAAATGGCTAAATCCTGGCATATTGAATGGCTAAATCCTGGCATACTGAATGGATAAATCCTGGCATTTTGAGTGACAAAACCTGGCATATTAAATGGCTAAATACTGCCATATTAAATGGCTAAATCCTGCCATACTGAGTGGCTAAATACTGCCATATTAAATGGCTAAATCCTGGCATGTTGAATGACAAAACCTGGCATATAAATTGACTAAATCCTGGCATATTGAGGGACAAATCCTTCATATTTAGTGGCTAAATACTACCATATTAAATGGCTAAATCGTGGAATATTGAATGACAAAACCTGGAATGTTAAATGGCTAAATCCTGGCATATTGAGTGACAAAACCTGGCATATTAAAAGGCTAAATGCTGCTATATTAAATGGCTAAATCCAAAATGAAGTTTTCAAAATAACCCCCATTATATGTATCACTAATTTTTTCCTAAGTTGTTAAAACTCTAATTGGAGCATGCTTAACATGTTGTAAGGCTAGGATGGGAACAAGGATGGATTTTTGAGACAAGAAGCAGGAGCTCCAGTTGCTCTGCAATTCTTCCACTAAGAATCTGACCCTGGATGCTTTAACCATTGAGGACACCAGGACCTTCCATGCCGCACTTTTTATGCATTGAGGACCCCATGATAGCATGGAAGATCCTCTGTAAAAAAGAGCAGTGGATTTGATTATCACATTCCTCACTCAGGTAGTGTTGCTTAAATGCCTCAGTGTCGAGGCACTAAGCAACACCCACATTTTGCCCAGGGAGTGATTGTGAGAGCCATATTGGAAGGCTCCATGTCCCTCCAACATGGCGCTGTCCAGTTGCTGGCAAAATCTTTGGAAATGCTCAATATCACTTCCGTCGCACTTTAATGTTGCTAGAGGCAGTCAGCAACATTACACTGCTGGTAAAACAGTGCTAGCATTAACCTTTGGGATAGAGATAGATTAGGGTTAGTGCTTGTGTTGGGGTGATTAGGGTTGGGGTCAAAAGAAAAACATGTAGATGTATTTCTAAACTCTGGACAAATATTAGAATCTATTCAGCATATTGATTTATTTATGTTTGTAAATGTGTAAAATATTTTTCATGTAAATGTTAGAAAAAGTGTTTTTATTTTAAATTTTTTATGTATTTTTTTATTTTTTTTAATCAAATTATGTGAAATGATAGAAATAATGGTACATAAAAAAAGCCCATTTTATGGCATTACAAAATGTTTGCTATATGTGTGGGTACAGTGAATGAGAAAGGAAAATTACAGCTAAACACAAACATTGCAGTCAATCTGCCTTTATCCAATCCATACATTATGTTCCCTCTTTCTAGTTTTTCCTTCTCTCTCATTCAGTCATGTTGCAATCGTCTAATGGCCTCCAGAGCCATTAGGAGTGTGTGAACTCTACTCAAAACTGAGGGTGAACCAGAGGCACTGACAGGGGAGATCAACAAAATCTCCCCTCTCCAGCTCTCTTTGTGTGTGCAGGAGGAGGACAGGAGGGCAGGATGCTTCTCACTCCCAGAATATTTGTGGAAGTCTCCAAAGAGGTGCTGGGGTATGTACTGGTGGCAATAAGCTTGCTGGAGTATGTCCTGGGTGCAGGGCCGGACTGGGAGAAAAATTCGGCCCGGGCATTTTTTGATCACAGCGGCCCACTAAGAAGGGGGCGGGGCAGAGGAGGTGTGTTTTGTCATCACCAATGACAAACACGCTCCCTCTCAAAGTGAGCATATTGGTTCAATGCTCTTCCAGGGCAGACCATGCGCAGAGCTCTGCTGAAGAGCTCTAGCATGAGAAAAAAGCCCTGTATTTGTTCTGCACAGTGCAAGCAAATGTAATAACATGCTTGCACTGTGTTTCCTTGCAACTTGTCTCTGGTGTCTCTATAAATGGATACCAGGAGACAAAAAAGCCAGGAAAGAGTATTGAGCATGTGTTTGGAGCCTGCTTGTGGGATTGCGTGTGTGTAGAGTAAGCTGATTGTGGTGTGGTATTGTGTAATAAGGTTCGGTTTTAGTTGTGTTGTGTTTGTGGTGTAATGTGATGCATATGTGGCTAGGGGCTGTAGAGAATGTGTGTATAGGGGATATAGCAAGTGTGTGCATACAGGCTATAGTGTGTGTGTGTGTGTGTATATATAGATGTAGTGTGTGTTTAGGGGTGTAGTATGTGTTTGCTTACAAGGAATCTGGTGTGTGTATATATACATATATATATGAGTCTAGTGTGTGTTTGAAGGACCCAGAATGTGTATAGGAGATCTAGTGAGTGTGTGTTTATAACGGTTTCAGAGTGTATATAGGGATCTAGTGTGTGTATGTGTGTAGATGATCCAGAGTTGGGTAAGGGATCTAGTGTGTGTCTGGAATGTAATGTGTTTAGGGGTGCAGTATGTGTGTGAGGGGTGCTGTGTGTATATATATATATGTAAGTATTGTGTATGTCTGTTGTGCAGTGTGTTGGGGGGTTCTGTGTGTATGTGAGGGGTGCAGTATGTGTGTGTGAGGGGGGCGGTGTGATGAGGGGGGCGGTGTGTGAGAGGGGGGCGGTGTGTAAGAGGGGGGCGGTGTGTGAGGAGGGGGCGATGTGTGAGGGGGGCGTGTGTGTGCGTGAGTGATGTGTGTGAGTGCGTGAGTGCTGTGTGTGATGGGTGTGAGAATGCTGTGTGTGATGGGTGTGAGAATGCTGTGTGTGATGGGTGTGAGAATGCTGTGTGTGATGGGTGTGACAGTGCTCTGTGTGAGAATGCTGTGTGTGATGGGTGTGAGTGCTGGGTGTGAGAGTGCTGTGTGTGTGAGAGTGCTCTGTGTGAGAATGCTGTGTGTGATGGGTGAGAGTGCTGGGTGTGAGAGTGCTGTGTGTGTGAGAATGCTGTGTGTGTGAGAGTGCTGTGTGTGTGAGAGTGCTGTGTGTGTGAGAGTGCTGTGTGTGTGAGAGTGCTGGGTGTGTGAGTGCTGGGTGTGAGAGTGCTGTGTGTGATGGGTGTGAGAGTGCTGTGTGTGATGGGTGTGAGAGTGCTGTATAAATGTTAGAATGGATTGTGTGTGTGTGTGTGGGGGGGGGTAAATAAACAAATAAAATAACAGGCATTATGTCCGGGGGGGACATAATACCTGTTATTTTATTTGTTTATTTACCTACCCCCCCCCCCCCCTACACACACACACACACACACAATCCATTCTAACATTTATACAGCACTCTCACACCCATCACACACAGCACTCACACACAGCACTCTCACACCCATCACTCCTTTCTTACCTTTAGCCTGGGAGGGGGGGACCGGCACGCTGGTACCTGGGACTGGCGGTGGCAATGTTCCCTCGTGGTGAGTGAACTCTAGCCTGCCGGCTAGAGTTCACTCTCGCAAGATCCGGTCGTTGCCATGGCAATGCTCCGGATCTCGCAAGAGGAACCCGGTGGAGCTGCAAGTTAGAGCTCCGCTGGGTCCTCTTTTCAGTCTCCCTCCCTCTCTCCCCGCCGGCGGCCGGATTTGACAGCATGTGGGCCGGTGAGGGAGATCTTTGATGTCCTCACCGGCCCTTCATGTCAAACAGCGGGGCCGGCGCTCGGATAGTGCCGGCCCTGCATAGACCGGCAGGGGAGATTCTGGAACCCAGAGGCCACTGCTGGGACCTCCCCTGCCGGCCTCGGCCCATGGCCACCGCGGCCCACCGGGCATTTGCCCGGTGTGCCCGATGGCCAGTCCGGGCCTGCCTGGGTGTAATATGGGTGCTGGAGTAGGTCCTGGGTGCAATCTTGGTGCTAGGACAAGTCCTGTGAGTGCAATCTGAGTATTATGGCAAGTCCTGTGAATGGAATGGATGCTGTAGCAAGTTATATGAGTTCAATCATGTTCTGTGGGTGCAATGACCAGGGATCTGTGGAAAATACAGGAGGGAAGGAGAAACGGAATGAACAAGTCAGAGGTAGGAAATAAAAACAAGGAACACCTTTCTTCAAAAACAATTATTACCTTATAACTATTCATTACCAAGCCTTTACATTAGTTTTTACATGTATTAACCTTAGCTCTTTAGCCTACTCTGTGGTGAATGCCTATGTCCTCATCTGGGTAAATACCTATCTACTGTATGTTTGTTTACTATGATTACTAACGTCACAACATTAAAAGGATCCCTTTGCATCTAAATGACTGGTGAAAGTGATTTATTATTGCTTCTGGTGAGGAGGAATCGGGCAACACTGAAAAAAAACCTCCGGTGCATATGCAATCAATCCCAGGAATGATTGTATGCACCATACCAGAAAGGCAACTGCCTCTCCAATATGGACCTGCTATGTTGTGGGAAAGAGTTTCAGAAGTAGTGAATCACTCTGTTGAAGTTACAATAGTTAGGGTTAAGATCTAAGTTTAGAGGTAGAGTTCGGTTTAGAGTTAGGGTTAAGTCGATCATCAGGGTTGAAGTCAAAATATCACTGAAGGGAAACATTGTTAGGGAAAAAAATGGCACTTTAGGTTTCTTTAGGTTATTGCTATATAACTTAAAAAAACAACAACTGAAAAACGTGTAAACATTGGTTATTTCTAGACATGTGCATTCGTTTTCGGACGAATGCATTTTCGTCCGAAAATAGCATTTTCGTCCATTTGTCCGAAAAACAAAGAACGAAAATGCTAAGCTAACGAAAGCCGAATGAACGAATGGTTAATAAACGAAACTCATTCGTTCATTCGTTCATTCGTAGTACTATTGCATTCTATAAGAGTTCGGTTTATAGAATAGCAATAGGAATACATGTATTCCATAAGCCGACAGCCTATAAACCGAACGTTCTGTTTATAGGCTGTCGGCATTTAACTATACGGAGACAAAGTCTCCATTCATAATGAATGGAGACTCTGTCTCCGTATAGCTAAATGCCCATAGCCTATAAACCGAACGTTCGGTTTATAGGCTGTCGGCATTTTACTACACGGAGACAAAGTCTCCAATTATAATTTTATGAATGGAGACTCTGTCTCCGTATAGTTAAATGCCCACAGCCTATAAACCGAACGTTCGGTTTATAGGCTGTCGGCATTTTACTACACGAAGACAAAGTCTCCATTCATAATTTTATGAATGGAGACTCTGTCTCCGTGTAGTGAAACGCCGACAGCCTATAAACCGAACCTTCGGTTTATAGGCTGTTGGCTTATGGAATACATGTATTCCTATTGCTATTCTATAAACCGAACGTTCGGATTATAGAATAGCAATAGGAATACATGTATTCCATAAGCCGACAGCCTATAAACCGAACGTTCGGTTTATAGGCTGTCGGCATCTAACTATACGGAGACAAAGTCTCCATTCATATTGAATGGAGACTCTGTCTCCGTATAGTTAAATGCCCACAGCCTATAAACCGAACGTTCGGTTTATAGGCTGTCGGCATTTTACTACACGGAGACAAAGTCTCCATTCATAATGTTATGAATGGAGACTCTGTCTCCGTGTAGTGAAATGCCGACAGCCTATAAACCGAACGTTCGGTTTATAGGCTGTTGGCTTATGGAATACATGTATTCCTATTGCTATTCTATAAGCCGAACATTTGGTTTATAGAATAGCAATAGTAATACATGTATTCCATAAGCCGACAGCCTATAAACCGAACGTTCGGTTTATAGGCTGTTGGCATTTAACTATACGGAGACAAAGTCTCCATTCATAAAATTATGTATTCTTAATGTATTCCTATTGCTATTCTATAAACCAAAAGTTCGGTTTATAGAATAGCAATAGGAATACATGTATTCCATAAGCCAACAGCCTATAAACCGAACGTTCGGTTTATAGGCTGTCGGCATTTTACTACACGGAGACAAAGTCTCATTTCATAATTTTATGAATGGAGACTCTGTCTCCGTATAGTTAAATGCCCACAGCCTATAAACTGAACGTTCGGTTTATAGGCTGTCGGCATTTTACTACACGGAGACAAAGTCTCCATTCATAATTTTATGAATGGAGACTCTGTCTCCGTGTAGTGAAATGCCGACAGCCTATAAACCGAACGTTCGGTTTATAGTCTGTTGGCTTATGGAATACATGTATTCCTATTGCTATTCTATAAACCGAACTTTTGGTTTATAGAATAGCAATAGGAATTCATTAAGAATACATAATTTTATGAATGGAGACTCTGTCTCTGTATAGTTAAGTGCCGACAGCCTATAAACCGAACGTTCGGTTTATAGCCTGTCGGCTTATGTAATACATGTAATCCTATGGCTATTCTATAAACCGAACGTTCGGTTTACAGAATAGCAATAGGATTACATGTATTCCATAAGCCGAAAGTCTATAAACCGAACGTTCGGTTTATAGACTTTCGGCTTATAGAAAACATGTAGTACTATTGCCTTTCTATGAACCGAACGAGAGCCCCATTCATAAGAATTTCTTATGAATGGGGCTCTCGTTCGGTTTATAGAAAGCCAATAGTATTACATGTATTCTATAAAACGAACGAATAAAAATTAACGAAACGAAAATAATTAACGAATTTCGTCTGAAACGAATGCAGTAATGAACGAAATTAGTTTTAGACAAAATAAATAACATTTTCGTCCGAATGGATGAAAACGAAACGAACATTTTAGTTTTACACATGTCTAGTTATTTCTAAACTCAATACAAATATTAAAAACTATGTAAATGTGGTATTTTTTACTGTTTATAGATTTGTAAAAGATTTTTCAGGTAGAGGTTTGAAAAGTTGTTTTTTTTTAAATTGTTCCATCATTTCATGTGATGTATTTTTAAAATAAATTAAATGATATGCTGAAAATAATGGAATCATAAGGAATCCCTTAGTACGGCAATAAAAACAATGTAACATTTATGAGTGTACATTAAACAACAATGAGAAAAATTACAGCTAAACACAAAAGCCTCAGAAGTATAAAAACAACCTATGTTACAAAGAGACTATTTAAACTACACATAAGGTAGGACAGTTTTGTTGATGTATATTTTGATTTCTTTACCACATAATGGATCTATAAGCTGAGCAGCTTTTTGCTAATTATCTTTATTGGTTTAGAAAGTCTACTTTTTGTATAAAGACTATTTTTTATTTTACATTGACTATTATTTTTCCTACATTGGCTATAGAAGCATGTCTCTAGTTTTTACATCTTGCAAAACTATTCACCATCTTTGTTGATTTATACAGCCCTAGGTAGCCTATATTGTAAAGACAGGATACTAGTGGTCCTCTATATGACTAGATAACCGCCTTCACATTGAATTAATTATTTTAATCATGCATAAAAATCATAGCGAATGTAGGAGAAATTATTTAGTTAGCTGTCATGTTGACATAGATCTTCATTGATATGTTAGAGGTATTTCTTTGGCAGAGGTTCAAGGTAATATTACGGAATGAAGCATACAAATACATGGTTAAAGGAGACAAATTACTGTTTTGATTGATACAATTCTTGAATCAGCCATACAATGACCAACGATTCCAACTCTAATCAGGGCACCATGGAAACACATCAAATCACAAGCAATTTGGGTAGATTTGTGTTTCAAATATGTATTCAGATTGACATTCAAGCAAGCATAACCACAGATAATGCACTGTATAACTCCTAAATCAAATGCTGAAGACAATTAATGACTTTAGACTGAAATAGTAAAGTTACCTCACCTGGTGATAATACTCATGAATGCAAAACTATTTTATGATGTTTATGTGAATTGAATGGTGTGTTTGGGTTTGGCGGATTCCAGTAAAAAGCTGTGGGGTAATAGGTTTCAGCAGAAGGGAAGTGATAGGGAAAGACAGACAAACGATGGTTGGTCAAGACTAGAGAAGAGGAAAATCAAAATCAGGAGCTTGCCAGGACAAAAGGCAGACAGTAACTAAGCAGGGAATTATAAAACAGTCCATAATGCATATAAAGGGCTAGTTCATTGTGAATCCACAATAACTTCATCTAATTCTATTCTTTGAAGAATGTTGAAGAGGATGGCATACAATATAAATAAAAAACACAACTAATAGTGTACATTTGTATCTTCTAAAGTGATTTTAAGTAATTTACTCAGCAACATGAGCAGTTAGCAGACATATCACCAACAACTTGGTAAATCCAGTCATAATCCATAGCCAGGCATTCTTAAAATGTTCAATCTCAGAAAGGACCAATAGTCAAGGATGTTGTACCAATTTCTAACATAATTTAAGAAGACTCACAAAATAAAACATAAAGCATGAAATTCCAAAGTTTGTCTATTGTGAGTCATACCACTCTTTTCCATTTGTTCCTACCGATGTGGCTTTTGAAGACCCCTCAATTGCAATGAAGTAGCCAAAGAGACATGGAGCAACATGGGTTGTCATTTAACATTCAACCTTCTCAGTGTGAACAAGTGAACCAGGAACAGGAAGATGCTTATTATAGGTGAAGGAAAATCCAGAAAAATCGCAAGCAACAGGGAAACAGTGGGGATTCAGAATCATCCATCAGAGTAACAAAATAAAAACTGATTGGTTTTAACTGGCAAAATATATAGGGTCTTATTCATTTAAGGGGCCAGTTGGTGTTCATTGATACATCTGCCCATTAACTCAAATGATGTGGTTATAGGCCTCATTTGGAAACCCAATATACTTCCTGACAAAGTAAAATTGTATCAAATTCATATTAAAGTGGACCCTAATGGGTAATTTCAGATATTGATATGTAAAATAAATGATATAACATACAATTGGGTGAATGTATATGCACCTAATATAAAGACTCTGAGAAACCTTCTTTATAGAGTTGAGCAAGTAAAAAGGCTATTTAAAGGAGGTGATATTAATTGTATAATTGACTCATATTTAGATAAGAGCCTTCCCTTCCAAGCATCACTGGATAACTATGTTACAACTCCATGCAAGATTTAATGTTTAAGAATTCCTTATGTGACATCCTAAAGATAACCATTTTACTTTCCTTTCTGAGCCCCACAGTTCTTATTCAAGAATATATTATGTATTAATGTAATCACAAAACATATCTTTGCTTATTCACTCACACATAGGATCAATAACCAGGTCTGATCACGCACCAGTCTATATTGAGTTTAAAAATAATCCGGATCACATGTCTAGCTCAAGATAGAGATTAAATGAAACATTGTTGTGTGCTGAGTCCAAATGATAATGGAGAGATTTATGATTTAATATTATGGATCACCTTCAAATATGTTGTACGATTCATGCTCACAAAATTAGGAGCAATTACCAAATAAAAGAAGGGACAAGGCTTGGTAGCTTTGCATATGTCCTTGGCTTAATAGGAGAGGTTAAATAAGGATAGCCCTAACACAACAAATACATCAGAAATATATAAAATAAGTTCTGAAATTATAGATAGATTACAGGATAACATCAATAAAGGAAACCTTACCTTAAAACAAAACTGGTACCATGGTACTAAGTGAGTTGGCAAAAATCTAACTGACAAATTAAATTATAAGGGGAAAAAGAGCATTAATAAAAAAAAAGTCATTGGTAATGAGACCTTTTTATCTCCTTCACAGACCGGCAATTGTTTTGGAAACTATTACAAATTCCTCTATAAATTAACATTTACCTGTAACTCTATAGATAAAATAAAGGCTTTTATAGAAAAACTAAACCTCTCAAAAATAAGTGAGGGAAACTTGGAAAAACGTAATCTTACAAAATCTGTTGAATAAATTAAAGATATTAACCCCTTAAGGACAGAGCCTTTGAAACATTTTTGTCCTTTCTGGACAATGGCTATGAATTCACAGATTTTGGTATGTGTCACTGCCAAATAACACCCCAATAAGTGTTCAGCAACATCTCTTGAGTACAGGGATACCACCCATGCATAGGTTTGTTGGGTTGTTTGGGGGGTAAAAGGACAAATTTAGGAGGTGCAGTTTTTGGTTTTCCAACTTGAAATTTTGACATGCAGACAGCCTGCACCCATGTCCCATTTGGGACATATTTGAAACCAGCCAGTGTATTTTACCCCATCTACCCATATATTTTTTAAAAGTAGACACCCTACGCTATTTCAAATGGTGATATTTTATCACTTTCCATGCACTAATTCTACCACCAGCCTTTGTCAAAGTTTGTGGTAGTAATTTTTGTGTGTTTTTTTTTTCACAAATATTGTATTTCAGACATAAATTCACAGATTTTGGTATGTGTCACTGCCAAACAATAACCCAGTATGTGTTCAACAACATAACCTGAGTACAGGGATACCACCCATGCATAGGTTTGTTGGGTTGTTTGGGGGCTAAAGGGCCACATTGTGAAGGTGCGCATTTTCAACTTGGAATTTAGTCAGCCTGAGCCCATCTTTCATTTGGGACTTTTTTTTTAAAGTAGGACAGTGTATTTTACCCAAAAAAGTATATATTTTGTAAAAGTAGACACCCTAGGCTATTTTAAATGGTGGTATTTTAACACTTTCCATGCACCAATTCTACCACCAGACTTTGTCAATGTTTGTGGTAGTCATTTTATTGTGTATTTTTTCCCACATACATTGTACTTTAGACACAAATTCACATATTTCGGCATCTGTCACTGACAAACAATACCACAATATATGTTCAGCAACATCTCCCGAGCACAGGGATACCACCCATGCATAGCTTTGTCAGCTTTGTTGGGGGTTTAAAGGCTACATTTGAGAGGTGCGCTTTTTGATTTTCCAACTTGGAATTTTGACATGTAGAGCAAGGAAGGGGTTAATAGCTATTATAAGAGCCTTTGTAGTACTGTACAAAAAAAATTAACCCCTAAAAATGCACAGACAAGAAAAAATGTCCTGCTGTGCAGTGATCAGTGGCAGGGAAGGGGTTAATACACAGGCTACACTATGCACAGGGTATGGCTTTTATAAAAGCCCTTGGGACTCAATTTTTTTACATTTTATTTAATTTATTACAATTAAAAAAATATATTATACAGATCTGTCTCTTTCCCTCACTAAAACTCAAGTGAGGAGAGGGAGGCAGATCCATATGGGTCAGAACAATATTTACCAATACTGATCTAACCAGACGGTGACCAATGGTGATGCTCATCTGAGAAATCACCAAACCACCTTTGCCACTGATCGGCTGTTACTGATCGCTATACACGCGTTCAGACAGCTTCAAAAGGAATACACGTAATCCCCTAGTGGGTATAATTAACCCCTAGCGAGTGTGACAAAAAAAAATGCTGATAGCAAAAAAAAAAATCCTTCTGAGACCTTTGGGTCTCAATTTTATTAAATATATTATAATTAAAAACTTACATTATACAGCTCTGTCTGTCTCCCTACCTAAAACTCAAGTGAGAGGGAGGCAGATCTACACGGGTCAGATCAAATATTTACAAATATTGATCTAACCAGACGAATGGTGATGCTCATCTGAGCAAACACCAACCCGCCTTTGTCACTTATCAGCTGTTACTGATCGCTATACATGCGCTCAGACAGCTAAAAAATTTTTTTTTACGTTAAACGTAATCACCTAGCGGGTATAATTAACCCGTGACGGGTGTAATAAAAAAGTTTTAAAAAAAAATTAAAAATGCTTCTGCAGCAAGATTGCGGCATTTGCGTCAGATCGCTGCTTAGGCAGTGATCTACAGCAAGCAAGGGGTTAATCTCTCTTAAAAGAGGTTTTTTTTTTATACTGTAATGAATTACAGTAAAAAAAATTAACCCCTAAAAAATGCACAGACAGCAAAAAATGTGCTGCTGTGTATGATCACTGCGTACTCAGCGATCAATGGCAGGGAAGGGGTTAAATGGCTTTTATAAAAGCCCTTGGTGTTTAAAATTTTATTAAATATTTTATTTTATTATTTTATTTTTTACATTATCTGATATGCCTCTCTCCCTTACTAAAACTAGTAAGGTGAGGGAGGCAGATCAATACTTGTCAAAGGCAATATTTACTTATATTGCCTTTGACTGTATGATACAGATCTGTTGTGCCGGCATCGATTGGCTCCCCCTAGAGCATCGGAAGTGAAATACATTCACTTCCGATGCTCTTGCCATTAGAAGGGAAGCGCTGCCTGTACAGGCAGCGTTCCCTTCTACTGAGCGATGGGGTCGCTCAGGAGAGCAACCACCATCGGTTCTGGGGCAGCCGAAGGTGCTGCTAAGTGCCTCGCTAGCGAGGAACTTTATCAACACCGGAGGTGCTTAGGAAGCGAACGATCGTTCGCTTCCTAAGCACATGTGTGCAGCGGGCGCAGCCATTTTTAAATGGCTGCTACGATCACTCCGGGGAGTGATCGTAGCGTGCCCCTGAGCTTTTTGGGGGTGTTGCACAATGCCTCTACCTAGAGGCATTGTAGCAACACCGATAGAGTAAAGAAAGCGACCGCTGGTCGCTTTCTTTACTCTGTTAAGTGCATGACGTGCCAGGCACGTCACCTGTCGGCAAGTCCTCGATTTGCCGTGACGTGCCTGGCACGTCATCTGTCCTTAAGGGGTTAATCATGAATTTAAAGTTAGGGAAAGATTGGTCCCATACAGGTACACAGCAGCTTGTTATATCGCCTTTGAGAGTGTAATGATTTCCCATTATTACTTAGGTCCTTTATTAAAATTGCCGACAGATCAGCATTTCGCCAAAGATGCTGCAAGCTTCTACATGTCCAATTTTAAATCCACATAAAGATTTGAGTATGATATCTATTTATAAACCAATCTTGTTAATAAATCTAGATGTAAAGATGTAAACAAAGATTTTGACATAAATATTAAAAAAGTCTTACTGGATCTAATACATTGAGATCAAGCAGGGTTTATTATGTGTAGACAACTGATAATCCGAATAAAATGTTCCTAACTAAAAAAAGGGAACTTCAAATGAAGATAATTGCCTGAGATGCGAAAGAGGCAATTTGCTAAGTATAATGGTTATTTCTAGCAAAGGTGATGGAAGACTTTGGCATCTTTTAAAAGTAATACACTAGTGTTCTACTCAAATCCAAAGGTTAAATTGTGGGTATTTTGTTGAATTCAGATTAGTTCAAAATCCAGAATGGCATGAGGCAAGTATGCCCATTGACTTCTTTATTATATACCTTGTCAATAGATCATTTAGTGCAGCTAATAAGATTAACAACAGAAATAAGCCGATAAGTTACAAAATCACAGGAGCATATGATAACACTATTGCAGATGATATTACCTTGACAGTTACCCAACCAATAAAATTCATTACACCCTTATTGGAAAAGATTAAGGAATATGGTTTCTATTGCAACTACAGATTGTATATACACAAGACACAAGTTATTTTAGCCTATCAAACTCATGAACAATCTAAACAAACAAGGATACAAAAAGACAGTGAAGGCAATGAATGTTCCTAGCATCATATTTTGCAAGTTTAAATCTGAAGGAACAGTGTGAAACTACTTTGACGAGGCAGAAAAAGAAAGCGATGAATGGTTGCAACAAAATTGCTGAAAAGGCAGATTGAGAAAAAACCCTTGAGTCACTGCAAAAGACCCGCAGCAAGACTTGGTGGCAAAATGCATTAAAACCAATGAGGTTTCTGTGAGCAGAGTAAGGTGTGTAGTACACAGAAAATTTCCATGCCAGAACTCGAAGACGTCCACCACCACTGACCCAAAAGCACAAGAAAAATCTGCTACAATATGTTTAAAATCAAATAAAAAAGCCACTGACATGTTGGGGTTTTCTCCTATGGACCAATGAACCAAAAATTGAACTTTTCGGACCCATGGATCACCACTGCCGAAGGGCTCTCTGTGCCCTATTAAACTCAGGTTTAGTGTCTTCTGGATACTTAAGAATCTTGTTAAACAGGGATTACAATACCACTGGAAAGCCCTCAGGTCCCTCCATTCCTGGAAGTCCTCTCACACAATTATGTATTTTCCTAATTTTATATATTAAATAACTTAAATGAAAAAATATAAAAGTACATTTATTGGATATATTGACTCTATTGACTTGCCCATTTCTTTGGATCTAGTAAGAAGCTCTAATACATTGGACAATAAATCTTCCTTCTTAAAATCTCACTCTACCTTCAGTTGCTTCTCCTCCAGGTCTTTCTTGGATGCTGGACCTCATTATTGTCAATAAATCCTATATGTTTTTATTAGCGGTCTTCCAGTCCTTCAGAGACAAATCCTGAATGAATACCTCTACGGTTTCAAACTTAAGGGGATCAATTTATCTTTGAATCTCTACTAACTGAGAAACGGCTAGTTACCTAACACTTCAACATTATGAAGAGGAAGCTGTTCACAAAACTTGAGATGGACCAGCTACTTATACAAGAAGAAGACCTAGAAGAACACCTGGATGTGCAGCAGACACCACAAGCTGGACCCTCACTGCCAACCTGCCATTACAGGGCACATCAGCTGATATGAGGAATAAGAAAATGGATAAACTAGCTACCATGACCTGCTGAGACAAATTACATAGGCTCAATAGAGAAGTACCATCAGATAGTGTACTAGCAGATGCCAACAGAGCCCAAGTGACACTCCCTACTACCACCGTATTTGAAACCAATGAATTCATTCCTGACTACCCGTATCTCTCTAATCAATTTGTTCCTGTGCTCTTGTATTATTCCGTGTATGACCCTGCTATTCCTGACCATGACCCTGCTATTCCTGACCGATCTATGTCCGCTGCCTGCTTTGATTCTGCTTGTGACCTGGTTATTCATATCTCTACATTCCGTGACCCAGCCTGTTTTGTAACTCTCCATTTGCCTGTTGTCCCTAATCGGGCTCCTCTTGCTAGGTACTCAGTAGTAAGTGGTTCAGCAAAGCCCTTGTGACATACCACCAGCGGCTCAACCAAGGTTGTGTTGTCATTAAGGTGAAAACCAATACTTGCTACCTTTGGTACTTAGTGAGTGCTCCTGTAAATGCATTTGCACTGGTGATCCATCTCTCCAGCAAGAAAGTTACACATCCAAGTACCACCAAAATGATAGGGCAGATTCTGAAGAGCCAGCTCATTTGTAGGAACAAACCTGCCCTGCCAGTTATGAGATACCCTGCTAGTATTTTGAACTGACAAAAAGAAGACCTAGAAGCTGCTGATGTAAAGACTTGAAAGTTCCTCACAATGTATGGGGGTTTCCATCCCAAGTCTAACATGCAGAGACTATACACCAGCAGCAAAGATGGCATATGAGGTCTGGGGAGCGTCCTGAACACAACCCAGAGCATCTTGGACTACATCCAAAAGATGGCAGCCAAAGATGAGTTGCTCAGAGAATGTCTTAAGTAGTAAGGACATGGAAGGAAGATCAAATAGAAAACATGCCATGGCAAGCCAAGACCATACATAACATCAACAGATAACTGAGGTGGCTGACATTGGGAAATCCTAACAGTGATTAGAGAGGATTTACATTGATCGGCATAACCAAACAGTAAGCATTGTATACAGAAACATCAGCACAGCATTTGGGGTAAACCCTCCCAAGTCCAGATGGGTGATTCCACAAAAGGTCGTGGAGAACAACAAGGCTAAGATCCTATGGAACTTAAAGATCCAGACAGACAAACAGGTTCTGGCCAGTCAACTTGACATTGTAGTTGACAAGAACCAGAATACAGCAATGGTGATAGGTGAAGGGGTGCCAACTGACTGCAATATCAGGAAGACGGAGAATGATAAGCTGGGGAGGTACCACAGCCTGAAAGACAAACTAGAAAGGGTGTGGAAAGTGAAGGCCTAAGTGGTCCCAGTAGTGATAGGAGCTGTGGAGAATGGCAAGGAGCACTCTGTCCACAAGAGCACAGTGCTAGGAACAGCTGCGATACTCTACAAAACTATTAAACTCCCAGGAACTCCCAGGAAATATAGCGAACTCTTGATTTTTGCAATTCACATGCCAATTTATTTTTAGTTAATAGGTTTTTAGTCAATGTCTGTTTTTAGTCAATGTCTGTTTTCCAGATGGTGAGTGAAGTAAAAGATTAGTCCAAAGCCCAAAACTCCAGCATTTTATTTGTACCATTTCAAAATTCTCAAGCAGGAATTGGGGGCTTAAAACACTAAAATTTAACTGGTTTCATGAAATTATTGCCTTAAAGGAAACCTTGTTTAAGCCTTGCTTTCTTCTTTTTTTTTGGTAGCTTGCTCAATATTTATTATTAAATTCACTACTTCTGTATAATTCCATAATAAAAAATATCCATCCACAGGGAAAAACAAAACCCAACAAACTCATAAGAGATTGTAAGTTCAAATATTACTTTTGTGCATTGTCAACCAAACACTGCTTGACTAAATGCTATTTCTATTTGTCTTTGTAGATTGGTTCTTCTTTGGTAAAAACAGAAAAAAATTAATTATTTAAAATGTCTGCTTCGTCTATGCCTTCACTGACCATCTCATCAATTTCAGATCACAAAGACCCAACATTATCAGCCTTTACATTTTTGCCATTTATATATTTAGATGTTTTGGGGATTCCTATTGATCTCCTTATACATAAATGTTTTCTCAGTCTACATTTTAGCCAGTTTAATTGTCTTTTTACAGGATTTTTGTAGCATCTTGCAAATGCCTCAGCTGATCCCTCAGCTTTATAATGTTTGAAGTCTACTTTCATTTTATTTATTTCCTGATTTACCTTCCCGGTGAGCCAGTTTGTTTATTTTATATTTGTTTCCAAAGGGTATACATTTATATGTATATTTGTGTAGTGTTAATTTGAAGGTATTCCACTTAGCTTTTGTGTTTGTTCCCAAAAATAATCCATCCCAGTCAACATTAAACCTGCTAAAGTTATCTTTTTAAAATTCAATGTTTTGGTGAAATCCATACCAATTTGCCTTTTTGAATTGATCTTTAAATGTGCCATGTTATGGTCAATATTTCCCAAATATTCCCTTACTTAGATTTTATAAATAAGCTCATCCTTCCAGGCATACATCACCTCTGGTTGGCGTCTGTACTAACTGAGACCAATTAGTAGTTCCATTTTTCAAATCTGCTAATGGGTAATTAAAATTACCCATAATGATATTACACTCTATTTGTAAAAGCATTTTCTATTTGCATTACGTTTGTGATTTTTCAAAAATCACACATATTTGGTAGTTATACCAACTAATTATTTCTGGGCAATTCAATCCCCACTAACTATCTTAACCCACAATGATTTCACATGTTCACTACTGTAAACAAATATTTTCCCCACAAATTAGGCAATAATGCCAGTTTGACATACAGACAGACACTTTTCTAAACAACATGTAGCCCTCAAGATTGATTGACCAATCATTTGTGTCACCCCACCATGTTTCTATTATACCAATTAAGTTATAGTTTTCAATTCCTGCTACCATCTCCAATTCCCCTATTCTACCAGTTAAACTTCTGGCTTCTGCAAGCACTTAATGCCACTGTCATTATCCATTTGTGATTTAATTTTGGAGATGTTTATAGGCTTCTCCCTACACTCTGTACTAATCATGCCATTCCTAGTTTAAACACTCCTCCAACTATCTAGCCATCATCTACCCAAGTACATGAGTCTCTCTGGCATTCAGGTGCAATTCATCCTGATTAAAGAGATTGTACTCTAGTGCAAAATCTTTCCCAGTGATCTAGAAACTCAAGGCCCTCCTTCTTACACCAGGACTTCAGCCTTGCATTAAACTTCCATTATCTGTCTGGTGTATATTTCTGACTCTTCATCTTCTGAGCAACCCTTTGTTTGATGGAAGTCAATGTATTGTCAGATCCTGAAATGGCATTGGTTGTCCAAAATTTGGTTAGTTGCTTGTTCTGTAAGTTTGTTATCCTGTAATTGGTTAGAATTGCTTTCATCGAAGACACTACAACTCAGAAGTAGATGGGGCAGCTCCACAGTCCCGGGGAGCTTTATGAGTGGGAGACTATTCAACAAAGATGTGTCTATAGTAAATAATGCATTCACTTGTAGAAAACTTGAGATGTTCATGGTTTCAAGAATTGATTCACTAATCATATTAAGCATAAGAGGGATCATGTTAATTTGTTATATAACCCATTAAAGATTCTGTTTGCTAAAAAATAGTCTTCCCAACTCCCAACTGAATGCTTTTGAGTTTGCTAGAAAAGTGGTAGGATTTAAAATATAAGTTCTAAACTTTTCATCATGCCCACTATCGTCTAGAAAAAATATTTGTATATATATATGAAGTGATCAACAGTGATTTAAAAAAAAAACTGCTCCCCCCAAAAAAAAATTAGGGGGACTATATCTAGTAGCCCTGACCCAACCTAATAATAAATGGGAATTGGCAAAATGGCTTCAAAGGGCTATAATTTAGATCTGAGTCATATATTAAATATTCCCCTCAGGGTCTGGGGGCTGGGCAAATGCCTCCAGACCCTTATTAAATAACCTATGCCCTCCCCACTCCCCGTGGGGTCTGGGGATGCCCACTGGCAGCTTATTTTGGCCCTCCATGTTTTTTTTTAGGGCAAGGGAACCATTTTGCTGGTTCCCAACCCTGTTTATTATTAAGTTGGGAAAGGGCTACTAGATTATTTTTTTGGGGTGCAGGTTTTTTATTTATGGGACCAGCTGAAGTCCACTGACACCTGGGGGTATTATTTAAAAAAAAAAATTATTTAACTTTTACATTTCAATTCACCTTCTTAAACCCCTGAATACAATTAAAAAAACCTATGTGTTTATTGGAGAAAATGTTCCGAACCAGAGGCCTCCAAAGATTCAGTTTCTGAACTGCCTGAATAGCCAATTCAAATCCGGAGCACAGTATATGTGTTGCCACATTTCGGGTATCCCTTGGATTATTATTATTTTTTTTTTAACGGACCCTTTCCCTGGGTCAGAAGATTGAGGGCATTGTGGATTTCCACTGGAACCTGGACACAGGAAATTATTTCATTTACAGGGTACCCTTTGGTGGGCAGTGATTTTTATTATCCAACCCCCTTGCAACAGGTGATTTTATTTACAGGCGAATCCTCCCCCTCTACCCGGTCAAGGTAGAGGGGGGGGGGGGGTAGGTAGGGTAGATATATTTAATTTTTTTGTGGTTTGGGGGCAAAACACAGGGTGGTTATTGAGTAATTTTGGAGTCCAGAAGGAAATTTTGCAAGCCTCCAGAAACCATAGGAGCCATCATTTTATTTTTATTATGGGTGAAGGGGGCAGTGGGCAGCGCCAGACCCCAATGTGGTCATATATTTATTAGCTGGTTCTGAAACCAGTGGTCAGCCCCAATCCTTTATGGGCATAATTTAATTTTTGATCTGAGAGCATTAGTTCATCCCCAGGCTCGAGGAGGTATTTTATTGTTTGGGGGTCAGGGCATATAGCTATTTAAAAAAAAAAAAATTAAAATCATTACGGCGGGAATTCATTTTTTCCGTAATAGCAGAATTTTGTCCCAAAGCTATAGAAGTTTTTGGGGATGATAGAGGCTGTTTTCTGTTCACAGACTTTTTAGTGGAACATGGTCACTTTCTTCTCATTGTTACAAATCCTGAGAGATCTGTGTTAATGTCAAAAAAATCTTTCATTTCCCCCAAAGGATCACCATTTTTGGAAGGTATCATTACCAAGTATCTCAGATGATGCTGTAAAGCTTTCTCTAAGTGCTACAATGAAACAATAATTGTTTCTTTTCCAGTCCATTTGATTTTCCTCTTTCAATACTGGAGTTTGAAGACTCTACATCAGTGGGGGCAATTTGATGCATTTTTATTGAACACACACAGTGCTGTCTTAAAGGACAACTGTACCAACAAATGAACTTGTGTTTATTTGAAAGATCACATTAAGGGTAGGCATTTTACATAGAGATGGTATAATGAAAGAATACAAATAATTTACTTTATTGAGCCCTCTTTGCTTCATATACCGCTAACAGGGGGCAGACATGTTGTTTAGTATCTTGGGGCAGATCTTCATTCGCCTGCATGAAGGTTATTGCAGATTTGACCCAAGATTTTATACAACATGTCTGCCCCTGTTAGAGTTATGTGAAGTAATAAGTGCTCAGTAAGCTGCTTTATTTGTATTCTTTCAAATACATTTGTATTACTTGATGTAATCTTTCAATTAAACAGGAGATATTTTTTTGCCTGCAATTTTCCTCTAAAGCAACTCATGTCAACTGAAATCCATGGTCACTATCCAGAGAAAATCTACTTTAGAAGCTTAAGAATTCACTCCTTTATGTTTCTGATTTGGTATCCAGAGTCTCTGCATTGTTACTGAGATAAATAATGCTGGCTCCCTTGGACCACAGGCCGGCGTTATGACTGTGGCCCCAAAACAGATACATAATGCTGGCTCCAGGGCCGCAGAACTTAGAGTCATGTGGCTGTTTCGGCATCATTATGCTATTCTCCTCCCCTGGGAGCTGTGCATAGCATGAGGCATGGTCTGCCTGGTAACGAGCAACAGCCAATATTGTATCCTCATAGCAAGTGCCATTGGGGGGCATGGCCTCACATAATCCCCACACCAATAAGGGAAATTAACCTGTGTTGCTATGTTGATATCAACAATGTACACCAAACAGCCCTTCTTCAGATTAAAGGTAACTGCTCTGCATCATATTTATAGCCCATCTACTCACTGTAAGTGAGCTGACTTCAGTGATTGCTGTTTCTTAGTATTACCCGTACTTCTGACCTCCAGGCTGTTTTTCTCATTTATGATCCCACGCCACCAGACCTGACATCATCTATCCTCCACTATGTCTTCTGTGTCGTCCCTTTTGTTCCTCGCTCCCAGAATTATTATGTGCCCTCTTGCATATGTTCACTGCCGCTACCATTGTTACCATTGCCAAAGGTTTGGGGGATAGTGTTTCTATTTGCACGTGTGTGCAGTTTTTCTTACAACTTTTGGACTCCATTTGTGGTAACGAATCCCATAATTAAACTGTAAACATAAGGTATTCTGGAATCAGGGTTGGGGGAGGCCACTACACCCCAAGTCCCAGTGAAAATAAAATTAATATTCACCCCACACCCTCTTAAGCTCCACTTTCTCATTCCCTAGGGAACAAAAGCTTATTATTATGTGAAACCATTTCCTTTTGCTATAAACTTACCTGTCACACATAAGTCACAAACCCTCAAGTATTCCATCCCCTGCTAAACCAAATTAAACATTATATGTAGTTCCTATGGGATAATGTTTAGTATGTCTTGATTTTATCTGTTAGAACATATAGGATTTGTATATGTCAATAACACTTACCTTTTTTGTATTATTTTTCATTTGACTGATGGTAAGTCACGCTCCCTATACGGCCATAAACATGAAATAATGCAATGTATAATAATAATGCAGCTAATTGGCAAGAGAAACAAGACACACGACTCAACAGATTAAGTTATGAGCACACTTAGCTCTGAGGAAGCTGTTAAGCAGGCAAAACGTGTAAGGTTGTGATCGTTGCAGATACTATTCAGAAAGCTACCACTGATGCTTATAAAAATAAAACTCACTTACTGAAAACCTGCAGAAGGACATAAACTGCAGTACAGCTTCCAGATGTATTCACAGGTCCAAAACACAGCTTTAAACTTAATTCTTGAGCAGTCCACGAACAGTGTTTAGCTTTTTGTCCCTTGCCAAGATGTAGTCAGATCACAGGAGCATCTCTCTATGACATCACAAAGACCTATTACACTTCCTGATGTCACTGATGCACGTTCCATAAGGTGGTAGCAGCTGTGACAGATTCTGCAACTAGTAGCAGCACCTGGTTATCAGATTCATTTCTCAGACTGAAAAAGAAATATCAGGTACGCATCTTCTACTGACCCCCCTAATCAACTTTAGCATTTGGCTGGATGCTCAAGTCACCAGCACCTCACTCTCATGGACCCTTCACCATTAAGTGCTATAGACACACATCAAAATTTCCTCCATCCTATTTTTTAATGGGTCAACATTTCAAAATGGATTCGGATTGGGCATATTTCGCAAATCAAATGGATACCTGAAATGCGCCAACACCATATGCCGCATTTCGGATCTGAATCCGCTGTTCAGGCCATTCAGGAACTGAATCTTTGAAGGCCTTTGGTTTGGGGATTTTCTCCATAAAAGGTATAGATTTTTAGCTACACAATATGTGACGGTCAACCCCGAATAAAAGTTAGATTTGGGGATGATTGCCACATTACTGACATTTCAATTCACCTTGTTTGGGAAGGTGAATAGAAATGTTAAAGTCATAATAATAAGAATAAAATCCCCCCCGGGGCCAGTGATTTCTGCTGGTCCCATAAATAATGCCCCAAAATGACTCTGAACCCTGGAGCTTTGAGGGCTTACCACAGGCCTCTGAAACCCATAAATATCCCTACCTACCCCATTACCTCTACCTTGCCCATGTTGGGGGGGGGGGGGGAATGATTCACCTGTAAAAATCACCCTTTGGGTGCCAGGGGACAGCTGGCATTTATCTGGGGGCACTGAATTGCCTATCACCCCAGGAAAATGGGCCCTATTTTAGCCAATTAGATGGCTTCAAGCCAACCTTCTCGATTAGGCCCAATCAGATGCCTTCAAGATGCTTCCCCATTGGGCCCAGCCATGGCACATGCTTCAATGAAATCAAGAAGTATGTAATAGGCTCTTTGTGATCTCATTGAGATATGCTCATGTAATGTGACCACATCTCAGGGAGTGACCAGAGCTTAGCACTGTATTTGGATTGCTCAAGAAAATGTAGTTTAAAGCTATGTTGTGTACACGTGAATACATCTGCCAGCTATACTGCAGGTTTTCAGTAAGTGTGTTTTATTTTCATAAGCACCAGAGGAAGCTCTTTGGTTTTGGATCTACATCCTTGTGCTGTGTTCATCTTTGCTTTCTGTCTTGTGTCTATAGTGTTGTGGATCACTATTTTACCCATTCTGCACTGTGTGTTCTTTTTCCTGCTCTCTGTCAGCCACCACAAATCTCCATTTTCTGTAGATACTATTCAGATTCATAATCTTATATTTTGTTTTATTTGAATACATCCTAAAGGTGTTTTATTTCTTGTGTACTCTGTTTTAATATGCTTGTTTTTTAATAGGTTGCAATTAGAATATATTTTCGTATTAAGCTAAACATAGAATATGTTGGCATATAAGAACCATTTGGACCATCTAGTATGGCTAATTTTCTGATTACCTTTGTTAGTCCCTGGCCATATATTATATCTAGGGTTGCCTTATGCCTTTCTCATGCATGCGTAAACTCCTTCACTGTGTTTACCTCTACCACTTTGTTGGAAGGCTATTCCATGCATCCTCTATTCTCTCGGTAAAGTAATACTTCCTGATATTACTTTAACACCTTTGACTCTCTAATTTAAGACTATAGGTTCTACTCATTATGTCCCAATCTGGCTTGAACTTGTCAGTTTCTGACAGTTTTGGGCCAGCTTTCAGACAATTTTGGCTCAAGGATGTTGGAAAGCCAAATTCTATGGATTTACTTCTCCATGAGGACTTTGGCTATTTCCATAAAAGCATAGATCCTCTCAAAATCACCCCAAAATAATCAGGGAGCACAGTGGCTACTATTTCGGCATCCAAACCACAGAGGTGCTCAGGTACCAAAATGTTGCCACAAAAATGTACCATATTAGTCAATTTTCATGACAATTCAAGATCACTTCGGTGAACTTTTGAGGGTTACTTGGATAACTGAAGTGATCCAATTGGATCCAACACGCTCAAGGAAATTGAAGCTACCCTCATGTCCTCTTGTTGTGGTAGATTTTCTTATTTTAAATAAACTTCTCTCTGAGTTGATTCCCTTTATGTATCTAAATGTTTCATATCCCCTCTGTCTCGCCACTACTGAAAGCAACAGAAAATTGCATAAGACTTGTCAGTAAGAGCAAAAAAATTGAAGAAACCACTGTGGTACTCTGCAGAGGTGGCTAAAATAGTAAAATATAAAAAGCTAACATTTAGTAATTATAAAAATACTCAGAGTGAGGAAGATAGAAAGATCTATAAGAGTAGGCAGAAAGAGGCAAAGCAAGCTATAAGAGCTTACAAAGCACACACAAAAGAGACTATAGCCCAGTCAGTGAAAAGGGGGGATAAAACATTTTTTAGATACATAAATGAGAAAAGGAAAGTAAAACAAGGATTAGTTAGATTAAAAACAAAAGAAGGATGCTATGTAGAAGAGGATAAAGGCTTAGCAGACTGCCTTAATGAATATTTTTGTTCAGTTTTTACAAATGAAAATGAGGGTAAGGGACCTAATTTAGGGAAAAAGACTAATGAGTCTTTTGATGCATATAAGTTTACAGAGGAAGAGGTTTTACTTCAGCTGTCTAAAGTAAAGACCAATAAGTCGACGGGATACATCCAAAGTTATTAAAAGAACTTAGTGGTGTACTAGCAAAACCGTTAACAGATTTATTTAACCAATCATTGTTAACGGGAGTAGTTCCAGAAGATTGGAAATTATCTAATGTTGTGCCCATTCACAAGAAAGGTAGTAGGGAGGAGGCGGGCAACTATAGACCAGTAAGTCTTACTTCAGTAGTGGGCAAAATAATGGAAACCTTCTTAAAGAATAGGATTGTTGAACATCTAAAGTCGCTTGGATTTCAAGATCAGAGACAGCATGGGTTTACTTTAGGGAGATCATGCCAAACGAATCTTATTGATTTTTTTGATTGGGTAACTAAAATAATAGATCAGCGTGGTGCAGTAGACATTGCTTACCTAGATTTCAGTAAGGCTTTTGACACTGTCGCACATAGAAGGCTTATCAATAAACTGAAATCTTTGAGTTTGGATTTCAATATTGTTGAATGGATTAGACAATGGCTGAGTGACAGGCAACAGAGGGTTGTAGTCAATGGGGTTTATTCAATGCAATGCTAGTTGTTACTAGTGGGTTACCTACCCTACCAATAAAAACAAACATTGAAGTAGATAGAAACAGTAGTATAGTTAGTTTTTTTTTTTGCTGCCCTAGGCCTGACTAAACTCATGTACTCACTGACCCTAATTTGCTGCACCATTACTTCTCCATGTTGCACCCCTACCTTACATAACCTGTCCACTACACCAGATTGCCCCACATTCCTTACAACAAAGCCAGACTGCCCTATATTCATTTTCCCTGTGTAAGGATCGCAGGACTACCCCCCGTCACCCACCTGCAGGACCTGATGCCCGACGGGTCCCGCGATCGGGACATGGCATCGCTCGCGTCCCCAGCCGTCGGATTCCCCGCTCGGCGCGCGCCCGGCATTGATTACTCACGCGCGCGCGTCAGACCTCTGTGGCTTTTCTCTCCCGAGCGTCTCTATGGAAACGAGCGGCACGACGCGTGTCTCACACGTCACGGGGGCGGGGCTATGGCCCTTTAAAACACCGGCGCGTCTTTTTCAAAATTGCTTGAGTATTCACCTTGCCTGTTCCTGTTTAGTGATTTTTTCCTGCTATCGTTGTTTGACCCGGATTGTTTACTGACCTTCGCTTCTTCTGACTCCTGACCCGGCTTGATATTTGGACCTCCCGCTTTCTGGCTCCCTGACCTTGGCTCTCCTCCTCGTTTTTTGTGATCTCTGGACTCCCTGACTCGGCTTGGTTACCGTTTACTCTTTCTCTTCACTACTACCTGGATTTCCCCTGGACTACCCTTTTTTCTGACACTCGTGCCAGTTGTCACTACTGCAGTCTCACTATCCTCCAGTACTGTGGTGTCTGGCAAGGGCTGTCACTACTGCAATCGGGGCTCCACTTCTGAACCACGGTACGTTCATCACAAAATACTCAAGCCATCATATATGGACCCCGCAGAAGTGATGGAAGCCGTCTCTGCCATATCCCGACAATTATCCACCCTCACCCAATCGGTGCAGGATCTGCAAGCAAGCCATTCGCATTTCCAGCATCAGCTCCATGACTTGCAAGCGTCACGCCTCTACCCCTCTACCGAAGGGCCGTCTCCCCCTTTGAACGTACCTCTTCCCGAGCCGGCTTCACTATCCGCCCCTGAACCTCGAATCCCTCTGCCAGAACGGTTCTCGGGTGATAGGAAAAAGTACCGTGCTTTCATGACTTCGTGCCAACTACTGTTCTCCTTACAGCCACGGACGTATGCCACCGACTACGTCAAAATACGAACCGTTATTTCTCTGCTTCAGGGGGAACCACAGACATGGGCACATCACCTCTTGCATTCACACCATCCAGCGTTGGACTCTTGGTTGACTTTCTGTCAGGAGATGGACGCCCTATTCGAAGACCCACTCAGAATGGCTACAGCCCAATCCTCACTCCGTTCCCTGAGACAAGGCCGAAGACCCGTGGAGGAATACGTAACGGAATTCCGGAGTCTGGCTATCGACAGCACCTGGAATGAACCAGCACTGTTGGACCAATTCCGCCATGGTTTAGCTGACTCACTCAAGGATGAACTCGCACGTATTGGGATACCATCATCTCTGGATGCCCTTATCCATTTAGTGGTACAGCTGGATCGACGACTAAGGGAGAGAAGATTGGAGCGTACATCCACTTTCACACCTCCACCCAGACGTTCAACTGCATTTCCTGAAACTCCCAGTTCCAGTACCACAGCCACCAACCCTCAGGAAGAGCCTATGCAAGTGGGCCTTGCCCGGGGCCCCCTTACTGAGGCTGAAAGAACCCGTCGTCGAGTGAATAATCTATGCCTGTACTGTGGTAAACCGGATCATCTTATACGTACCTGTCCTCGACTGCCTAGACCATCGGGAGGTAAGATACTCCAATTCCACCATTGTCCCAGTACAGTGCTTTCGCTTGGGTCCCCTCATCTATCCCTTTCCTTGTCTCTACAGTGGGCCACTAAGTCTGCTACACTTCAAGCTATCATCGACTCAGGAGCAAGTTGCTGTTTTCTCGACCACTCTACGGCCAAGCTCCTTCATATCCCTACCTTCAAGAAAAACAAACCGTTACATATACAGGTGGTAGACGGAACACCCCTCAACTCAGGCCCCGTTACGTTGGAGACCTTGCCACTACAAGTCACGTTAGACTCATCCCATACTGAGTCTCTTCGCTTCCAGGTTGTGAATTCGCCTCTCTACCCAGTTATCTTGGGGATTCCCTGGCTACGGCAACACAACCCCCACATAGATTGGGGAAAAGGTTCCCTCACGTTCACTTCCGAATTTTGTCAACACCATTGTTGGGTCACCCCATCTCCACTACTGACCACCGTAGACTCCTGCTCTCCTGACTCCGCTTCTGAAGTCCCAGATCCGTACGGGGATTACGCTGACGTGTTCGACAAGAAGGGTGCTGACATTTTACCACCAAGGCGTCCTTATGATTGTCCCATCGACCTTTTGCCTGGATCATCCATTCCTTTTGGGAGGATTTACCCGTTGTCTGAACCGGAATTAATCCACCTAAAGACTTATATTGAGGAAAACTTAAAGAAAGGCTTTATTCGACCATCTACCTCCCCGGCAGGTGCTGCCATATTCTTTATCGGGAAGAAGGATGGAGGCCTCAGACCGTGTATCGACTATCGGGAACTTAACGACATTACCGTAAAAAACCGTTACCCTCTACCCCTCATTACAGAACTTCTGGACCGAGTGAGGGGAGCTACCATCTTTACCAAGATAGACCTACGTGGGGCCTATAACTTGGTACGGATTCGCAAGGGGGACGAATGGAAGACTGCTTTTCGCACTCGATATGGGCACTTCGAATATCTGGTAATGCCTTTTGGGCTGTGTAATGCCCCTGCCACTTTCCAGCACTTCCTGAACGACGTTTTTCGAGACTTTTTAGATGTCTTTTTGGTAGTATATCTGGATGATCTTCTCATTTTTTCAAAGGACCTTCAAGAACATCGTCTCCATGTCCGCCAAGTTCTTTCTCGTCTTAGAACGCACCAATTATATGCCAAACTGGAGAAATGTTCCTTCGAGTGCACCAAGGTTGAATTTCTTGGTCACATCCTCACTCCAGGAAATATACAAATGGACCAAAGAAAAATCTCCGCAGTTTTGAATTGGCCGATACCTACCAGCAAAAAGGCTGTCCAACGTTTTATAGGATTTGCCAATTACTACCGCAAATTTATAAGGGGGTTCTCTCAGGTAGTCGCCCCAATCACGGAACTAACTCGACTGCATGTTTCTTTTTTCTGGTCTCCAGCCGCACAAAAAGCCTTCGACCTCCTGAAACAACGCTTTACCTCTGCCCCTGTTCTCATCCAGCCGGACGCATCACTCCCCTTTTTTGTGGAAGTAGACGCCTCCGAAACTGCCGTAGGAGCCGTGCTGTCCCAAAGACATGGAGAAAAGGCTCTGTTACACCCTGTGGCCTTTTATTCTCATCGCCTTACTCCTACTGAATCCCGCTATGATGTAGGGGACAGAGAACTGTTAGCAATCAAACATGCGTTGGAAGAATGGAGACATCTGTTGGAAGGATCAGCACACCCCGTCACTATTTACACGGATCACCGTAACCTAGAGTATCTGAAGAGGGCTAAACGCCTCCGTCCCCGACAAGCGAGATGGTCCCTCTTCTTCACCAGATTCAACCTTCACATAACCTTCCGACCGGGATCACGCAATATCAAAGCCGACGCTCTATCACGCATCTACGATATACCCCCTAAAGAAGACACCACGCCTGATACGATCCTGCCATCTTCTATCTTTCTGACCACACATACCGATCTGATGAAGGAAATTCGGAGTCATTCAAGAAACATTGTGCTTCCCAGCACCCAACCTCCTATCAGGTCTCGAGGGGGGTACCATTACTACCAAAATAGAATATACGTGCCCAAACCAGTCCGTGTTGCTGCTCTGCAAGCCCACCATGATTCCCTGTTATCTGGGCATGGCGGGATTACCAAGACTGTAGAACTCCTCCGCCGTCACTTTTGGTGGCCTTCTCTGAGAAAAGATGCCTCGGATTACGTTCGCACATGCGACACCTGTGCCAGAAACAAGGTCAACCGAACAAAGCCTGCTGGCTTATTGTGCCCTCTCCCGGTGCCCTCCAAACCATGGACTTCTATCTCGATGGATTTCATCGTTGACCTTCCTCCCTCTCAGAAACATGATACCATAATGGTGGTGGTAGACCGCTTTACCAAAATGGCCCATTTCATCCCCATCGTGGGGATTCCTACTGCCGCCACTACAGCATCTTTGTTTCTGTCCTCAGTGTTTCGATTACATGGATTACCTCAGACCATCACCTCTGATCGAGGAGTTCAATTCACGTCTCATTTCTGGAAATCGTTTTGCCGTAACCTCCAAATCAACTCAGCTTTATCCACCGCATTTCACCCACAAACCAACGGACAGACGGAACGCCTGAACCAGATCTTGGAACAGTATATCCGGTGCTATACTACCCACTTACAAGATGATTGGCTCACTCTGCTCCCAACGGCTGAATTCGCCTATAACAACCATTACCAATCCTCCACCCGTATGTCCCCGTTTTTTGCATCTTATGGATACCACCCTGCTTCGGTTCCTGGGTTGATGGTAGATTCCTCTGTTCCTGAAGTTAATGACAGATTGTCTCGTATGTCCCGTCACCTGACTCTTCTACGCCAGAACCTCCTAAGGGCCCAGGCAACCCAAAAACGTTATGCTGACCGTAAACGCACTCCTCCCCCCATCTATACTCCTGGAGACAAGGTATGGCTGTCGGCCTCACACATCCGTTTGGCATGTCCATCAAAGAAGTTGGGTCCCCGTTTCCTCGGCCCTTATACGGTTACGAAAGTGCTCAGTCCCGTAGCCGTGCGCCTTAAGCTCCCTTCCTCACTACGGATTCACCCCGTGTTCCATGTTTCTCTCCTAAAACCCTACCTGGCTAACCCCTTCAAGGGTCGTGTTCCGGTTCCTCCAGCTCCGGTGGTTGTGGATGGCAGCGAGGAGTATGTGGTTCAACAGATTTTAGACTCTCGTTGGCGCAGGGGGCACCTCGAATACCTCGTTCACTGGCGCGGTTACGGTCCCGAGGAACGGTCATGGGAACCGGTGTCGCACATCCACGCTCCGGCTTGCCTGCGCGCCTATCACCGAAGATACCCTACTCGCCCTTCGTTGGTTCGCGTCCGGAGTTCGCGCCTGGGGAGGGGGCTCTGTAAGGATCGCAGGACTACCCCCCGTCACCCACCTGCAGGACCTGATGCCCGACGGGTCCCGCGATCGGGACATGGCATCGCTCGCGTCCCCAGCCGTCGGATTCCCCGCTCGGCGCGCGCCCGGCATTGGTTACTCGCGCGCGCGCGTCAGACCTCTGTGGCTTTTCTCTCCCGAGCGTCTCTATGGAAACGAGCGGCACGACGCGTGTCTCACACGTCACGGGGGCGGGGCTATGGCCCTTTAAAACACCGGCGCGTCTTTTTCAAAATTGCTTGAGTATTCACCTTGCCTGTTCCTGTTTAGTGATTTTTTCCTGCTATCGTTGTTTGACCCGGATTGTTTACTGACCTTCGCTTCTTCTGACTCCTGACCCGGCTTGATATTTGGACCTCCCGCTTTCTGGCTCCCTGACCTTGGCTCTCCTCCTCGTTTTTTGTGATCTCTGGACTCCCTGACTCGGCTTGGTTACCGTTTACTCTTTCTCTTCACTACTACCTGGATTTCCCCTGGACTACCCTTTTTTCTGACACTCGTGCCAGTTGTCACTGCTGCAGTCTCACTATCCTCCAGTACTGTGGTGTCTGGCAAGGGCTGTCACTACTGCAATCGGGGCTCCACTTCTGAACCACGGTACGTTCATCACACCCTGCACCATACTGCACCCAAATCCCTTTGCACAGCACCAGATTGCTCTCTAGTGATAGCATCCCAGATGTCTCTGGCAAGTTCCTGCTCTGCTTTGCCCCCTTCAGTCTGCTACCACCCCCTCCAATGCAACACTAGCAGTGGAAGTCAGAATCTATGGTTAGAGGAATGTAGCTTAGTCCCTTTCCTACCAAAGCTAATGTTGCTATAGGAGGTGACAAACTGAATAAACAAAGCTAATGTTGCACGTTTCAGAGCTGAAATTAATTGGACTAAAGTATGATGTTGTTTTCGATGTTCGAAAATCTATAAGAAAGAAAACAACATAAGTATAGCACATTTTTGAATGTGGAGTGACTCGTCAGTTGCTATTTAGTTTATCTTGCTTGGTTTGCTATTTTGGTTTCTACCTGGAATTTTAAAATTTCAGCTACAAATTTCCAATTTTACTTTAGGAGATTAAAGCCTACAAAACATAAAGAATGACAAGTCACATATGCTACTCCAGCAACAAGAACATAAAAAGCTAGCATGCAATTTTATTTCAATCTGACAGCTTTCTACTAGGGTTGATGTGAGAGTCATACAGGTTTTCATTTGTAGAGATAATGTTAAAAGATGTAACACAAACAAGCCATTTTAAAATCAAGTGTACAGGCAAGCAGGATCAGAAGAACTTCACTTTTGTTCCGTATTTCAACTGAGACAGTACCTTAAAAGACGACTGCAGCTAAAAAAAAAATAAGCTAACAAATGCATATGTATGGTGATATTAAATGCATATATACATGTATTTATTAATTGTTTTTTTTTCCAGTTTTTGCATGACTAACCATGAAATAATATCTAATGCAGGATTTCTCCCAGAAATTGATAATCTCCCATCAATTCTTCTTGAAAGGATAGTGCCCAGTGGAGCCAGGTAGAGGACTCACTTAAATGATGGTTCTTTTGGTTGACTCACTCATCTTAGCAGGTGAAAAGTGAAATGTAGCTATGCATTTCTACAGCATACAGTATGAAATGTGTGATTTAATATAATCACAAGCAGCAATATAAAAATGGTAATTACTATTAATAAACAAAAGAATGGAGATACCAAGGTATGTGGACAAAAATTGGTTTTCCCACCCTTCCCATACTAAAATTCATTACCCTAATGACTTGAGAATGCAATTGAACTTCCTCTGAACAGCAGCTCATCATGGCGCACCACGATGAGCTATGTTGCAGACCCACTGTAGGTTCCATCTGTCAGATGAGGCCACTTTAAGTGGCCTTAGTCTAACAAGCTAAATGTAACACTGTGCCCAAATATCGGGTGTGTGCCCCTGACCCCTCAGCAACATTCGTTGTCACAGGGCTAAATACTAACATTTATGGAGACTGAGGACGGCATGAAAATTATTTCCCAGCATCATTCCTATAAAGACAAACTTGCACTATCTGCAATAATTATTGGTATCTTGTCGTCAAGAGAATACCTCAGTGAATGTTAAGATTTGTTTACTTTCACTAGTAGACTCAACACATACAGGTTGCAATGGACTCATCATGTATGTAATCATTTTGCCCATCACACTGAGGTTTGTATATATAAAACAGCTGCACACAATAATGTCACCTGACAGTGACATTAGCACTATGTGTACCATTTCACTTTTCCAGGTTTTCGCAACAAACTTTGCCACATAACATAACAGTGTCTGGATGTATAAAACAGCACAATTAGCATGTATATAAATATATTAGTTAGCGTCACCCTTTTTTAACTTCCCAGAACTTTTATGTTCGGACTGTTATACATAACCCCCATTATCCTATAGACATATCATGTCTAAAATATCAAACAAAGACTAAGAATAATCATTTCACACAGGTTTGTAGACATGCAGGTTATCAGACCTATTGAAGAATTGAAAAGGTCTATAGCTACATTTTTCAAGTTTCTATGGCAACTTCCAGTGTTAGGCTACAGATACGTCTGGATTTCACTTTCAGTGGTAAACTTTTGTGATGTTTGAAGTCATTGACATATTTAGAAGAATTTATTGTTGATTTCAAACCATCTCTCATTTAATGTCTTAACAGAAATATGCAATGCTATACTGTATACATACATACCTTGAGTGTTTCATTTTGCATTTTTCTAGTTAATTAATGCAGATGGTTACACTGTGACATTGTAGTGAGATGCTCCTCTTCTGAACTCACCATTATTGAGTGTTTGTTGCTAAAATATGAATACATTGTGACATTTCAGTGAGATACTTCCCTTTTGTTAAACTCACTTGTACTTTGTCATCTTGTCATCAGTCATATATTTGTCTATATCTACATGGATACAATCTATTCAATTGATTTTGTCCTCCTTTTAATAAGTTACTAATAAAATTAAAATACATTATAAACTTCATTCTCGTTGGCTTTGCATAGTGATATGTATCCTAAACTGTATATGTCATTTTATCCACTGTGATTGTCACTTTTGCTTCAGCAGTGGAGAAGTGAGAGAAACCTTTGTTTTCACATGCCACCAACAGAGAGGTCCCGACAGTGGTGTATCTTGGTTTTGTGCGGCCTTATGCAGACAAAATTCGGGCACACCCCTACCCACGCACGACATGCCCCTTAACCCACATCACCCCATTACATGACCCCATCACATACTCCCATCACCCCATTACATGCCTCCATCACCCACATTACATGCCTCCATTAACCCCATCACCCACATTACATGCCTCCATTAACCCCATCACCCCCATTATATGCCTCCATTAACCCCATCACCCCCATTATATGCCTCCATTAACCCCCATCACCCCAATTATATGCCTCCATTAACCCCCATCACCCCAATTACATGCCTCCATTTAGCCCATCAACCCCATTACATGCCTCCATTAACCCCCATTACATGCTCCATCACCCCATTATATGCCTCCATTAACCCCCAAGGTTGGCAGAAAGAGAAAGAGAATCTGCAGAAAGGTTGGCAGAAAGAGAATCTGCAGAAAGGATGGAAGAAAGAGTATCTTCAAAAAGGATGGCAGTAAGAGAGGCACAAAGTAGACATGAGCTGGAAATGGCCAAGCTGCAGTCCATGGTTCAGTCCTCAGTGAGCAGCAATTCAACAGATTCCAGCATACTTAGGCTCCACAAGGATGATTTTCCCTCCCTGGAAGAGGGGACTGATTTGGATGTATTCCTACAAAGTTTTGAAAAGATATGCAGACAGCATCAATTACCTTCAGACCAGTGGGGGAGATATTTAACTCCAGAACTGAAAGGAAAAGCCTTGGATGTATTTGTGTCCCTTCCCCCAGAGACTGATAATGATTATGAGGCAATGAAATTGGCCTTGCAAAATTGTTTTAACCTTACTCCTGAGGCTTACAGGAAAAAGTTTAGGAGCATGCAGCAGAGTGTGTCATCCATCTGCATTCTATATGTTTCACAATTAAGTAACCACATACAAGCAATGGGTTACTGGAGTACAAGATGCTACCTACAAAGCTGTTAATGACTTAATGGTCCTGGAGCAGTTCTAATATACGAGAGTGGATTTTAGAACGAAAGCTGAAAAATGCTAAGGATGCCGCTGAACTTGCAGTCAACTATGCTGACATCCATGCACCCGCATCCAGCCGTGGAGCTGTGCTGACTGGCACATCAACCTGGACAGAGAGTTCAGTACCGACCACAAGATCTGCAGTGAGAACATTACTGGCTGCCAATGTAGCTATGTCAAGTGAGTCAAAGGCCCGCCGTTGTTTTAGATGCAACCAGATTGGGCATCTGAGCATGACTTGCTCTACTAGGAATGCACCCCTACCTGCTCATGGAGGTGGGAGCACCCCGGGAGAGGCAACAACAGTTTTGCTTGTGGATGGGTCTGTGGAAAAAAAAGAGGATAACCTGAAGATGGTGACTGTGGGTGACCGGGTGACCCTGGGACTGAGAGATTCTGGAGCTTCATTCACTTTGGTGCACCTTGAAGTGGTTAATATGGAGGACATAATCCCTGGGAGAACTATGTCCATCAAAGGAATTGGAGGTGTGCGCCCTGCTTTGCCCCTGGCATGTGTGTACCTTGATTGGGGTGCAGGAAAAGGTTTGCGGGAGGTGGGGGTTTCTGAGGATATCCCTGTTAATGTTCTGTTGGGGAATGATTTGGGCTGGATGCTCTGTCACTACGCTCCAGAGGACACTGTTTGCAAGCTGGAAGGGCTGACTGACAGTCCTGCTCTAACTAAGGTACTGTGTGAAACTTTGGGGGACTTTGTGAAATTTGATCACTGGGAGGGAGAGAAGGAGATGGATAAATGTCTACCTGTAACTGAACCCATGATGCCTTACAAAGATGAGATGGGGTGTGTTGTAAAAAGTGATTACATTGAAATCAAAATGCCTAAACCTAGTGGAGACGGCTACGAAGAGGGTTTGGTGAGCCTCTGTTAACAATTAAGGATGAGGGAACAGGAATTATTGGTGATTTGCTTGTGTCTAAATCCTGTGAGACTGTGATACCTGAGCATAAGAGTGATGAGATATGGGATCTTCCTTCTGGAGAATATTCCCTGGATGGAGAGTGCAGAGAGCTGGGGACTGATAAATGTCTACCAGTAACTGGACCAGTGATACCTTGCAAAAGTGAGATGGGGTGTGTTGTAAAAAGTGATTACATTGAAATCAAAATGCCTAAACCTAGTGGAGACGGCTACGAAGAGGGTTTGGTGAGCCTCTGTTAACAATTAAGGATGAGGGACCAGGAATGATTGGTGATTTGCTTGTGTCTAAAGAGAAGGGCTACTAAACTGGTACATGGGTTGAAGGATAAAACTTACCAGGAAAGGTTAAAGCATCTTAACATGTATAGCTTGGAGGAAAGACGTAACAGGGGGGATATGATAGAAACATTTAAATACATAAAGGGAATCAACACAGTAAAGGAAGAGAGTATATTTAAAAGAAGAAAAACTACCACAACTAGAGGACATAGTCTTAAATTAGAGGGGCAACGATTTAAAAGTAATATCAGGAAGTATTACTTTACTGAGAGGGTAGTGGATGTATGGAATAGCCTGCCAGCAGAAGTGGTAGAGGTAAACACAGTCAAGGATTTTAAGCATGCGTGGGATAGACACAAGGCTATCCTAGCTATAAGACCGGGAACGGGGGACTAATAAAAGTACTAAAAAAAAAAAAAAAAAATTGGGCAGACTAGATGGACCGAATGGTTCTTATCTGCCGACACATTCTATGTTTCTATGTTTCTATGTTTCTAAATCCTGTGAGACTGTGATGCCTGAGCGTAAGAGGGATGAGAAATGGGATCTTCCTTCTGGAGAATATTCCCTGGATGGAGAGTGCAGAGAGCTGGGGACTGATAAATGTCTACCAGTAACTGGACCAGTGATACCTTGCAAAAGTGAGATGGGGTGTGTTGTAAAAAGTGATTACATTGAAATCAAAATGCCTAAACCTAGTGGAGACGGCTACGAAGAGGGTTTGGTGAGCCTCTGTTAACAATTAAGGATGAGGGACCAGGAATGATTGGTGATTTGCTTGTGTATAAAGAGAAGGGCTACTAAACTGGTACATGGGTTGAAGGATAAAACTTACCAGGAAAGGTTAAAGCATCTTAACATGTATAGCTTGGAGGAAAGACGTAACAGGGGGGATATGATAGAAACATTTAAATACATAAAGGGAATCAACACAGTAAAGGAAGAGAGTATATTTAAAAGAAGAAAAACTACCACAACTAGAGGACATAGTCTTAAATTAGAGGGGCAACGATTTAAAAGTAATATCAGGAAGTATTACTTTACTGAGAGGGTAGTGGATGTATGGAATAGCCTGCCAGCAGAAGTGGTAGAGGTAAACACAGTCAAGGATTTTAAGCATGCGTGGGATAGACACAAGGCTATCCTAGCTATAAGACCGGGAACGGGGGACTAATAAAAGTACTAAAAAAAAAAAAAAAAAAAATTGGGCAGACTAGATGGACCGAATGGTTCTTATCTGCCGACACATTCTATGTCTCTATGTTTCTATGTTTCTAAATCCTGTGAGACTGTGATGCCTGAGCGTAAGAGGGATGAGAAATGGGATCTTCCTTCTGGAGAATATTCCCTGGATGGAGAGTGCAGAGAGCTGGGGACTGATAAATGTCTACCAGTAACTGGACCAGTGATACCTTGCAAAAGTGAGATGGGGTGTGTGTAGACCAGGACTGTGTGGTGCTTTGTCTGTGTCTGAATCCTGTGACACTGGAATGGCTGAGAGTAAGGAGGAGGAGAAGATTGTGATTTTCCTCCTGTAACAAGCTCCCTGGATAGGGAATACAAAAGGCAGAGATTGGTCTCCTGGGAGGAAAATGGGAACAAGAGAGAGAAACTAATGAGATCAGGTGTAACATGTCAGCAGTGTACCAGGACTGTACCTGTAAAAGATGAGGGGGGTTAGAATGGAAGGTTTAAGCTGTCTGACCCACAGTCAGATATTATGGGGCCTTTAGCTATACCCAGCAGCACAGGGAAATCATTTTTCCCTAAAGTGACAAACTATGCCAATAAGCACGCTGAGAGCATGGCCTTATACTCAGTCCAAGCATATAAAGTAGTTGATGCTGTGATCAGTAAAGCCTGCAGGCTAGGTATCCCAAAAGAATACTGTATCTTAGCAGGAAACTGTTACCAAGGTCTGTGCAGTAATAGAGGGTTAATGGTTGACAGATTTATCAGTCTGTGGCTGAATAACTCTGTCCACCATCTTAAGGGGGAGGTGTCATGCCAAAGCATGAGTTGGCATTCATATAATTTGTTATTTTTATGCTAGAATAGCCTTTATTGTGGGCTTTGATACGAACCAGGTCTAAGCCATAAAGAGTAACTAGTAGATAGCCATCAACAGAGCTAGGTTGTAAAAGGCATGTGCTCTCACTTTGGGTGAATCAAAGGACAACCACAAAATATTAAATATGGTGAACATGTGTATATATTGTGAAAGGGTCCAGTATAAATATATAGTCAGATTGTTCAGGTTGCATTCTTTTGTTTGGTACCAAACATGGCCAGTGGAATGTGTTACTGTCACGAGAACCTAGAATAATTACTTTCCAAACAGTTAAAACGTCCATGTTTGATGTCTAAATACTCCTAAAAATATAAGGAATGTGATCCTAATGAAATGATGGCGTTATACAGTACATGCCACTTCTTGGTAAGCGGTATTGTGTTTTTAGGTAACTATCCACACTAGTGCCCTGGACAGGTATGATGGAGTGGGCCATAAACTGCCAGGCCAAGACCCTCTGATCCACCCACGGGGGCTGGTCTCTTAGAAAATCACCAGGGAGCTATATAATCAGAATGTTGGATTATCCAAATGGTGACTTTTTTTTTAACAACTGTATGGAGAACTTTAACATCGGAATCTCCCACAAGGATTATATGTATTGGTAATTATATGTAATTACCCGGCTCGTGTCAGGTCACGTGACCTGTCATCACTCTGCCCCCGTAAGAAAAAAATGCACGGGCAGCCCAATCGTCACAATCTGCTGCCCATGCGTTTTTTTTTCAGTGCTGAGGGGGCGCTGCTGCGCACGCTGTTTGCAAAAGGCTGAGAGACAGAGCTCAGATTAAACCTGCGTGTATCTTCAAAGATACGTCGGGTTTACTGTTGGCAGTTGGCACCAGGTTTCTAACTCTTGCTTCTATTAATGAAGTAAAAGTAAAAAACATACTTTAGCACCACTTTACGTGTTAAATGTTCTACTATAGAAGCGATATGTTCACTTCGTGTAAACTTATATCAGTAACTTTGCTACTGCATATCGCAAATGACAATCCTTTTTTATTACCTTTTTGTAGAAATGGGATAGCAGAGTTTTTGGTTAGTTTACTTTAATTCTATGATAATTTTCCTTTTAACTCCTGAATGATGACCATAGATAAGATAGGATAATGGGCTATTCTATTCCTCCGAGACTGCTAATGAAAAATTCATCCTGCAGGAAAAGACATGTGAGTAGCATAAGGACTGAACTGCATGTTAATGAGTTCATTTCCATAACTGCCATTGGTTTAACCAGCAACAGATTATCATTGTACAATCTGGAGCCTCTTAACGTTTGTCACCAGGACAGATTAGTTGGTGTTAAATAAAACTGATTTTAAGTAATTGGAAAGTCATATTGTTAATGTTAATGTGCCTTTCAGACTTTAGTGGAATGTTAGTGCATTTCAGTTGTCTGAGTCACTGGAAATCAAAAGCATAACCATTCCAGAGCCACTAGAAAGGAAACATGTTTTTCTTTTTTGGTATTAAACTGTTTACATGAGATTTGAAAAATGCATTTTTTTAAATAAAAAAATAAATAGACACATAGTATCAAATTATCGTAGATAGGCCATAATCTTTATTAGAGGTTTAAATACTAACAAACATGCGAATATAACCAAATCTTAAAATCCAGGACAGGGCCGCTAGTGGGCTCTGGGCAAAGTATTTACCAGTGGGCCCCCCTTGACCCAATTTTTCAAAAATTGCATTGTAAAAAATTCTATGTAAGTCTATACTTTTTAATAATTTATGAAACTATTTTCATATCGCATTCAACTATTTGTATATGTAATATAATTGTTATTTAAAAATTACATTTCTTGTTTTTATTCATTTTTTCTGCACCCACATTGCACCTAAAGGACGTAACACAACACAATACAGTATCCACAGCACTTGCTATGTACTTATATTTCACACCAGCACTTAAATTGTTCTCATAGTGCACCAACATAATTTGGCATGCCACAGAGTCAATTTGTCCCACAGAACATACCACAGTGTCATTTTGCCTCATAGAATTTGCCCTGCAGAGCATGCCAGTGTCAATTTGCCCCATAGTACATGTCATTTTGCCCCAAAGCATCAATTTGCCAATTAAAATGAGCCACAGTCATGTGCCAATTAGCATGCCACAATCAGTTTGACATTAACATAGGCAACAACCCGTTTGCCCATTAAACTATACCACAGTCAGTTTGCCCATTTATACAGGGAGTGCAGAATTATTAGGTAAGTTGTATTTTTGAGGATTAATTTTATTATTGAACAACAACCATGTTCTCAATGAACCCAAAAAACTCATTAATATCAAAGCTGAATATTTTTGGAAGTAGTTTTTAGTTTGTTTTTAGTTTTAGCTATTTTAGGGGGATATCTGTGTGTGCAGGTGACTATTACTGTGCATAATTATTAGGCAACTTAACAAAAAAACAAATATATACCCATTTCAATTATTTATTTTTACCAGTGAAACCAATATAACATCTCAACATTCACAAATATACATTTCTGACATTCAAAACAAAACAAAAACAAATCAGTGACCAATATAGCCACCTTTCTTTGCAAGGACACTCAAAAGCCTGCCATCCATGGATTCTGTCAGTGTTTTGATCTGTTCACCATCAACATTGCGTGCAGCAGCAACCACAGCCTCCCAGACACTGTTCAGAGAGGTGTACTGTTTTCCCTCCTTGTAAATCTCACATTTGATGATGGACCACAGGTTCTCAATGGGGTTCAGATCAGGTGAACAAGGAGGCCATGTCATTAGATTTTCTTCTTTTATACCCTTTCTTGCCAGCCACGCTGTGGAGTACTTGGACGCGTGTGATGGAGCATTGTCCTGCATGAAAATCATGTTTTTCTTGAAGGATGCAGACTTCTTCCTGTACCACTGCTTGAAGAAGGTGTCTTCCAGGAACTGGCAGTAGGACTGGGAGTTGAGCTTGACTCCATCCTCAACCCGAAAAGGCCCCACAAGCTCATCTTTGATGATACCAGCCCAAACCAGTACTCCACCTCCACCTTGCTGGCGTCTGAGTCGGACTGGAGCTCTCTGCCCTTTACCAATCCAGCCACGGGCCCATCCATCTGGCCCATCGAGACTCACTCTCATTTCATCAGTCCATAAAACCTTAGAAAAATCAGTCTTGAGATATTTCTTGGCCCAGTCTTGACGTTTCAGCTTGTGTGTCTTGTTCAGTGGTGGTCGTCTTTCAGCCTTTCTTACCTTGGCCATGTCTCTGAGTATTGCACACCTTGTGCTTTTGGGCACTCCAGTGATGTTGCAGCTCTGAAATATGGCCAAACTGGTGGCAAGTGGCATCGTGGCAGCTGCACGCTTGACTTTTCTCAGTTCATGGGCAGTTATTTTGCGCCTTGGTTTTTCCACACGCTTCTTGCGACCCTGTTGACTATTTTGAATGAAACGCTTGATTGTTCGATGATCACGCTTCAGAAGCTTTGCAATTTTAAGAGTGCTGCATCCCTCTGCAAGATATCTCACTATTTTTGACTTTTCTGAGCCTGTCAAGTCCTTCTTTTGACCCATTTTGCCAAAGGAAAGGAAGTTGCCTAATAATTATGCACACCTGATATAGGGTGTTGATGTCATTAGACCACACCCCTTCTCATTACAGAGATGCACAACACCTAATATGCTTAATTGGTAGTAGGCTTTCGAGCCTATACAGCTTGGAGTAAGACAACATGCATAAAGAGGATGATGTGGTCAAAATACTCATTTGCCTAATAATTCTGCACTCCCTGTATGCCACAATTTGCCCATTAATATGCTATAGCCAGTATGCCCATTACTATCCCACTGTTAATTTGTCTATTAATATGCCACAGCCAATTTTCCCATTAATTTACCACAGTCAATTTGCCCTTTTATATGCCACAGCCAATTTGCCCATTAATATTGCAGTGTCAGTTTGCCCATTAATATGCCACATAGAATTTGCCCATCAATATGCTACAGCTAGTATACCCATTAATATGCCACAGCCAATATGCCCATTAATATGCCACTGTTCATTTGTCCATTGATATGGCACATACAATTTGCCCATTAATATGCCACAGCCAGTATGCCCATTAATTTTCTATAACCAGTATGCCCATTAATATTCCATAGCCATTATGCCAATTAATATGCCACAGTCAATGTGACGATTAGTATGCCACAGCCAGTATGTCCATTAATATTCCACTCTTAATTGCCCATTAATATGCCACAACCAGTATACCCACTACTATGCCACATCCAGTTTTTACTATAAAATGATATCCCCCTCCCCCTTCCCCGATACTTACCTGGGTGCTGCTCTCTCGGTCGTCTCCTCCGGTTAGTGCTGGCAGATATGACAGCAAGTCATATTCGGCAGCTTTGTGTCCCTCCTCCATGCGCTCTATGTATGCACTGGATGCGCACTGCCGCCTGCTGCCCGCATGACTGTCTCCGTGTGAGACAGACACTGTCGGGAACTGTAGTGAGGAGCGTAGCGCAGGTATATGCTGGGAGTAGCCAGAGAAATCCACAAGGAGAATGAGAGAGCGTAGAGTCAAAAACGGTACGAAGGGTCAGGGCAGGCATATATGTTTCAGAAAATGAGAGGGACAAGCCAAGGGTCAGTAGAATGGAGGAAAACAGAGTCCAGAGGCAAGCTAAGAGTCAGTATCTGGGGAGTCAATCTATAAAGAGTAAGGGCAAAGGAACTAAATAAACAAGGGAGCACAGATACTAGTTTGAAAATGAGCAAGCACTGAATGAACAGTGTTCTGCTGTGTTATAGCCTGCCAGACCTCAAGCACCTCCCACCCTCCATCAAGTAGCCACCCATCTCCAGTTCTTTGTAGTAGAGAGGCTAATGGAGATACCAGCCCCCACTCTCCTTCCCCCCTGCACAATCCAATAGGACCACAGGACATGCCCCTGTGCCTTAAGCCTGGTAGTCCAGATCGCGATATGCAAGGCGAGCCCTACTACAGACTGGGGATGCGGCCTACATCGCAACCACGCAGCATCCTGGTGTGATACTGGGAGTTGAGAGACTGTGGGAACAGGTAGGGGACCTCGACGGAGGATGAGAGGGACCAGGAGCCTGACAGACACGCAGGCAGCGAGGGGAGCACATTTGGCCAGCGGTGGCCCCTTTAATCAAAGTGCCAACTTTGCCCAGTGGTTAAAGCGGCCCTGATCCAGTACCATAATAAATAAAGATTATTCCAGTTTATATCCACTTTTATCCTGCAACAAGACCACCACAATACATGAAAACAAAATAACTAAACTCCGTCAGATATCACTATTTAAAGCCCAAATTTCTGCCCTTTTACCTGCCCCTGAACCATGAATCCTAAACTATTACCGCCCTACCTGGCATATTTTCTGAAACTTTGGTTTGCTTCCTCAAATCAAAAGCTGCCACTACCCTAACATGGCAAAACTCCTAGATCTGCCAACTTTACCTTAGCAATCAAAGGCACTAAGGGGGAGAGAGCAGATATGGAGGAGGAGGGGGAGATAGAATAGAGAGGGGGAGGAGGGGTGAGAGAACAGAGATGTGGGAGTAGGGGGAGAGAGAACAGAGATGGGGCAGTAGGTGGGAGAGAGAACATAGACAGGGAGGAGGGGGTGAGAAAACAGAGATGGGAAGGAGGGGTAAAGAGTTCAGAGATGGGGAGAGAACAGATATGGGGGAGATGGGGGAGATAGAGAACATGTATGGGGGTAGAGGGGGAGACAGGACGGGTATGGGGTGTGGATAGGGAGAGAGACCAGATATGTGAGGAGGGGGAGGAGAGTGAAAGAGATATGGGGAGAGGCAAGGAGAGATAAGAGATATGGGGAGAAGGAAAGAGGTATGAGGAGAGGAAGGAGAGGGAAAGTGAAATGGGAGAAGATAAGAGATACGGGGAGAGGAAGGAGAGATATGAGAGAGGGAAAGAGATATGGGGAGGGGGGAGGAGAGATAACAGATATGAAGGGAGAGAACAGAGGAGGCAGACAGACATGAGGGTAGAGAGGATGGGTGGACACCACGGGGGGGGCCCGCACAGGGTGCCGAAAAACTTAAGAAAGGCCCTGTCTGCACACATTTTTCTATTGAAGCGAAATATTTTTATTAGTTAAATTGATGTCTTACAAATACGACCTTGGTTACTGAACTATATTAACCAAGGTCTTAATTGTTAGAGGTCATTATTCTAAAAGGCATTAAAATGGAAACAAGTAAAATCTAACCATAAGTTGACTCTGTTTTGTTGACCTCTTGCAATTAGGACCTTGGTTTCTGAGCTACAGTGCCTTGCAAAAGTATTCACCCCCTTGACTTTTTACATATTTTGTTACATTACAGCCTTAAGTTCAATGTTTTATTAATCTGAATTTTATGTGATGGATCAGAATATAATAGTCTAAGTTGGTGAAGTGAAATGAGAAAAATATATGCATAAAACTATTTTTTAGAAATATAAAACAGAAAATTGGATTGTGCGTATGTATTCACTCCCTTTGTTATGAAGCCCATAAAAAGCTCTGGTGCAACCAATTACCTTCAGAAGTCATATAATTAGTGACATGATGTCCATCTGTGTGCAATCTAAGTGTCACATGATCTGTCATTACAAATACACACCTTTTTTTAAAGGCCCCAGGGGCTGCAACACCTAAGCAAGAGGCACCACTAACCAAACACTGCCATGAAGACCAAGGAACTCTCCATACAAGTAAGGGACAATGTTGTTGAGAAGTAAAAGTCAGAGTTAGGTTATAAAAAAAAATCCAAATCTTTGATGATCCCCAGGAGCACCATCAAATCTATCATAACCAAATGGAAAGAACATGGCACAACAGCAAACCTGCCAAGAGACGGCCGCCAACCAAAACTCACTGACCGGGCAAGGAGGGCATTAATCAGAGAGGCAGCACAGAGACCTAAGGTAACCCTGTAGGAGCTGCAGAGTTCAACAGCAGAGTCTGGAGTATCTGTACATAGGACAACAATAAGCCATAAGCTCCATTGAGTTGGGCTTTATGGCAGTGTGGCCAGAAGAAAGCCATTAAAGCCATCAGCAAAAAACAAAATGCCATGTTTTGAGTTTGCGAAAAGGCATGTGGGAGACTCCCAAAATGTATGGAGGAAGGTGCTCTGGTCTGATGAGACTAAAATTGAACTTTTCGTCCATCAAAGAAATACTTTTGCAAGGCACTGTAGAAGTGAGCTGTGAAAAATATATATATAACATATATTGGTAGCGTCTAACACTTAACCCATTCTATTCCATACATTTATTCTGGAACATTTCTACTTTTAAACAACTGTTTTGAGAGGCATGGTTGAGCAAAATACAGTAGCAGAATAAGAGGATTAAATAACCCTGGTGAAATAATATTGTCTTCCCCCCAATATGTGTATTTGATACTGGACTGAGTGTCTGTCATGGACTTCCTGGAAGGGGCCTAAATGCATTGCGTCTGCTTCACACAATGCAGTTGAATCCATTTTGAGTCCTTAGCACATCAGAAATATACCATTTGCTGTTACTGTCTGTATTTTCTTAATATTGTGACAATGTTATGGGAGCGTGAGATGTGATGTATTATAATAAATGTTCTTTATATATTATATAAATTTAGATTCTACATTTCTAATGTGGATTATACAGTTCTGCTTGTAAAAAGAGAATTTCCGATGAAGTGAGCATTGCAAATTTAAGATTTAATATCACAAGATGTCATGCGGTTCTGTTTTGCTTTTAAGCTCTACTTTTTGTCAGCATTTTTCTCCCTACACTGTAAAGACAACTGTTATGGTTGACATTACCGAGGAATGCTACTGTTCTCAGTAGCTTAAATATATAATTATTCCCACACTGTACATTTAAATATGTTTTGTTAAAACTAGTAAGAGTTCCAATATCTGCGGCTAGTATTTTATTGAAGCATAAACATGCAGATACTTAGCATGCTGAGTTATTGTCCACTGTCAGCTATTAAACTTCACATGATTTTAACTTTCCAATACATACTTTTTGAACACAAAAAGGCTAGCAGCTGACAACACTGCACTGCTAAAAAATTGATAACCATAATCCATCATAAACTGTACCTAAAGCACCTATGTAATACAGCTTAATTAGCAATGTTTTAATTGAATGTCAACTAGTTTAGCTCTACTTATGCTGATCCAGAATGCAATAAGACTATTCTTGTAATATTAGGTGGCTTGTAATGTGGAACCCTTTTGTGGCAAAAAGTCAAGTCCCAATATAGAGGAACACTCCAGGCATGAAACTAACTTTGCTATGCCTAACCTGTGTATTGTATAGTGTATGCACATGCACAAAAGCATGCCGATAATCCTTGGCATTGTCTTTCAAATTTCCCAGTTGTAGCATTCCTTTTGCTTTTGTTTACTTGCAAGAGGCTCAGTGGAGATGAACTTAGGTCATCTTGTAGTAACAACTTAATTTGGAATTTATTTTACAGCAGTTACTGAGAGGCAAGACAATTGTCTTTAATTAAGGACTTGGGTCTGAAACAAGTCAAGTGGTCGGTCAGTGGTTGCTCTTTGTGAGAAGAGCAATACAGATCTTCAATTTACTATACCTGACAACAGTGAATAAAGTGTGAGAGGGTTTTTTTTATAGGGCTGTCAGTGCAAGCTCCCCTCCATTCCAGAGGCACCCTCCCTTCTCCACAGGTCCCTATGAAACACTTCAGTGGTCAGTATCTTCCCCTGCTCCTCTGCAGCATAATGGAAACACACGTTACCCGTGACTCACGTGTAACTCGAGGGTGGGGCAGTGGCCTTCCATGCGATGTTGCAACTACACGGCAGGATGTGGGAGTAATGGGGAACCCTTGAGATGGTAAATGCCCCCTGGGCTGTGGATGAGGGGGCTTGAGATCCGGATAGTAGTGCAGTTAAAACAATTAAGAATTAGTCCCACTGACTTTTGCTCAATCTTCAAAGGTTCTTTAGCTTATCCAATAGTGATCATGAAGCAAAATAAAAACACATAATTATGCACATTATGATTAAATTGCATTAAATATGTTATAGCAGGGCTTGACAAATTTATCTGAGTTTTAGGAGCCAGCTAAAAAATCTAGGAGCCAGACAACGGCACATAAACACAAACACACGCAGCCACATAGTCTGTCACATATACATACAGAATAAAGGATCCTTTATTCTGATTTGGAGGACTAGGGTGAAAGTCCTCTCCGTGCACCCTCCACTTCTGAACGCAAAACACCCCCCCACCCAAACATCCAGTCACACATACATACACACAAACACATCCAGTCAGACACATACATACACACAAACACATCCAGTCAGACACATACATACACACAAACACATCCAGTCAGACACATATATACATACACACAAACACATCCAGTCAGACACATATATACATACACACAAACACATCCAGTCAGACACATATATACATACACACAAACACATCCAGTCAGACACATATATACACACACAAACACATCCAGTCAGACACATACATACACATAAACACATCCAGTCAGACACATACATACACACAAACACATCCAGTCAGACACATATATACATACACACAAACACATCCAGTCAGACACATATATACATACACACAAACACATCCAGTCAGACACATATATACATACACACAAACACATCCAGTCAGACACATATATACACACACAAACACATCCAGTCAGACACATACATACACACAAACACATCCAGTCAGACACATACATACACACAAACACATCCAGTCAGACACATACATACACACAAACACATCCAGTCAGACACATACATACACACAAACACATCCAGTCAGACACATACATACACACACAAAACACATCCAATCACACACATACATACACAAACACATCCAGTCACACACATACATACACAAACACATCCAGGCACACACACATATACACAAACACATCCAGGCACACACATATATACACACAAACACATCCAGGCACACACATATATACACACAAACACATCCAGGCACACACATGTATACACACAAACACATCCACGCAGACATACACAAGACAGCAGGTTTTTTTTTTTTGGTTGTCGTTTTTTTTAAAAGAAAAAAAAAAAGTTCACCTATCAGTGTCCCCCCTCCCTGCGATTACACCTCAATGCAGAGAGGGGGGGCGCGGTTTCCATTGCAGCCCAGTGGACCGGTGGCTCAGAGCAGCTTCCCTGCTATGTTCCCCAGTGATCAATGCTAGAACGCGGTGCGCGAGGGGGCGGAGCAGGAAGTCTGTGCAGCCGGTGCACTCACTCTGCTCCCTCGCGCACCGCTGCTGAAATAGAAAAAAAAAAAAACCCGATCCCATTGCCGAGGGCACCACGCAGGGCTCACGATACCTGGGCGCCAGGTCTGATTTCCTGGTCGCCATGGCGACCTGGCGCCCGGGGTTTGTCGAGCCCTGTGTTATAGTACTACAAGAATTACTCTCTGTACAAAAAATAAACACCCTTCAGCAAATTCATATTAAAAATAATTATTTGCTTGCACTTTTGGTATTCGGTTATATCACTCATTACTTATGCTGTATATTTTCATTTTAAATAAAGAGAACAATGTATTTTAATTGTGCCTGTGGTGTCTCTTATTTATATTATAACATCAGTTATGTCATGATATACAAATTAACTACTTTTGATGAGAAATGTGTAAGTTTCATATCAAGCCGATGTCATAAACAGGAGACACTACAAACATCTTTGAAAATAAATTTTCTCTGCTAACACAATGTATACTTTAGATATTTTTTTTTTCTCCACATTCACAGTATGAATAATGTTTAGGTGATAGAGACTGTTTATTTGTCAAAGTTGATTTAAGAGGAACAGGGCCGATCCTAGGGTCACGGGCGCCTGGGTGCAGGATTTTTTGGGCGCCCCCAGGTGGGCGTGGCTATATGATAAACCCCTCCCCTTTACACATGTATGTTCCAGGCATACCAATTTTTCATTATTGGGGTGGGGGGATTCTTGTGGAGAGCACAAACTTTATTTTTAGATGAAGGACCAACACAAGCTTTTATTTTAAATAAAGATATTTATTTGGCCGTAAAACAGTGTAGTGGTTTTATTTATGTCTATGATGCTCACCCAGCAACATGGGAGACTTTTTGCTGGCTAGCAGTTTTAACTACAGTTCCCATGATGTCCAACCAGCCAAAGTCTCCCATTAGTCTGGCTGAGCATCATTGGAAAAGAAGTACACAAGGAGCAATAAATAATATTCCACCAAGTCAGTCACTCACTTGTCTCTCTCTTCCCATACCTCCATGTCTTTCTCCCTCTCCACTCATACCCTCATGTATATCTCGCTCTCCACTCATACCCTCATGTATATCTCGCTCTCCACTCATACCCTCATGTATAACTCTCTCCACTCATACCCTCATGTATCTCTCTCTCTCACCACTCATACCCTCATGTATCTCTCTCTCTCCACTCATATATAACTCTCTCTCCACTCATACCCTCATATATAACTCTCTCTCTCAATTCATACACTCATGTATAACTCTCTCTCAACTCATACCCTCATGTATATCTCTCCCGTGGTCTTTTTTTCTGCATGTCTGTCTCTCCTTCTATACACCCATGTCTGCTGTCTCTTTCTCTTCATAACTCACATGTATGTCTCTCCCTCCTCATAATCCTGTGTATTTGCCTATTAATATGCCACAGCCAGTTTGCCCATTTATATGCCACTGCCAGTTTGCCCATTAATATGCCACAAATAGTTTTCCCATTAATATGCCACAGATAGCTTACCCATTAACATACCACAGTTAGTTTGTCCAATAATATAGCACAGTTAGTTTGCCCATTAATATGCCAGTGTCAGTTTGGCCACTAATATGCCAGTGTCAGTTTTTCCATTAATATGCCACCACCAGTTTTCCCAAGAAAAGCATTACCCCCTCCCCCCATCCCCCAGTACTCACCTTGCTGCTGCTCTTTTGTGTCTCCTCCGCACAGTCTTCCCTCTATACACACTCAGTGCAGGAGGCGGGAAATAGCCGCCGACTGGATGGGGACTGTCAAGTGGGCAGCCGTGGCCCCTTTAACCGGTTAAAGTTGCCCTGCCTACATACACAGCCACACTTACGCACAGGGTCATGCATAAATACACACAGTCACACTTACACAGACACACTTAGTCAGGGCCGCCACTAGGTATTTCAGGGCCCCTTACTAAACCCATTTCCTGCCCCCCCCCCGTCGACAATATCTCCCACTCGCCCCACCTACTCTCACAAGTATGTTATTCCAGTCTAGTGTAATATGGAGGGTGGTTGGGAGCAGTAGGTCAATATGCCAGTAATATTTTGCCCCTCAATATGCCAGTATTTTACCATTTACTGTGCCAATATTTTGCCCCTTAATATGCCATTCTTTTGCCATTTAATGTGCCAGTATTTTGCCCCACAATATGCCATTCTTTTGCCATTTAATATGCCATTCTTTTGCCACTCAATAGGCCAGTATTTTGCAATTTAATATGCCAATATTTTCCCCTTCAATATGCCATTTAAAATGCCAGCGTTATGCTTGTTATTTGCACCCTTCCCCAGTACTTACCTCATTGCTGCTCTGTCTCCTGGTGCTCTGCTCTGTTTAGCAGGTCCCCGGCTGGAGGGGAGCGCTTAACGCTTCCCACACAGCCGCGGACCTGCTAAACACAGGGGATTTTTTTTTTCTGTTGTGACCTGGACCCCTGATGGTGGGCTTGCACTAAGTCACCATTACACACAGACACCCTTATACACACACAGAGCAATACACACAGTCACACTTATGTACACACACTTACACAGACAGTAACACACACATTGACTCACACAGAGAAAAACACATTCACACACACACACACAGTGAAACACACACACTTACATACATTCACACACACACACACACAGTGAAACACACAGTGAAACACACACTGAAACACACACACATACATTCACACACACAGTGAAACACACATTCACACTGAAACACACACACTTACATACATTCACACACACACATTGAAACACACACTTCTTTTCTTTAAAAAAAACAACAACAAAAACACGTTTTACTATTGATCCCCCTCCCTGGTCATTCAGTTTTTCTGCCGGATGTCACCAGACATCCGGCAATCAGACAGCGCGACGTGGCGGAGCTTGCACCCGTAGCGCTGTACTCAATGAGATTAGGAGGTGCGGTCCAGAATGAGGGAGAAAAGTCCTCATCGGAGCGCCTTTCCTCCCGGTGCGCCTGGGCGCTGTGCACCCCGTGCACCCGCCCAGGATCGGCCCTGAAGAGGAATAGATTTTAAACATACCCACAAATTATCCGGCTATGTGCTGGATAGTTCTGATTTTGGAGGTATGCGGTTCTGCTGAGCTCTGTCACATTTTTGGTGAATTTAGTGGGATTCAGGAACGTGGTTGTCATGAAATGGATTTGGAGATCCACTGTGACAGGGGTTCTTGGTGGGGCCAGAGGGCCAAACACCTCCCTATAGATTATGGACCCTGGCTTATGTGCTATAACTCTATACTTTAATATTGTTATTTAGTCACATTCTGTTAGTATATTGGTTTATGTGGAATGCATAATTCTGTGAGTAGACCACTCTTAAGGATTACGTTGTGTCAGTGACAATAATTGATAGTTTACTCCAACATCCATTGTTCTGCGTTAATTGAATTTACTTTTAAGCTGATGTGGATGATGTGGTTTTCTATATCTGTAGTAATGCTAGTTAATTGCTTGTTTTATTTATGTTGTATTGTATGTTAATTCCTGTTTGGTTTGCAGCCTGGAAGTATAATGTCTATGATGTCATAATTGTGTGTTATATAAGTCAGTGATGTTTCTCAAATAAAGTGGTTGTTTTTCTTTCTGTACCTAACTGCTAGTGGTCCTGTCTGCTATTAGGGTTCAAAGAGAAAGGGTCCAAGAAAGACTTGCTGGGTGGATGCTGAGCTTTAACCGGGGGCTAAAAAGGTGATTTCACAGAACGTACAGAGGTGCTACCAAACCTGGGAAGCCGTTCTGTCACAGTGGTCCTGCTTGCATTCTCTGGTGTCTGGAACCTTGGAGAATACCTATTGCACATACCAGCTTTAGGGAGCTACTGTGCATGGGTGTTAGTGCTGACACTTTGACCTTCAAAGCGCAGTTTTAGTGACAGCACCACTTCATAAATGTGGTAGCCCTGACACTCAACCTCCCACCCTCCATCCTCATCGTCCCAAATCGCTGAGAGGTAAAGTTAGGAGGAGTGTTTTAAGTGAGTTTATAGAATGCTAGCCAATCCCATGAGAAGTAATTCAATTGAAAGACAGCTGGATGAGCATCCTCATTTGGCTCTAATTTTATCAAATGGTTAGGTTTTATCTGCATATTTCTCTAATTGTTATGGATATACATTACACCACTTGTGCTCATTATTACTTTTAGAGATATGTTTAATTTTTTTTAATTGTGTAATTTAAAAAAAAGCATTCCTAACTTTAAAACTTTCACAAGGCATGATTGGTGATATTTTTAGGTGTGCTCCAAGGCAAGCTTGTGCTATAATTCTTATTGACAAAGCATGATGCATGATTGAAAATTCATTGCCCACATACTAGGCTTTTTTCTTGCATGTGTTCAAAGCTGTAAGCTTCCAGACCACTGACTGTGTTAATCACAGAAAACTAGTGACTCAATTGAGCAATTCTTGATGTTCCAAAATAATTACAGAGTAGCTGTAAGTACACTTGTTAGTTTAATGAGGCAAAATTAATTATTAGAAATAAATGTGATGAAACCAAATTAAACTGTGTAAGTAATTTAAAAATGGAATAATATACAAAAGGCATATTACATTTTAATCATTCTAATATAAAATAAATAGCCACAGATGACCTTCACCCATTACTAATAGAAATTATATTTGAAATATATGTTTGATGTTATTTTAGATAATTGCAATAATTTGTAGCATCTATACAGTACTACTTTTATACTGTTGTATGTTTTTTTTCTCCTGAAGATCATATTTTAGAACTTGCCTGAATGTTATTTTATTTTACTATGTCAGAGGTATTGAACAGTAATCTCGAGACTGGTTCAAATGAATAAAGCAGAAGCGAAGGATAACAAGATGGATGCCAGCAGCCTCCATTTTGTGTCAGTTTTTCGACATCCTTCTGTGTGTTAAAATCTTATTCTGTGTCCCTGAAGCTAAAAGAAAGTCCTCCACATTCCTAACTCTGTTATCTAGTATAACTGGAACAGATAAGGTGGGCATTGTTAGTTGTTTATGACTCTCATTGTATTTCGGAAGACACAGCTGTGTCCATATACATACAAGAGGTGAAGGGGGGCTTCTCTTCAGCTTGCTAGCCCACCCAAACTGACAGACACAGATGCAATGCGATTACTTGGATTTTAGTTCTGAAGAATATAATAAGGGTTATTATAAACACACCCAGTTGATTCTAATCGCTCATTAAAATATATAATTATATCACATCTTCACTAATAAATATGTAAAGTATTATTAACAATACATATTAATTAGAATATTGCTTTTATTGTTTTATTAGTGTGATGTACATTTTATTATACGTTTCTATCTAATGTGAAATGATAAGAATATTGATTAGAATATTTACTCTAATTTTAAATTATATTAACACTACTATATTTCAACATATATATTTTCTCACATTATACTCACAATCCAGGTATAGCTATAAATCATGGCATCATCTCATTTAAATTAAACACACCCATCCATTCAATTGGCTAGAAGTTACAGAAACAGGGTGTGAATCTGAGATAAGGTTTGGTTGATAAGTTGATACTGGAGGTTGAGAGGGGGACTGAGATACTTGAAAAGACCTGGGGAGACTGATTTTGAGAGATGGGAATGTTTTAGAAAAGGGCTGAGTTCTCTCCTTCTGGGGAGAACTCAGGAATATGAGGCTTTTAATAGCACATGTTCACTATAACAATAGAAATCTCCATACCCATAGTATTGAGCTAAGTCCCAGGAGTAACTCCCATCACTCAATTCTTCAATGGAAGGAGTCTCAACTGCAAACCAACCTCTAATGTATAAATGTGGTAACTTGTTTCTAGCATAATCTCCATTTTTATGGATGTAATTAGCATATATATTTGGGTAACTTATACTTAAATTTCTGGGATCTATATGTTTTAGCCTGGTGTTTATCTGTAATCCTTTCTGCAGAAGGAAGCAAGAGGAATATCATATAGATATTATCAAGAACCATAAGTTCTTATAGTCTTGCTATTTAACCAAATATGTAATATCTAATCTCCAGAGATTATCTAAGATTCTCATTCTTAAAGTCTAAGATAGAATACATACATTATAATTTACCGAGCAGATTAGGAAATAGCCACCTTGAGTAGTTATATGATTTAGTAATATTACCTTACCTAAGCAGAGTATATGTTTTTAATGTAATTTGTAGGTAATTATGGTGTACTATCATTAACCATTTTAAATACTAATCATAATCAATGTAGGTTGTATCTAAATAAAATGCATGGCCATCTTATGGTCAGAAACGTACTGCATAGTAAATTATTCTACATGCATGTTGATATAGGTACAGAGCTGCATAATTCATGTTTTGTCCTACTTACTTATGTTATAAGTCATACATGTGAATTATGATTAACATCTATTGATATTGTATTTTGCTGTTATGCTATTTTGCTTACCGTTTGATCTTTATTCTATATTCAATAAATTCATTATTATTTTATTAATAATTGTTGCATTGTATTTACTTTTGTAAAAACGTCATCCAAACTCACATACATAACGAATTCTTGATATGGGTATTTTTACTCAGACCCATATATATGAGTCATCAAGTTTCATATTTTTTTATGATTCATAATTAATAACTCATATTTTTATGGTTATTAATAATTCGACAACTACACTGGAACTAGTTTTGAAACCTAGGCAATAGCTTTTATACATAAGAATACACTTCAAATTTGACTTGAAGTGTATTGTAGAGGTTTTTAGAAACTGCAGTTATTGCTGCCATTTTTTAGTCCACACTCATGCATAATACCATAATTCTTAGCGTTCAATCCCAGAAGTCTACCAGTAAGAAGTCTACCAGTAAATTAACCATTATATTAAATGGCATTCATTTTTTTGGCAGTATCATGCTGCACTGTGTTTGTTGGCCTAGGCAGATGCTGGGTGGTGTAAAACATTTGCTGCACCGCTACAATTAGATATTTTTGGGGATCCCAGCATCATAGGTCCAGGCCTAAGGTGGAAGATATTTGAGGGGGGTGGGGGGGCTCAGCAGGCAGAAGAGGGTGACAGCCGCGCCAGCACCACCATCATTGTTGGTACCATTCAAGGATCTCTAACTGCCTTGTACTATATGCCCAGACATCTGTGACAGCAACCATGCTCTGAGAACAGGGATTTGGGGGCAATTCAGCACTAGTGTACGGTATGTGGAGGCAATCTGGTATAGTGGAAAGGTTATATGGGGATGGGGTATAACCTGGAGCAGAACGGGTATGACAAATGACAGTTGGATTATTTAGGGAAGCACAAAACCTACATACACCATTGGATCCCAGTGTGCAAATTTATTTTAACTTGTGCAATCAAGATTTATTTTTCTTATGCTGGGTCACCTAATACACCTATAGATCTATTTGGTATGCTATTGTACTTGTGAAGTTTCTAAAATTAAATTTTAAATAGAACATCAGTGTACACACATGGACCTGCCTACCTTTCAGTTGAAGTGGTACCACTTGGGGTCATGAAGATGGAATGATGCAATGAGATTATTTAACTTCTCAAATGTAAACTGTTTTAGGCTTAGATGGATGACAATCTCTTTATATATAAACCTCTTACAGCATGTCAAATGTACAGATCGACGGATGCAACAAATAATAAGGCACTGTGGCTTTTCATGCACTATGTTTCAACTGAACGCCATTTTGTTTTAAAATCTTTTGTAAATTACTGTGGAAGTTCTTTGTTATATTGCTTTTCAATGTGTTAACGCTGCTTGATTAAATCCCTGCTTTTGCTTGTAAATCTGTTCTCATACATTTTGTTTTATTTGTAAACCCACTGTACAGTTTTACATTCATAGTCCCTACAGGCTCATTAATAGATGCTGGGGTTTTCCACAGAATTACCTGTAATCCACAAACAAAGGATTTTCAGACCTCATCTCTTGTGCCAATATAATGGTTAATGCTTAACGAATAATAAAACAAATATTGTTATTTTGCCAATGGAGTCTGCGTCATTCTCTGAAAGAAATTCTCAGATCATTTTTGGAAAAGCTGTTACTTCATTGGCTTGCCATTACTGTAATTAACCTGTGGCTTAGCACAGGTTGCAATTATTGCAATTATTACCCAGCCAATTTTACATATAACTAACTTTCAGCATGTCTAGACCTTTTGACAAGGAAAGACCTCTTGACATGCAAAGTATAGCTGTCACGAATTTAAGTGAACAAAGAAAGTCAGAAATACACGGTTTCTGCTGCTGTTCCTAGTGGAGGGATTCTGGGAAGGAAACATATTTGTGTATTGTCAATAGCTTCAAGATTTCAAGAGCATGTGAACAAATGTGAGCACCTTACATAAATACAGGTCACTTAATACATTTGACATGAACTCGGATAGAAGTACCACAGAAAAGGTCTGATAAAGTGATAATAATAAATGCAGGTGGTATGGCCTTTGAAGGTTGATGACAAACTGGCAGGTTAATCAGTCTGCACATGCTAAAAATCTTTTTATCTCTCAACAAAAGGAATGAATTTCAGCCTTGATGTTACACATATCCATGTCATAATATTTGTCTCCTGTTTTCTAATAAAAGTAATTAAGGCACCATCGACATGCCACCCAGCTATCCCGCTTTGTGCAGCATAGTTTCAATTTGAATGTTGTGCCCTCCTATCCCGCCAAACTCTACCATTGATCCTGCAGTCCCGAAATAATGTCTCAGATACCGGAGAATGCCTATTGTACATGTGTGATAGTTTTAACAATCTGACCTTCCAAGCTCTGCCACCAGTGTCCCGATTCACCGGGGGCAGAAGTTGTGAGGTATGCATCTAGCAATGGCCCGGTGAATTGCTAGTGCTGTGGGTAAAATTGACTTCCCCACTTGACCAGTGACCTCTACTGGTAATCTGATGCCTCTTTTCATATTATATTTTTTAAATTACTCTCTTACTTTCAGTTTATAAAAGAAATGGACAAAATAATGGAAACACTATGATATTAACAGACAACTGTCACAAACAAAACAAGATTGATGTAACCAAAGCTTTAAACCATGCTAAATATCCTATTAGTTTTTCAGGAAATCAATGCAAAATAAATCATAATCTGCTAGTGTATCAAACACAGGAACACACACACGAACACAAGAGAAGAAGTGGAACCTGACTAGCTTGGGTCAGAGAATCAGAGACCCAATGCAAATAAATAGAAGATGGCAGAGCTTTCATGTTTCAGTTTCAATGGCCACCACTAACACAGTTAAAATCATCACTGCACCTGTTAAATAAAACCCTACATTCACAATAGTATGTGCAATGATTACCGCACATCAATTCAATGAGGTGTAGTAACCAGTGCCTGACTTGGTCTAAAAACAGTGGTTCCCAGGAAACAGAAGAGGCCCATCAACAACTATAAGGCTATAATTTAATTTTTAGAATAAAAAAAATAAAATACACAAGTTGAAAAAAGATGCCATTAAAATGTCTGTGATTTTTTAAAATATATTTTTAGTAATTATAGTGTACATATTAGTATAGTATATTGCACAAACCAAATGATGAACTGTATCTTTACCTCTATGATTACAAATATCAGGTCTTTATGTATGGCATACATATCTACTATAGACTAAATGTGGTCCAAACCCAAAAATACTGACTAAATTTGGTCCAAATACCCCAAAAACCTCAAAAAAATAAAAAAAAAGTAGTTAATGAATGGTTGCAGTGTCTATTATTGGTTAAACATAAACTTTCTCTAGGGAGAGTAAGAATGGACTATTTCTAAATTTCCACTGCCCTGCATCGCCATATATTGGATACAATAAAAACAGGCATGTGGTCGTGTATATTAAAGCCACTAAAGAAAAAGAATAAGAAAACATCTATAAATATTTCACAAATATGGGTTTGCCACTGAGAAATTGTATGCAGTTAACCTTTTGTAAATGCGTCGTCTTGGATTAGAATCTCCGTTATTCAGCCTAAAAATGTTCTCTGTCATGACACTTATCATAACAGTAAGGAATACAGAGCAAACAAATCGTGCAGAGTCCTATACTTAGTGAACTGTTCAAATGGAAGAGTATGGAAGAGAGGATTAAGGCATAAATATATACTGAAAGAGAATAAAACAATAGAGTTAAGAGGGAGTGAGTAAGAGAAAGAGTAAGTAAAGGAGAGGAGGCCACCTAGGAGAGAAGCCAAAAAAAGGATGAGGCCACATCTTGTGTCCCAAAAAAGTACTGTCATGTCCAAGTTGGGCAGCGGAGCGAGGGGAGAGGGTTACATCAGTAGCGTAGTATCGCAGGAGCAGAGTGACATATGTTTATATGCCACTGATAATTTGTCCATGAAAAGCCACTGATAAGTTGCTCATTAATAGCCACTGGTAATTTTGCTCATTAATATGCCACTGATAATTTGCTCATTAATAGCCACTGATCATTTGCTCATTAATATACCACTGATAATTTGCTCATAAATATGCCACTGATAATTTGTCCAATAAAAAATATTAAAAAACATAATTATTTTCTCTGGATAAACTCTTGCTTGTTGGTATAGACAAAATAAGCCCCATTGGAGGGGTGTATATATATATATTTAATGTTTCTCCTAGACTGACACAAATCAAATACATTCCCTTGTCATTTTTTATCATTCGGTCTCTTATTTTCACGGAGTCCCCTTTTGCACTATTAAATGGTAAAATATATTTTTTATATATATGAAGTCTCCCATTTCAATGGGGACCTCCCTGGCACTATTGAATGGTAATACATTGTTTTTCTGTATATGAAGGTCCATGGGCATCCGCAGAAATTTTTTCAGGGGGGGGGCATAATTTTACCGTCATTCTTTCTGCGCCGCGCCTCTTTTTGACAAGTTATCATGAAGTGGAGGAGCTTTGTCATTATTAGTGAAGGCATGCAAAGGGTTGATAAACCCTGCACCAGATACAGATCCACAGCACCAGATATAAACCAACCACACTAGATATAGCCTCACTGCACCAAATATAGATCCACTGTGCCAGATATAGACCCACAACACCAGATATTAACCCACGGTACCAGCTAAAAACCCATGACACAAGATATAAACCACAGCACCAGATAAATATCCAGAGCAACAGATAGAACAACATAGCAAAGATATAACCCCATAGCACCAGATACAACACTATAGCACACAATATAACCTCTCAGCACCAGACACAACACTATAGCACACAATATAACCCCACAGCACCAGACACAACACTATAGCACACAATATAACCCCACAGCACCAGACACAACACTATAGCACACAATATAACCCCACAGCACCAGATACAACACTATAGCACACAATATAACCTCTCAGCACCAGACACAACACTATAGCACACATTATAACCCCACAGCACCAGACACAACACTATAGCACACAATATAACCCCACAGCACCAGATACAACACTATAGCACACAATATAACCTCTCAGCACCAGACACAACACTATAGCACACAATGTAACCTCTCAGCACCAGACACAACACTATAGCACACAATATAACCTCTCAGCACCAGACACAAAACTATAGCACACAATATAACTCCACAGCACCAGATACAACACTATAACACACAATATAACCCCACAGCACCAGATACACTATAGCACACAATATAACCCCACAGCACCAGATACAACACTATAGCACACAATATAACCTCACAGCACCAGATACACTGTAGCACACAATATAACCTCACAGCACCAGATACACTATAGCACACAATATAACCCCACAGCACCAGATACAACACTATAGCACAAAATATAACCCCGCAGCACCAGATACAACACTATAGCACACAATATAACCTCACAGCACCAGATACACTATAGCACACAATATAACCTCACAGCACGAGATACACTATAGCACACAATATAACCCCACAGCACCAGATACAACACTATAGCACACAATGTAACCCAACAGCACCAGACACAACACTATAGCACACAATATAAACACAAAGCAACAGATTCCCTAAACACCCAAATTCCTAAATCCATGACATTTCTTTATCTCTTTCCCCCTTTTTTATATGTTTTATTCCTCCATGTTTGCCATCTCTTTCCCCATCATTTTGTGTGTTTTATTCCTCCATGTCAGTGACCTCTTTTCACCTACATTTTATCTTTTCTGCCCCATGTCACAATTTTGTCTGTATTCTGCTCCAATCAATCACCTCTTTTCATCCTCTATTATCTTTTCTGCCCCATGTCATCCCATTTTGTTTGCAAGCTGCTTCCATCTATCACATCATTTTATCCTCCATTATCTTTTCTGCCCCATCCACTTGTCACCATGTTGATGTGAGCAGAGCCTGGTCAGAGGAGCTGCTCAGACTGGACAAATGGAGACCTCAGGGAAATGGGAGGGACCTCCTTGGATTTACCCCACTCTACCATGTACCTTAAAGCTATTATAAGCTCTTCCTACCTGTTACAGAGGCTCAGCTATGGTCTCTGAGTATCTTCCCCTGTTTCCTCCATGATGTTGCACTGCAGGCTCTCTTCTGTCAGTCATGCTGCCACATGGAGGGCTGAGGGGCAGGGCTATAACTTCATATCCCCGGGCACCCCTGTCATTGGCTCTCCATGCAGCATGACTGACAGCTGCAGAGACCTGCACCAATGTGGATGGGAGACCAGTATTACAGCAAGCAGAGTTGCAGAGAGCAACAGCTTTGGGTGCCACCTCCTACCCCAGCAACTGGTGTGCAGTCCCCTAGGGACAACTAGAGGCTACATACTTTGAAAAAAATAATAATAATAAAAAATAAAAAAAACATTGCCCCTTTGCCCCCCCCTACGGACGCCCATGTGAAGGTCTGTGACAAAATCCAAAGTCACATGTTCCCACAGTTGATTAGGAACCGGTATTGGAAGTAGTGGACCGAAGGGCCGATGATGCGGGCTCTTGTTCTTGGCATACACCTCACAATTGTGAATATATTTTTTAGCATCTCTCCTCATGCTGCGTTGTTACACATATAGCACATTGAGGAGTGCTAAGAGTTGCAGCGCTTGTACACTAAGGGTATTTATTCTCTTTTAAACTGTTATTTTGGTGATACACTGTTTTCTTTAGTATGTTTTATCATATCAGCCGGCAAACTAGAGATGGATCCAGATAAATTAGCTGCAGTTGCATTAGAGGATCTTCTAGAAGGAGCATCCACTCCTGTCACAATACTTATCGATCACAAAAACCTTCTGTACATAGAGAAGACCAAACGGTTGAATCCTCATCAAGCAAGATGGTCACACTTCTTTAACTGATTTAACTTTTCTAGTGTCATCTAATAGTCATTTTCTATTGTCCAGGCAGTAACAACAAAAAGGCTGATGCTCTCTCCTATTTCTTTGACAAGGAGCACATCACTTTCGTAGATGAATATTACTTCCTCTTCATAGGATTAGAGCATCAATTTCCTCACCTCTGGTACATCATATAGCTAAATCCCAGACTACTTTACCTTCCAAACATGGAGTCCTCAACAGACTATTTGTACAACCCAAATTTTGTACTGTGGTCCTCAATTGGGCTCACCGTTCGCCCATAGTCGGACACAGAGGCTTACCCAGTACACTATTTCTTCTAAAGAAATAATTTTGGTAGCCCACCATGAGGAGAGATACTCTATTCATTTTTTCTGTTGTTCAGAGATTCAGGTTTTGTGCTTATCAGATCAGGTTTTGAGTATTCATGTTGGCTTTGTATTCCAAGTAACAGTGTAGGTTTGTTAATCTCCCTACATAGTGTGAATGTTGAGAATGGTTTACAGAGATGCTGATTCAATTCTATGTTAATTTTTGAGCCTTTACTGTTGGAGCATTGAACAAATATCCTGCAACCACAGTACCTCTTTTCCAGTACAGTATGCCTATGTTTGGTGCATGCCGTCATAAATACTCCCCTTGATACATTAAATGATATTGAAGTTTTTATGACTGATGGAACTGCAATTTTGGCACTGACTGTTTAGCCTCTTAACTCTGGTACTTACCTCTTGTTGCATTCAAAAATTGATACATTAAAACTGCTAACTGACAGACTTCTTATAGATGACACATTTATTATGTGCTACTAATTAGAAGTTAGCCAATGTGAGACATTAATAACACTGCAATTTCAATTTTGATTAAAGTACATCTATAAAATACCACTTTTAATGTGGTGTTCCCATTACTTTGCCCATATTTTGTAGGTAGCTTCCGGCTGTTAATTATAGTTGGCATCAATGTGTAGTTAGCCCCATCAGATGATACACTATGGTTTCTCTCAGGTGAAAATAACTATAGATTCTCTTGATAGTGGTTGATCATCATGGGAAGTATAGGCCACAGCATCTTTAGTGGTAAAGGCTGTTCTATTATGGAGCCGGGTTAATGATCTGCTAATCTTATCACTACCCTAACTTACCAAAATAAAATCAATCCTAGCAAAGTTACATTGTTACTACTCTGAAGAGGACATACTCATGGTTTTTTTAAACAATCACATGCTTGCTTATTTGTCAGGTTGAAAACGATCATCAATAGTTTTATACAAACTATTTTTTTAATGTTAAACTTTTATCTGTGTTGATAGATGTAATGCAAACGTTAAAATATCCACGTAATAGTAATATCAGAGCCTTGTGGAATGAAACATAATTGAGTATATTTGCAGTAATTAAAAATGTTAACAAATATTTGATTCAGGCTCCTCCAATTGCTATAGTAACCTGATGATATTCAGAATAATTCATTTCCTATAATTCAGTTAATGCCATATTTCTGTCCCTTACATTAGAGCAGGTACTAATATGATTTCATGATTCAGTAGATACCTTTAGCAGAACCAAAATAAGACATGAATACATACAAAAATGTAAAAAAAAATCACAGGTTTCCATGGTAAGATAATAACACATAGAACTGCTTCTCTGTTACATGGAGATAAAAATAGACTTAAAAGCCTTTTATATAAGCAATTTAAAGGAACTCAGTCATCATTGGAGCATTGCGAAAGCAACCATTTATCTGCAGTAACACATGAATACATATAGATAGGTAATAAAGTCCAAACTACAATAGGATACATATTGTGAAGAAATCATCATGTGAGCAGCCATATTTCTCTGATCCATTTTTCTGGGAGGAGTTGTCCTTTCCTATGTGCTGGCATGCAAAGTCTGTTGCTGCCACATTGAGGAAACAACCAAATACGCATTTACATCTTTGTGTAAGTGCACCCTGGAGTTCTCCTCCAGACCAAATGAATGCGTGTACTCAGTTTGCTCGTGTGCATGCAATAGTGGTGTATCTTGGTTTTGTGCTGCCCTAGGCAGACAAAATTCGGGCACCCTCCTACCCATGCTGCACATGCACGACATGCCCCATAACCCACATCACCCCATTACATGACCCCATCACATCCTTCCATACATCCATCACCTCAATTACATGCCTCCATCACCTCCATTACACACCCCCATCACCCCATTATATGCCTCCATCACACCCATTGCATGCCCTCATCCCCCCATTATATGTCCAATCACCCTCATTATATGCCTCCATCAACCCAATTATATGCCTCCATTACGTGCCCCATCGCCCCATTAAATGCCTCCATTTCCCCCATTACATGTCCCCTCACCCCAGGACTTACCCTGATCCCTGGTGGCTAGTGGAAGGCAGCATGGTGTCCTACCATGTTGCCTGTTTGGCTGCCCATGGTGAGTGTAGGCAGGTCACGTGAGCCGGCACGTGTCTGACATCATCATGCCGGGTCACAAGACCTGTCATTACTCTGCACCCTAAGAAAAAAACATGCGAACATCGGGCTCCCTGTGTGGGGTTTTTTCAGTGCAGTGTTGGGGGCATGCTGCCACCCCTAGAAATTTGCCGCCTTAAGCATCCACCTAGGATGCCTCGCAGTAAATACTGCACTGGCATGTGATTGAGGTTTTGTTGTGAATGTTGGAAGTAAGCATATCCATTGTGGGTGGCAGGGGCGTACCTAGAGCATTTGGCCCCTGGGGCGGACCCTGAGTGTGGTAATAGTGTGCCAGTCAGAACCCAGTAATATTGTGCCAGTCAGAACCCAGTAATATTGTGCCAGTCAGAGCCCAGTAATAGTGTTCCAGTCAGAGCCCAGTAATATTGTGCCAGTCAGAACCCAGTAATATTGTGCCAGTCAGAACCCAGTAATATTGTGCCAGTCAGAGCCCAGTAATAGTGTTCCAATCAGAGCCCAGTAATATTGTGCCAGTCAGAACCCAGGCATATTGTGCCACTCAGAGCCCAGTAATAGTTTGCCAGTCAGAGCCCAGGAATATAGTGCCAGGCAGAGCCCAGGAATATAGTGCCACTCAGAACCCAGTAATGTGCCAGTCAGAGCCCAGTAATAGTGTGCCACTCAGAACCCAGTAATATTGTGCCAGTCAGAGCCCAGTAATATTGTGCCAGTCAGATACCAGGAATATTGTGCCAGTCAGAGCCCAGTATTATTGTGCCAGTCAGAGCCCAGTAATATTGTGCCAGTCAGAGCCCAGTAATAGTGTGCCAGTCAGTGCCCAGTAATAGTGTGCCAGTCAGTGCCCAGGAATGTTGTGCCAGTCAGTGCCCAGTAATAGTGTGCCAGTCAGTGCCCAGGAATATTGTAACAGTCAGAGCCCAGGAATATTGTAACAGTCAGAGCTCAGTAATATTATGCCACTCAGAGCCCCGGAATATTGTGCTTGTTTCAAGCCACCCTCCTCCCCCCCCCCCCCTTCCCCATCACTTACCGAAGCTGCTCTGTGCTCCCGGATGGACGCCTCCTCCGTGCAGTCTTCCCTCCTGCACAGAGGAGGGAAACACAGTCGCCGGATGTGACGTATCGTCACATCCGGTCGCTGTGATTTTTTTTCACCCGGCGGCCGCATCCAGGGGATGCAGCTGCCTGAAAAAGAAAAAAAAGGTAAGCAGCGCGGGGGGATGCCGGCAGCACAGGTGTCACCCCCCCTAGTCAGTGGCACCCGGGGTACTAGTTCATCTTTTAAGGTATTTGAGAGGCGCAGTCATAATTTGTAAAGGAGTTTGGATTCATTCCAGTTATTCACCCAAGCAATATGAAGAGACCCTAAGAGGATCCTCATCCAGTGAATCCAAAGTTTGACAATAGGACTTTTAACATGTAATAAATGGTGTGTCCATAACTGTGGTTCTTCTGCAAGCAAGGATTTTAATGTAGGAAACTACATAGCCCATGGCATGAGTACAGGCTTTTTAGATTAAACTATTAATTATTTGACAGGACATGATAAATGTGCAGTATTTCCTCCTGTTCTTCTTGAGCTAAGACAAAGTGCATAGGGTGAATTGGATCTCTGCTATTGTACCTACCTCTGATTTTTGGTCTCACGCAGCCACCATAACAAGGAAGTAGCTCTGCCGTCCTGTGCTCTCGAGGCGCTATGGGATCCATAGGTTCAGCGACACAGAGCGGGCTGTTATCGGCTTCTGTGCAAGAGTGTGATTGCACATATTAAAGTAAAGTTGTGTGCAGCTGTTATGGAATAAAGTGCCTTGTCCATAACATCTTTCCAAGGATCTCCAGTGTGCTTTTTCGAATTCAGTTTGGATTTACTCGCAAGCTTGGCAAGAATGCCCTCCCAGTTGGTGTAATCTCGGCTCCTAAGTTTATAGGAGCTTATTTTGTGAGTGTGTTCATTCACTTATGTGGTCTACCCATATTTATTGTGTGTGTATCATATACATTCTGCACCATATTAGTCATTTTGTATTGCAGGTTGCAAGGACAGTGCAAGGACAGTGTGTATTGTTCAACACTGAAAGGGTGAGATTATCACCACTGATGCACTTTTATTATATATTTTGTTTGATATCACTGATGCATTTATATTCACTTTTACCTTTATTATAAGAATATTTACCTATATGTGTTTTATACAAATCTTATGTGTTTCATTTATATTTCTTTTTCACTTGGTATTTTGCACAGAATATTGGTTGCTTACATTTTGTCTTATGTATTATCACAAAATTGTCCAATCTTTTAACTTAATATCATCAAGCCAATCTGGGGAGATTTCGAGCATGGGGTTCATGCAAGATGAATGGGCAGCTATACAAACTGCAAGAATGTGAGGCCTCATAGACAACTATTACAAAAGACTGCATGCTGCCATTGATGCTTACGGGGAAAATACACAGTATTTAGAACTAAGGGTATGCAGACTTTTTAACGGGTCATTTAATTTTTTTCTTTGTTGCCATGTTTCGTTTTATGATTGTGTCATTTTGTTATAACCTATAGTTGAATATGAGTCCTATAATAAATAAAACAAATGTGTGTTACCTGCTCACTTATGTTTTCTTAAAAATGGTACATATATTACCAAGTCTCCAAGGGTATGCAAACTTTTGATCACAACTGTATACAAATAATTTGTGTATATAAAGTCAATGTGGAGCAGTACATGAATAATCTTTGCATATGATGTCAATCTGGAGCAGTATATAAATAATATTTTCATTTAAAGCCAATATGGAGCAATATATGACTAATCTTTGTTTATAAAACCAATCTGGAAAAGTATATGAATGTTCTTTGTATATGGAGCCAATCTGCAGAATTATACAAATAATCCTTGTATATAAAGCAAATCTGGAGCAGTTTATAAATATTCTTTGCTTATAAAGCCAATCTAGAGAAGTATATGAATAACCTTTGTATATAAATCCAATCTACAGCATTATACAACTAATCATTGTATATAAAGCAAACACTATGAGTAGTGTTTTTATAAAAGGACAATCTGGAGCAGTATCTAAATACTATTTTCATGTAAAGCCAATATGGAACTGTATAACAGTAATATGTGTATATAAAGCCAATATAAAGCAGTATATGAATAATTGTTGTATATGAAGCCAAGCTGGAGCAGTATATGCATAATCTTTTTATATAAAGCCAATCTCAAGCAATATATGAATATTTAGATATTTAGCATATAGATTGCATATAGATTGTACCTTTTACAAAATGCATACATTGCCAAATATATATAAACCAGAAGGTTGCATTTACAGTACCATGACAAAATGTAAAATGCACATTATTAGGTATACAGGTATCACTGTTCAAACACATTGAAACTATGTACATATTATTGTATTTTAAATTATATGGAACATTATATATATACATATCCCACTTTATTAATATTACAACATGGATGTTACTTTGGGGCTGGGACATTACATGAACACATACCCGTTGTGGAGATAAATCTAACCCGTATTACCTAATCTCTAGCAATAATAGTAATTATCTGCTACTAACACATAATATTAATTTAAAACTGATACCCTGGTAAAACAGCAGCATGTGAAAGGACTCTGAGCCAGTGATTTAGCTTTTGCTTGTGCCAGCGCCCTAGGAAGCAGGAATAGATGTACCAGGTGTGGTTATTACACCTGACTGAGCATGAGAAATCTGACTGTATCAGCAAACGCTAAGATATGCAGTAGCTAACGTCTTTTCAGGTCAGCCAGAAATGTAAAAGAAAGCCTTGAAAATGGGCCATGTCATTGGCATTAATCATATACATTAATATAACTAATAAAATCATCTGTGGAGGATTACACTATAAATGTTAATACTGAAACAAGCTGCTTGGATCAAGCCAATATAATATCAGATGATTTTATGAACTTCAGCAATTCTTTGATGAAAAGATTAGAATTTAATATAATGCAATAGGGTAAGTAATATATATTTTTTTCTAAGGAATTTTTCCCTATGCATGTGAATGTTAATCAGTTGTCGCTGTAACAGATGTTGGTGCATTTGTTACAGATTATAATTATTTTTATTGTTACTGGACCATGGGGCTTCCAGTGATGATCAATGTTTCAGTTCACAATGTGAACTATCTTCAGCAAAGCCATGCCCCTGAAACTCATAGCTTATATACTGTTTTAAATTGTTACCATTATCACCTTAACCTGGAACCCACCCAGAAAGTGACATACAAGGCCCATATATTAACAAACCCAACATCTTAAAGATAGATGCATACATTTACAATGTGTTGCATTTGAACCCAAGAAGTGTCTGAACCTGTATACATAAATCCACAAATTAAAAATATATATTTAAAAAAAGAGCATTGGCAAACATTGTTTTACCGGCTTAGTGGCCTGAAGCCAACACATTTCATACATGCATTTTCTTTTTTTTTGTTTGAAATATTTTTATTGATTTCACAGTTCAGAGAACTGTTTTTAGCAAACAGTAAAATAGGAGGGATAAGGGGTCTAGGGCGGGGAGGGGGAGGGAGATTGGGGGGGGGGAGGACACATGTAACAAGTTTCAATACAGTAAGATAACAGTGTTACAACATAACAGTTACAGTCAGTGTATACAAGTGAATTAGGCATGGTTATGCTAGTTGGTGATGGTTATGCATCATCTGGTAAGGAGAAGTTTAAGAGAAGTTCCTCCTTCTGCTTCTTACCTGTCAATAGTTAACGGGAGTATTGAACTTATTAGACTACTGCATCGCCTTTAAATTTTTAGGTATAATATAGCTTATATTGGCTTTGACGCCGTATTTTCGGGATATGTCTTAGCTTAGGCCCAAGTAGGTTCTAATCACTCATTTGTATCTAGCTATCTATATGTGATTTACATTTTTCTGATTCCACAAACTGGAGCCAAGGGAGCCAGTAGTGGATGTTTTCGAGCCCTTTATCTGACGTTCCACATAGTAGCTCTTCCATCTTTCTCAACTCCTCGACCGAGTCGATCCAGTCTCTTATTGTAGGTACGTATTTGCTTTTCCAGAATTTGGGTATCACCGTTTTAGCTGCGTTGAGTAGCTTAATAGTAAGTGAGCGCTTATAAATAGTGATGGAATGAACATTGTGGTGCAGGAGAAATGCTTGGGGTGTGAATGGGATTTGTAAGTCTGAATTTGTATCAATTATGTGAGCTATCGTAGACCAGAATTGTTTTATAGATGGGCATTCCCACCATATGTGTAGGAATGTACCCCTATGAGCGTTACAACGCCAGCATACGTCAGGGGTGTTAGGGAATATCTGGTGTAAGGTCGAAGGGACTTTGTACCATCGGGTCAGGAGTTTGTATGCATTTTCTTGTGTTCTGACAGAGGGGGAGCGTTTGTGAGTTAGTATTGCCATCTTTTCCCACTGCTGTTCGGTGAAGATGATTCCACAGTCATTTTCCCAATATTTTATAAAGTGCGGTTTAGTGTTGGGAAGCATGTTTGTGAGGATAGATTGGATGGATGAGATCAGTCTTGTAGGGGTATCTCTGGATAGGCACAGGGATTTGAAAATGGTTACAGTTCTATCATCCCCCTCATGGGGGGTAAGGTGTGGAAATAATGATTTAATTGTGTGTAAGTCCATATAGGGATGGGTGGTTGGTTGGGGGTTTGTAAGTCCGTCCGCGATTTAAGGGATTTGTCATCATTTAGGAAGTGTCCTAGTCTAGGGTACGGTGTGGGTGTTGATAGTAAGGGTTCAAGTGCTTTTCCAGAATACCCTGGGAGAAAATCCGTGTTGTGGGAGAGGGAAATAAGAGGTGATGGGGTGCTAAGAAGGCCTCGCTTGGTTGATAACCGTTTCCATACTGATAGGGTGGGAGGGATTGTAGGATGTTGTTCGTCATAGGTTATAGTTTGTTTAGGTGCTACCCACCCCGCTATTGGAATAGGTACTATCAGAGAGCTGTGCTCAACTGAGACCCATAGTTTATGTGCAGGACGGGTCCACTCGACAACTCTAGCTAGGATCGTGGCTTGGTAGTACAGTTCAACGTCCGGTAGCCCTAGTCCACCTTTCTCCTTGGGTCTAATCAAGTAATCATACTTCAGGCGTGGTGTTTTGGAGTTCCATATAAATCTGGTGACCATAGATTTAAGATCTTTAAAAAATTTCTTGGGGATTGCTATGGGGAGCGTCTGTATTAAATATAGAAGTCTGGGTAAGATATTCATCTTTTTTTTTTTTTGCATGGAATAATAATTGACTTTATTGTACTCATTTAGAGTTAGAAGTAAATAAATAATAAAGAACTAAAAAAAAAAAAGCACAGAATAGAGTAATAACAGACTTGTTAATTCGCTTTACAACCAGGGCAACAAACAAACAGCACAAACATTTTATTGTCTTCTCTTTTCAGATAAAACAAGAGCGCTGTTTGATAGTTAACTATTCTCAATATCATTTTCCAGTTTATGCCATTAATGTTTTTTTTTTTTTTTATTAATAAAGATTTTTATTATTAGGATACAAATCAGCGCTGCTTAATACTTGATACACCATAGTGGAAACAAATGTAAACATGTACACTACGATCCAGTACACTTCTATCATTACATAACAAAAAACAATCTTTCCACTGGAACCTTATAGAGGAACTTTCCCTTCGTAACAGTACTGCACATTGTATCCCAATTTTTTTTTTCTGTGATCAATATATAAACCAAGACATACAGAAAGACAAACAGGAAAGGAAGTAAAATAAAAGACAAAAACTAAAAGGAATTGGGGGGGGGAGGTACGAGATCCCAATTGGTGGAGGAGTATTCCTTTGGCCTCACTTCAGTTGCTTAGGGGATTTCTCCCACAAGTCCATAATGTCCTGGTATTTCTGCAACCGGTTTGTGGAAGCATAGAACATTCGTTCCATTATCAAATTGTGTGTTATCAGGTTATAGAGCTCCGTCACCCCAGGTGCATCCGGGTCTTTCCATCGTCGACTTATAAGAACCTTACTCGCCAATAATATATGTCCTAGTAGTACTTTCTGTGCATAGTTGATATTTCTCGGAAGGACATGGAGTAATGCTACCTCCGGAGTTCTGGGGATAGGAAGTTTTAAAGATTCCGTAACAATGTCGAAAACTTTAGACCAGTAAGGTTTGATTCCAGGGCAATCCCACCAAATGTGTAACATAGAGCCCAGGCAGTTACACTGTCTCCAGCATAAATTAGAAGATGAGGGGTACATTTTAGCCAGTCTGGTAGGGACCAGGTACCATCTGTATAATATTTTTTTCGTGAGTTCAACATGTTTTGCGCTGTGGGAGACCTTTTTAGGAAAGGTGATTGCTTGTTTCCATGAAGACGGGGGCAGATGGCTTTTCAGTTCCGCTTCCCATGCTACAATGAAGGGCATCTCCACTAACAAAATAGGCGTTTGAGAAGATTTGTAGCAGAGAGACAAGGCGCCTGTTATGTGAGGCACTTTTAAACAGGCTTGCGTTATTTTGTGTGGGATGTGGAGAGGTGCATTCAACGTGTTAGGGGACTCAGCCATAACATGTCGGATTTGGAGGTATTTGAAAAAATCTTTGTCTGATAAGTGGAATTCATCTTTGAGGTCTGTAAATGACTTTAATTTGTGGTTGTGAAATAGGTCCCCCAAGTATCGGATACCTGCTTCCTTCCAGTGCAACATGTTTAGGTCAGGCACTATCCCTTCCAAACTGAGGATAGGGGTCGTTGCTGTCAATTTTGTTAGTTCGGGAATCATTTTCGCATAACATTTCCAGATAGCCAGGGAATTGCCCGTGCTTGGGAGCCCGCTGCTTGGTTTTTTTGTCATTATGTTCTGAGTCCACAGAGTCTCTGCGACACTATGCGGGAAGGTTTGTTAGTCTTCTATGTCCACCCAAGCAATGACTCCTGGGTCGCAGTGAACTAGCATGGTTTGGGCCATACGTGCTGCCTGGTAATATTGAAATATGGAAGGTATTCCCAATCCCCCCTGGTCGCCTGGTAATTTAAGCCATTTGTTCGCGACTCTGGTAGGTTTGTGGGCATTAATAAATTTGTTGATGTCTGATTTGATATTATTTAGAGTACTAAGTGGGATAGAGACCGGAAGAGACCTGAATACATATAGAAGTTTCGGTAAAATTGACATTTTGACTGCAGCTATTCTGCCTAGCCAGGTTAGGTACATGGGGGACCATGACGACATATTCTGTTTGGCTACCAACCATAATTTGTCGAGATTCTCAGCCCTAAGGCGGGAGGGGTCTTTTGTAATTTGCATCCCTAAATACGAAATACTGTCCGTCCGCCATTCAAACCCGTTTTCCGATTTATGTTTAGCTAATACCTTTCGGGGTACATTTATTGGGAGGGCTTGTGTTTTGGCACTGTTCACTTTATGGTAGGATACTTTGCTAAATACATTAAGGGTCGTTTGGAGATGGGGAAGCGACTCTGAAGGGTTGGAAACCATTATTAATATATCGTCCGCGAACAGCCCCAGTTTTACTTCTCTGTTTGGTGTGTATGAAATGCCCGTAATTGATGGGTGGGATCTTATACTTTCTGCTAAAGCTAGCACATATAGTAAGTGAGAAAGCGGGCAGCCCTGCCTGGAACCATTAGAAATGTTAAAAGGTTGAGATTGGAACCCTGCGTAAGTAACTTTTGCCGAAGGGGTGGAGTATAGGGCCATAACCGCTTTGATATATTCTAGGGGGAAATTCAATTTTACAAGAACTTTTTCTAGGTATAGCCAGTGAAGGCGGTCAAAAGCTTTTTCAGCGTCTATGGCCAACAGAAGACTAGGGTTTTTTTGTTTATGTATCAGTGAAATTACATCAATGATCTTGCGAATATTATCCGTACCTTGTCTGCCCTGGACAAACCCCACTTGGTCATAATGCAGTAAAGATGGCAGAATACCTTTCACCCTATTGGCCAGAATTTTCGCATATACTTTAACATCCGTATTTAACAGGGAGATGGGTCTGAAATTAGGACAAGAAGTTGGTGGCTTCCCTGCCTTGGGGATCGTAATAATATGAGCTAGTAGCATTGATGGGGGAAATGCTCCCTGGGAACTGAATGCTTTGAAAACTTTTACCAAATATGGTGCAAGTTGCTCAATGAACGTTTTGTAATATAAATTTGAAAACCCATCCGGGCCCGGGGCTTTATTTGGGTGCGGAATAACTGAATGGTTGAGATCTTATTTTTAATGTCTGTAATAGACATGTGCATTCGTTTTCGGACGAATGCATTTTCGGACGAAAATAGCATTTTCGTCCATTCGTCCGAAAAACGAATAACGAAAATTTTAACTAACAAAATCCGAATGAACGAATGGTTAATAAACGAAAATCATTCGTTCATTCGTCCATTCGTCCATTCGTGCTATTGGTATTCTAAACCGAAATAGAGTCGGTTTATACAATACCAATAGCATTGTACAAATGTACATTCCATAAACCGACATGAATGACTTTCGGTTTATGGAATGCATGTAATGCTATTGGCTTTCTATAAACCGAAATTGAGTTCCTATTCGTATGAATGGGGACTCTTTCGGTTTTTAGAAAACCAATAGCATTGCATGTATTCTATAAGCCGAAAGTCTTTAAAACGAACGACGTTCGGTTTATAGAATACATGTAATGCTATTGCTGTTCTATAAGCCGAAAGTCTATAGACTTTCGGTTTATGGCATGTATAATGTAATGCTATTTGCAATGGCATTACTATAAACCGAAATAGACTCGGTTTATAGAATGCCATTGCCAATTCCATAAACCGAAATTCGTTTATTATGTCGGTTTATGTAATGGCTATTTTGCTATTGGTATTCCATAAACCGACTCTATTTCGGTTTATAGAATTGCCAATAGCATGAAATGATTTGAATTTAGTATTAAAAAATAAATTGAAAAAAGTGGAGAGTTTTAACCCCTTTGTGACGCATGGTGCTTGCGTCCCAAATGACGTAAGCACCAAAACGTCACGATTTGTTCCTGGCCACTGATCACAAGGTGATCGTTAGCCAGGAACACTATGGCAGAGACCCAATCAGGGTCTTAATAGACCCTGTGGGTCCCTGCCCAAAAATTGCAAGCCCTTCGGACGTCACGCACGATTTAGAGAAATGTAGCTGGTGCTCGTTTTGAGCACCAGCTAAATTTCCCCTGTCAGACTGAGGCCATTTAAAATGGCCTCATCTGACAGGTGGGATCCCGCTGCAAGTGCCTGCAGCATGATCCGAGCCGCGATATGAGCTGTTTAACACAGGACGTACTATGCTGTCCTAACGACTTTAAGGGACTTAAAATCAGGACGGCATAGAACGTCCCAACGTCACGAATGGGTTAACGTTTGCTCTGGTCATATTCACAGCACAGGCTTGTAGGAGTTAACTGTAATTACATTAATACATGAAAAGAATATAAGTAATATAGTAAAAATGTACAAAATAAAATTTATTTTGAAAAAACTAAATGAGGTCCATAAACTTGGAAGGAAACGGATCACAGTAAAATGAAACTGTGATCAGCAAGGGAAGTGTTAATACCCCTTTTATAATCGAGGTCGTCTTATAATCTGACCTCAAATTGAGGTCAGACTATAAGACATGGATCCAGGTCCCCAGCAGAGCTGCAGGGGACCTGGATCCCACTCTCTAACAGCAGGGGATGTCTGTGCGATGAGCGCAGATCTCCCCTGCTGCCGCCCGGCATGACCGCCGGGACTTCTATGATGAAGCTGGGTACTTCCGGCTTCCTCATAAAAGTCCTGGCGGTCGTTCCGGGCGGCAGCAGGGGAGGTCTCGCTCATCGCGCAGACATCCTTCGCTGCCTCGCTAGCCACCAGGGAGAATCGGGCAGCTGGGTGATGTCTGCACGAATCGTGCAGACATCCTCCATGCTGCCCGACACTTCCGTCTATTATGTATAGTGCATACATCCCCCGGCTGCCCCCACTAGCCACCAGGGAGCAAGAAACAGGTGAGGGGGGGACAGAATAACAAGGGGGGGGGGCAGAGTAACGAGGGGGGGGGAGAGAAACAAGGGGAGGGAGGGGGGAAGAGACAGAAACAAGGGGAGGGGGGCAGAGAGAAACAAGGGGAGGGAAGGGGGGAAGAGACAGACACAAGGGGAGCGAGGGGGGAGACAAAGGGAGGGTGAGAGAGAGACAACACTAAGGGGGGGAGAGCGACAAATCTGGGGGCAAGGGAAAGAGAAAGGCAGCATTGTCACATAAAAGGAAATAAAAACAAGAAATTCATTTTTTTATATCATAATTTTTTATTAAAACAGCAATTTACATGTGAATATATACAAGTTGAACTTTTTTCCTATAGAATAGTCTTATATTCAGGCTTTTAGTTTTTTTTCCTAAAGGAATATCCAAAGTTTGGGGGGTCGTCTTATAATCAGGGTCGTCTTATAATCGAGCAAAGACGGTAGTTTGTTTATTTCCTTTCACTGTCATTTTTCTGTCCTTCTCTCTCTGTACTTCACAATCAGTATCTGAAGTGCAGGGAGTGAATTTGAGAAAAAATCTGTGGATATAAGCATATAACATAGATTGTATTACTAAGTATTTTGATAATTATGGATATGAAATGTTATCTTTTTTTAATATGTATTACACTTTCCATCCATAATTATCAAAATGCTTATTAACACATTATACAAAACTGACAAACACAGACAGACATACAGTATATAGATTAATGTATTCAGATTGAAAGCAGGCACTGCTGTGCTAGCTGGCCCTAACATTGTTTAGTCAAAATGCACCTAACTGTGTAGTTTAAAGCTATTTTAAAAATCCCCATTATAGCCTATGGGAGTGTTTTATGTGCAATTCTGAGGAATCTCCACAGGAAATGGCCCAGTACCTTTATTAAATCGATACATTAATTTACAACTTACAGCCAATCATTGTCCAGGGATGTTTGTGTATAATCAGACCACCATTTCCTCACTCAGATCATTTATTTTAGCTGTAATGGAGGGAGAAGGATCTGTAAGCCGGGGGGGGGGGGGGGCAGAAGAGAGGGGGAAAATTGGGGAGAAAAGAACAATATTTAAAGAGTTTTTTGGCAGAGGAAAATCTGGCACTTGTGAGAAAGGTGTGCCAGAACTACAACTGGGTGTTAGGGGCAGCAGCCAAGAGAATCCGGAGGAGGACTATGAACTGGCAGGAGGTCATGGAAGCAGTTAATGAAGTTGGTGGGAATTCACGTTCCAAGGAGGTGGTGATTAAAAGGTAATTTCATATAAAATACACCTGCACTATATGTAAAATTTCACCACACACATAGTTCACACACACCTGTAGTGAATTACATAGAGGGACACTCCTGATTTGGGAGACCTGTCCTGCCGAGCTCCATCTCTGTCCTGCTTTTCATCACAGAGGAAGAGCTCAGCCTGACTCAGGGCCACAATTTCACCTACTGTGCAATTACTCTAACATATAGCTGCTAGTAGCTAGCTGTGTCAAGGTTAGTTAAGACATGGAATGTAAGAGTGGCTGCACATGTGTGTATTTAACAAAAACAAAATAAAACCAAACAGTAGGAGTGATTGGTGCTCTGAGTAAACCCCACACAATAGAAAATATATAAGGAAATATGGTAATTGCCTGAAAATTGCTGATATGGCAGTATAAGGAAGATTCTTCAGTGTTTCATAATGTGCATGGGGAAACACAAAGATAAACAGAGATCATAGTGTAATCCAGTATTGCAATAATTATTGGTATAGTATAAGCAGTTACACTCACAAACACTGTAGGTATAAGTAGCACATCAATAACAATATATATATATATATATATATATATATATATATGTGTATAAAGATAATACATGATATCAAAATGTTCATGGATTGATAAGATAGATATGTCGAGAAATAGATGTATGTATGTGTAAATAGGATTATATGTATGTACAGCTGATCATTGATAGTAAATCAATTGCAATATTCTCATGTCTTTCAGATTCTATGATATCAAGAGGCAGGTGAAGAGAAAGCTTACCAGGGCAGCCGCCGCCACCAGAAGCTCTGGTGGCGGCTCTCCAGAGCCGGCTGACCTGCTGAAATTTGAGGAGGAGCTATTGCAGGCCATGGGGACTGAATACATCATGGGGGTTGAGAGGCCGGAGCCAGAAACAGCTGGTCGTAAGTATTGAACATTCATTCATGGTAATTATGTGTGATTTCATACTGATTGACACTGTTCTCTCTCACTTTACTCCTAGCATCTTCTGCTGTGCGCCCTCAACCCCCAGCAAGTGATGACAGGGCCCCATGTCCTGTAGCCACACAACATCTGGCAGCTCCTCCTCTGATTACACCGGGTCAGGCGGCTCTGCAGGCCCTGGTGGATGCTTCCTCTTCACCTGCCTTCGGTAAGTCCAACATACACCAACAGGCTAGAAACATGTACAACAAACAGGGCTTCATTCATGAACGAGGGAATTGCAAGGACTATCCATATCTCATGTAATTCCTTCTGTCATGAATGAATCTTAATGCAAATGTTGATAGGGGCTATGTACAAAAAACTGTGTTGATGTGAGATACACATTTCATCTCATCAGGTTAGCTATACATTGTGCAGTGACAAACCTGGTGAGTTTGCTTATCGGGGAAAACTCCCAATGTTTGTCCCTCCACAATGTTTAGATTAATTGGTGATATGAAATCACCTGCAACTCACCTGTTTTGTTAATAGCCTCAGATGTATTTTCTGCACACATCTGTATGCATGCACTAACACTTCATTCTTCTCCATCTCTAACAGCGGTATCTTCATCATCACCACCTCACGTGGATTCCCACCAACTTCATGCTCCTGATGTGCAGGCACTGGGATCCACCACCCAAGGTAGATATTATACACATTTACACCACCAGTTAGATCATATTAATATTATTTGCTAGAACAGAGGCGGCCCGCGGGCCAAATGCGGCCCGCCTGAGCTCTGCTCCGGTAGCCGCACCTCGAACTGCACACCACACGAAAAGCTGTGTCGGGGAACGAAGTTTCCTACACGCTCTGTGTAGGGAACTTCGTTCCCCGATACAGCTTCCCGTGCGGTGTGCAGTGCACAAATGCCCTCCTCTACCCTGCGCGTGAGGTCATGTGCAAGGGTCAGAGGGAGGGAAGAAGCGCACCGGGAGCCCACAACCTCCACAGCCACGTGTGTGGAGGTAGGTGTATGTATGTATATATGTATGTATGTGAGTGTGTGTATCAATGTGTGTGTGGGTTAAATGTATGTATGTATGTATGTATGTGAGTGTGTGTATCAATGTGTGTGTGTGTTGGTTAAGTGTATGTATGTATGTATATGAGTGTGTATAAATGTTTATTAGTGTGTGGGGTAAGTGTATGTGAGTGTGTGTGTGGGGTAAGTGTATGTATGTGAGTCTGTGTATAAATGTGGATGTGTGTGGGGGTTAAGTGTATGTATGCGAGTGTGTGTGTTTTTAAATGTGTATTAGTGTGTGGGGTAAGTGTATGTGAGTGTGTGTGGGGGGGTAAGTGTATGTATGTGAGTGTGTGGGGTAACTGTATGTATATATGTGAGTGTGTGTGTATAAATGTGTGTGAGTGGGGTAAGTGTATGTATGCGAGTATGTGTATAAATGTGTATCTATGTGAGTGCATGTTAAGTGCGTGTGGGGTAAGTGTATGTATGTATGTGAGTGTGTGTGTATGTATGTGTGTGTGGGGTAATTGTGACTGTGTGTGTGTGGGAAGGGGGGGTAAGTGTGAATGTGTATGCATGTGTGTGTTTGTAGTAAATGTGACCACTACACATTAGTGTAAAATATATATATATATTTACATACACACACATGTATACACGTATACATTTCAAGCGAAGTGGCCCTTTGCCAGTTAAACTTGGACACCCCTGTGCTAGAATAAAATACATTTTTTTTCATAGCAAATAACTCTATGAAAAAAATCTTATTTCCTAGCTTTGTCTTATAATCAGACCTAAAATAAAGGTCAGACTATAAGACTAGGAGCCAGGTACCCCACAGAACTGCAATGGACCTGGATCCTCCACGCATGCAGCCGGAGGATGTCTGTGCACAGACATCATCCGATACTGTTTGACACTATCACTGTGACTTCAAAGACAGAACGCAGGCTACGATGACCTCCCGGCGTTCCATCTCAGAAGTCACAGCGGAAGTGAAGGACAGCATCAGACAATGTCATTGCGTACCTGAAAGCTCAGTCATCCTCTGTCTGCCCCCTTTAGACACCATTGAAATGTCAGGACGCACTGACATTCATAGGAGGCCCATTGACAAGTCTTGAGATGCATTTGTAAGTGTGGGGGGCTGGTTGGCAAGTCTGGGAATGCATTTGTAAGTATGGGGTGCTGGTTGGCAAGTCTGGAGATGCATTTGAAAATCAGGTGGACTGGTTGAATGCGTTTGCAAGGGAAGTCTGGGAATGCATTGGCATTGAAAATTACATGTAATATTGATAGTACATGCAAGTTTAACCAGCAGCTACTGTATTTCCAATGAGGCACCCTGGTCTGGTTGGCAAGTGTCTCTCTCTGCTTGTTCAGAGAGACCCTCATTTTTAAATTTGATAGGCAGAGGAAACCTTAACCAGGTCCCTTCTGCTGATCCATTCAAAAATAATGGTCTCTCTGCTTGTGGTGAATTGAATAATCTGTATTGTAATGTTCTAATTATCTTCCTTCTTTTCCTGCAGCAACATCTGTCGAGGAGGAGGAGGAAACAATACTCCTCACGGTGGTGGATCCCAGTGAGTACGGCACATCAGGAGCCCAGCCACGACCTCCTGCCCCTTCGATGATGGAATCCTTGGATGCTGTCCATGGTGCAGTTGCTGGGATGCAGCAGGACATCAGTTGGATGCGCCAGCAACTCACCATGATGGTGAGTAATCAGGATACGTTCCATGCCCACACGATGGAGTGGCAGGACAAAGTCCTTAGACACTTAGATGTGCAAGCTGCGCATCAGGAGCAGATGAGATTGATGTGCCAGCAGGAATATCAGTCTCGAGCTGAATACCGCAACCGAAAGGTAAGGTACATGGATGCAAAATTGGCCAACATGCGTCCATGTACTGACGGTACCGCTGCTCCTGAGGCATCTTGCATCTCTAACCCCCCTCCATCAGCACAGGTGACTGAAAGTCAGTCTAGTGAGGAGGAAGATGATCCTAATAATGCTAGTCGGTTGCCTAGCGCATCATCCTCCTGCTCATTAGATTATGATGAGTAAAGCACACTGATGCCTATTGTTAGTAGCCATGGAGCCCCTGTTTACTTACCATTCCTAACTCCCAGTTGTAGCCCTCTGCCAAAAAACTCTTTGCCCCCTCTCATGCCCCCCTGGGCTTGCCCCAAAAAAATAAAAAACATTTTTGACATTTAAATGTATTAGTTTGTGTGTGTCTATTTTTTATCCACACCTCTAACACTTCAACTTCCATTATACTTTGTATACAAAATTACACGGGGGGAGGCCTATATATTAGACATGTGCATTCGTTTTCGGACTAATGCATTGTCGTCCGAAAATAGCATTTTCGTCCATTCGTCCGAAAAACGAAGAACGAAAATGCTAAGCTAACGAAAGCCAAATGAACAAATGGTTAATAAACGAAAATCATTCGTTCATTCGTCCATTGGTAGTACTATTGCATTCTATAAGCCGAAATAGAGTCGGTTTATAGAATACAATAGCATTTAACTATACGGAGACAGAGTCTCCATTCATAAAATTATGAATGGAGACTGTGTCTCCGTGTTGTAAAATGCCGACAGCCTATAAACTGAACGTTCGGTTTATAGGCTGTGGGCATTTCACTACACGGAGACACAGTCTCCATTCATAACATTATGAATGGAGACTCTGTCTCCGTATAGTTAAATGCCCACAGCCTATAAACTGAACGTTCGGTTTATAGGCTGTGGGCATTTAACTATACGGAGACAGAGTCTCCATTCATTATGAATGGAGACTGTGTCTCCGTGTAGTAAAATGCCGACAGCCTATAAACCGAACGTTCAGTTTATAGGCTGTCGGCATTTTACTACACGGAGAAACAGTCTCCATTCATAATGAATGGAGACTCTGTCTCCGTGTAGTAAAATGCCGACAGCCTTTAAACTGAACGTTCGGTTTATAGGCTGTGGGCATTTCACTACACGGAGACAGTCTCCATTCATAACATTATGAATGGAGACTGTGTCTCCGTGTAGTAAAATGCCGACAGCCTATAAACTGAACGTTCGGTTTATAGGCTGTGGGCATTTAACTATACGGAGACAGAGTCTCCATTCATTATGAATGGAGACTGTGTCTCCGTGTAGTAAAATGCCGACAGCCTATAAACTGAACGTTCGGTTTATAGGCTGTGGGCATTTCACTACACGGAGACAGTCTCCATTCATAACATTATGAATGGAGACTGTGTCTACGTGTAGTAAAATGCCGACAGCCTATAAACTGAACGTTCGGTTTATAAGCTGTGGGCATTTAACTATACGGAGACAGAGTCTCCATTCATTATGAATGGAGACTGTGTCTCCGTGTAGTATAATGCCGACAGCCTATAAACTGAACGTTCGGTTTATAGGCTGTGGGCATTTCACTACACGGAGACAGTCTCCATTCATAACATTATGAATGGAGACTGTGTCTACGTGTAGTAAAATGCCGACAGCCTATAAACCGAACGTTCGGTTTATAGGCTGTGGGCATTTAACTATACGGAGACAGAGTCTCCATTCATTATGAATGGAGACTGTGTCTCCGTGTAGTAAAATGCCGACAGCCTATAAACTGAACGTTCGGTTTATAGGCTGTGGGCATTTCACTACACGGAGACACAGTCTCCATTCATAATGAATGGAGACTCTGTCTCCGTATAGTTAAATGCTGACTGCCTATAAACTGAACGTTCGGTTTATAGGCTATGGGCATTTAACTATACGGAGACAGAGTCTCCATTCATTATGAATGGAGACTGTGTCTCCGTGTAGTAAAATGCCGACAGCCTATAAACTGAACGTTCGGTTTATAGGCTGTGGGCATTTCACTACACGGAGACACAGTCTCCATTCATAATGAATGGAGACTCTGTCTCCGTATAGTTAAATGCTGACAGCCTATAAACTGAACGTTCGGTTTATAGGCTATGGGCATTTAACTATACGGAGACAGAGTCTCCATTCATTATGAATGGAGACTGTGTCTCCGTGTAGTAAAATGCCGACAGCCTATAAACTGAACGTTCGGTTTATAGGCTGTGGGCACTTCACTACACGGAGACACAGTCTCCATTCATAATGAATGGAGACTCTGTCTCCGTATTGTTAAATGCTGACAGCCTATAAACTGAACGTTCGGTTTATAGGCTATGGGCATTTAACTATACGGAGACAGAGTCTCCATTCATTATGAATGGAGACTGTGTCTCCGTATAGTTAAATGCTGACAGCCTATAAACTGAACGTTCGGTTTATAGGCTATGGGCATTTAACTATACGGAGACAGAGTCTCCATTCATTATGAATGGAGACTGTGTCTCCGTGTAGTAAAATGCCGACAGCCTATAAACTGAACGTTCGGTTTATAGGCTGTGGGCATTTCACTACACGGAGACAGAGTCTCCATTCATTATGAATGGAGACTGTGTCTCCGTGTAGTAAAATGCTGACAGCCTATAAACTGAACGTTCGGTTTATAGGCTGTGGGCATTTCACTACACGGAGACAGAGTCTCCATTCATAATGAATGGAGACTCTGTCTCCGTATAGTTAAATGCTGACAGCCTATAAACTGAACGTTCGGTTTATAGGCTATGGGCATTTAACTATACGGAGACAGAGTCTCCATTCATTATGAATGGAGACTGTGTCTCCGTATAGTTAAATGCTGACAGCCTATAAACTGAACGTTCGGTTTATAGGCTATGGGCATTTAACTATACGGAGACAGAGTCTCCATTCATTATGAATGGAGACTGTGTCTCCGTGTAGTAAAATGCCGACAGCCTATAAACTGAACGTTCGGTTTATAGGCTGTGGGCATTTCACTACACGGAGACAGAGTCTCCATTCATTATGAATGGAGACTGTGTCTCCGTGTAGTAAAATGCTGACAGCCTATAAACTGAACGTTCGGTTTATAGGCTGTGGGCATTTCACTACACGGAGACAGAGTCTCCATTCATAATGAATGGAGACTCTGTCTCCGTATAGTTAAATGCTGACAGCCTATAAACTGAACGTTCGGTTTATAGGCTATGGGCATTTAACTATACGGAGACAGAGTCTCCATTCATTATGAATGGAGACTGTGTCTCCGTATAGTTAAATGCTGACAGCCTATAAACTGAACGTTCGGTTTATAGGCTATGGGCATTTAACTATACGGAGACAGAGTCTCCATTCATTATGAATTGAGACTGTGTCTCCGTGTAGTAAAATGCCGACAGCCTATAAACTGAACGTTCGGTTTATAGGCTGTGGGCATTTAACTATACGGAGACAGAGTCTCCATTCATTATGAATGGAGACTGTGTCTCCGTGTAGTAAAATGCCGACAGCCTATAAACTGAACGTTCGGTTTATAGGCTGTGGGCATTTCACTACACGGAGACAGAGTCTCCATTCATAATGAATGGAGACTCTGTCTCCGTATAGTTAAATGCTGACAGCCTATAAACTGAACGTTCGGTTTATAGGCTATGGGAATTTAACTATACGGAGACAGAGTCTCCATTCATTATGAATGGAGACTGTGTCTCCGTGTAGTAAAATGCCGACAGCCTATAAACTGAACGTTCGGTTTATAGGCAGTGGGCATTTCACTACACGGAGACACAGTCTCCATTCATAATGAATGGAGACTCTGTCTCCGTATAGTTAAATGCTGACAGCCTATAAACTGAACGTTCGGTTTATAGGCTATGGGCATTTAACTATACGGAGACAGAGTCTCCATTCATTATGAATGGAGACTGTGTCTCCGTATAGTTAAATGCTGACAGCCTATAAACTGAACGTTCGGTTTATAGGCTATGGGCATTTAACTATACGGAGACAGAGTCTCCATTCATTATGAATTGAGACTGTGTCTCCGTGTAGTAAAATGCCGACAGCCTATAAACTGAACGTTCGGTTTATAGGCTGTGGGCATTTAACTATACGGAGACAGAGTCTCCATTCATTATGAATGGAGACTGTGTCTCCGTGTAGTAAAATGCCGACAGCCTATAAACTGAACGTTCGGTTTATAGGCTGTGGGCATTTCACTACACGGAGACAGAGTCTCCATTCATAATGAATGGAGACTCTGTCTCCGTATAGTTAAATGCTGACAGCCTATAAACTGAACGTTCGGTTTATAGGCTATGGGCATTTAACTATACGGAGACAGAGTCTCCATTCATTATGAATGGAGACTGTGTCTCCGTGTAGTAAAATGCCGACAGCCTATAAACTGAACGTTCGGTTTATAGGCTGTGGGCATTTCACTACACGGAGACACAGTCTCCATTCATAATGAATGGAGACTCTGTCTCCGTATAGTTAAATGCTGACTGCCTATAAACTGAACGTTCGGTTTATAGGCTATGGGCATTTAACTATACGGAGACAGAGTCTCCATTCATTATGAATGGAGACTGTGTCTACGTGTAGTAAAATGCCGACAGCCTATAAACCGAACGTTCGGTTTATAGGCTGTGGGCATTTAACTATACGGAGACAGAGTCTCCAATGGTCATAAATATATACAATGGCCATGTATGTAGAAACTTATGGACATAATTTTGTTGAAATCTAACACATAATCTGTTTTTGGTATATAGAAGGCAGGCATTGACAGGTAGCAGGTTCACTAATACAGGCAGTGTCATATGCATGCAGGATCATGCTTAAGTGACTCAGCTCTGGTGACTGGATGAAAGGCAGGATCTTTCCAGATTTAAAAATCATGTGCTCACGCATCGTCGCACATTTGCTAGGATCACCACCGGTCATCTTAGAAATAAGCATTTGAAATCCAAGCAGTTTCAGCAATGCAGTTCAGATGGTACAAGTACACCCCTGTTGTGTCAGCGAAACAAACAGGGCAGGTTTCAGGCATGGTCTTTAGGGGATGCAGCCCAGGGGAATAGGTAAAATGGGGGCCTCGACAGAGGGTTGCAGCTCCATAGTACTGCTTTAAAACCAGCAGAGCAGAGCAGTTCCCATGCTGCTTCTCACACTCTGACTAATGTCAGAGCATTTGGAATCAGGTGACCTGCCTGCAATTACATAACATGCCGACTATGGAAAGTCCTTGATGTGCTATGTGGGGGATAGGGCATCTACTGGGGTGTGACCTGGGTGTGTAATGTGGGTTATAGGGCATGTACTGAGATAATTCCCGGATATGCAATGTGGGTGATGAGGTGTGTCCTGTGGTAAGTCATGGTGTTCAATGTGTGAATGCATTGGCAAGTCTGGGGGTGCATCTACAGATCTGAGGGGCAGATTGGGAAGTTTAAGGATGCATTGGCATCTAAAATGTACTTGTATGTTAGAGTGTGGATAGTGCTACTGTGTCAAACAAAATACCTTGTGCCCCATAACCCCAATAAAAACACACGAGACAGTTGTTGGTGAATAAAAAAAGGCCACAGCGATTTATTAACATAATAATAACTTGTAAGGACTGTGTCAGCCAATCACCTTAACTATTTTAATTCTCAAATAGATACATCCTAACAAATCATCTAAAAAACGTAACCATAACATCTTTAAAAAAAAAAAAAAGGGACGGATGGGTGGGAACTTCTTTGAGTGTATGCAGGGGTTTTAAAAGTCCTCCCTTTGCCCAGTCCATGACCCCTACACACTCCCACTGCCACATAAATGCCCTGTCCATCACAGCAAGCTTTGACTAACAGGGTTCTAAACTGGCCCTGGACACAAATTACCCTGTAGCAGAGGCAAGGGATAAGGAAGTAAAGTAGTAAGTACTACCAAGTAGGTCCACCAACAAAAAGAATAAAAGTTTAATTAAATTAAGTATTTGGTGTAGTAAAATCTTTGATGGTTAGGGGAAAGGAAATAAACAGAAGTGAGTGGACAATTGTGAGTGGACAGAGGGGAGAAACTACCATTAACACTTTTGGGCTAGGTTTGTTGGATAGGGGAAAGGAATGAAATGTTAAAGGGAGGTGAGTGGACAATTTACGACCCACACACCTGTTTCAACCCCAGAGCAAAGCATCCAAACACCTTAAGTCCCAGACGAGTGGAGCGGACTTTCAGAGTTTGAACACAATGCCCTAGCTTTAGCTAGCAGCGCTGGCGGAGGTAGCAGGCGTTGCCACACCGCAAACAGACACAGCCAGAGGGGAGAAACCTATACTATTTTTTGGGGGGGAAAAAGATTTTTGGGGAAAAGAGGTGTAACCACGGGAAGAGAATTTTGTAGCTGCCACCACCAGCAGAAGAACAGGAATGAAATAGTAAAGTACAGTGATAGGGCAATTGACAACCCACACACCTGTTTCAACCCCAAAGCAAAGCATCCAAACACCTTCAGTCCCAGACGAGAGGAGCGGACTTTCAGAGTTTGAACACAATGCCCTAGCTTTAGCTAGCAGCGCTGGCGGAGGTAGCAGGCGTTGCCACACCGCAAACAGACACAGCCAGAGGGGAGAAACCCACTAGTAGTATTTGTTTCAAGCTGATTTTGGTGGATTAGAGTAAAAATGGAAGGCAATAAATACGTTTTTTAACTAGAAAGAACACTTTCCCTTTCTCTGTAACTCCACTATATGTCAAGCTATATTAATCAACATATCATCCCTCAAACTTAAGAGCAGGGTACCCCAATTTGGGCAGATTAAATTTAAGAAAAGCCATCTGCTCCATCAGATGAGGTGACATGCGAGAGCGTTGTGGATTAAGTATGTTACCAGTTATAGAAAACACACGCTCACTTTGGACTGAGGTTGCCGGACACGATAGCAGTTTCTGCGCAACCACTGAGAGTGCAGGCCACACAATCTTCTTCTGATCCCAAAAACTAAGAGGGTCAACATTAGGAGGCAAAGGTGGTTCACAAAGGTAAAGTTTTACCATTTCTGAGGCAGTACTCTCCTTAGGTGTCTCGGTGGGGCCAACTAGATTCTCAAGTGCCTCTTCCCAAAATGAAGCTGCTCCACTCAGCTGTGTTCTGGTACTAGTGTCACTGCCAGCACTACTGCTGTGAGGTGCAGACATGTCAATGTCATGCTGCAGTTCTCCACCAGACAGCATGCCACTCTTATGCTGCCAGTCCAACACCCTTTGGATGAGATTATCCCTACAAATTGTCAGAATATTGTACTTGAGTGCAAGCTTGCCCTTAATCCGTGGATCACACATGCATGCTAGCATCAGTTCGGGATAATTATCCATTTGGTCACGTAGCCGAAGTTTAAGGTTTTCTTTCAACTTCCTAACTAGAGCTGCAACATCAGAATGCAGGCCACCTTGAAAAACTTCACGGTTTTCAAGAAAAGCATCCATCTTGCTCCCCAGATGGCTGAACAGTGGGATTACCTGTCCCAGACTGGCAGTGCTCATACTTAAATGTTCAGTGGCATCCCTGAATGGTTTAAGGACTGCCACTGTCTGACTGATCACTGTCCAATCTTCTCTACCCAATGGAGATGCAATGCCAATAAACTGGTCTGATGACAGACTATGGATTGCCCTCTGCTGCTCCAAAATCCTTTCAAGCATCTCCAAAGTAGAGTTCCACCGTGTAACCACATCTTGTCGTAGACAGTGTATGGGAAGACCTGCCTTCTCTTGCTCCTGCCTCAATAGATGACTAGCTTTTACACTACGGTGGAAGTGCCCAGCAATCCTCCTGCAGTGATCAATTACTCTAGCTATTCTATTATTTCCATCTGGGATTGATGATTTTACCACAAGATGGAGTATGTGTGCTGCACAGCGCACACCAACAATATGACCGTCACGCAGAGCTTTCAACATATTTGCAGCTCCGTCAGTGACCACAAACCCCACTTCTACATTGGTGCCTGCCTCTGCTCCTACCCAATGTGACACCATCCTTTTTATAGCATGCAGAATATTTTCTGAAGTGTGATTTTCATCCATCACCTCAGCATGGAGAAGGAAAGATCTGTAGCCCTGCTGATCAACTGATGCACTTCCTACCATTCTGCTAGACCCTGGTGCTAGCGAAGTAGTAGCTTCATGAGCCACACCAGGCTGCCACCAGTGTGCTGTCAAGGACAGAAAGGCATGCTGCCCACTAGGTGCACTCCACAAGTCTGTAGTGAAATGGACAGACTGACCAGCTGCCTTAGAAAGCTCCTCTTTCACTACTCCAACACAGGACTGATATAGTGAGGGGATTATCCTCCTGCTGAAAGTGTAACGTGAGGGAAGATGGTACTGTGGGGACACTGCTGCCATCAACTGCTTGAAAGGTTCCCCATCTATCATGTTAAATGATGCACCCCCAACAGCTATCAACTGGCCGATAAGTCGTGTGATTTTATTGGCCTGCTGTTTGGAAACAGCCCTGGAATGAAATCCCCCGAATTGTTCCAGGGTGGGCTGGGTGGCTGTAACTGGCCTTGTTTGTTGGCTGGCAATAGTTCTTTGCTCTTCAAAAAAACCCCTGCCACTCATAGCTGGAACTTCTACAGAGCTGATGGTGCTTGTGGAAGTTGTAGCAGCTACGTTGCCTGGCCTACCACTTTCTGCCTCTTCCCTCAATAGCACAGCCCTGTGTTGACTGCGGAGGTGATGGTTCATCCCGGCACTGGTGAGATGACCCAACACCTTCCCCCTGCTAACTTCCTTCCCGCAGTGCTTGCACTTAGCAAAAAAACCCTCTCTAACAATTTCAAAATGGTCCCATACTTTGCTGCGACGTGCAACATTGGATGGGACCCTTTGGGATACAGCTGCTATGGGTGGATGAGTAGCAGCAGCAGCAGCGTTAGAAGTGGGAGCTGGCATATTGGACTGTGCACTACAACTGTGGCTACTGGTACCAGTGCTGGTGGTAGTAACTGTGCCACTGGGAGCAGGAGTTGTAGAATGGTGGGAACCAACAGTGGGATTGGTAGTTCTACCACTAAAAAATATCGATGCAATCGGCTTTGGTGGTGAAGTCCTTTTGAGGGTGGAAGCAGCAGTAACAGGTGCAACAGTTGGAGAAAGTGGAGAGGAAGGGGAAAAACGTGCACTACTAGCTGGTGAAAAGCAAGCACTGCTCCCTGAGGAATAATGAGTTGGACTCTCCCATACTATCTCATCCTCATCCTCAGGCTCATAGTTAAGCTCTTCATTAGCTAAACTAGATGCAATTTCTGCAAGGTTGGCGCTTAGACTAATATCCCCTGCAGGAAGAACAGATTTTGCAGCTTCTTCTAACTCTAGATGAGTAACACTTGTTGTTGTTGTGTCACTCTCTAGGGTCTCTCCCTCTCCCCTCTTTCTGGGTTGTTTTTTAGAGGTGGTGGTAGCAAGAGGGGCAGGTGTTCCGCTGTCAGTGGTTGAAGCAGCCATACCACTAGTGGTTGAAACTGTGGTGGTCTTGGGAGGGGGATGTGAAAACAGCCTCCGTGCACAAGAAGGTTGCTTGGAAACACCCCTCAAATTACTGCTGCTGCTCAACGTGCTCTGTTTGGAACCTAACATAGCCCCTTCTGCAACAGAAAATGAAGAGAGGGTGCTTCTTGTGGTAGAAGAAAAAGCTGGGGGCATAACACACCTCTTCTTACTTAATATGTTACCACAAGTACTAATAGTCCTCTTTTTGGGTATACTAGGCTTAGTGCTAGCTTTAAGACCTGCAGTTTTCCCTTTTCCATAGAAAACTTTTGTGCTGCTGGGCCTTGCACCACTAGTGCCTGCTATTGGTGTCTTTCCTTTTGCTGAATCTTGCACCAATGGCTGGGACAGAAAGCTTGGCATCCTAGTTGTTGACTCAGACATATGGGCAGAAGTACTTGCCCGACTAAGCTCACTCAAAGGCTGTGTACTACAAACACTTCTAGTACTGGTGGTGGTGGTGGTGGTGGATGGAGCCTTAACTTTCCTAGTACCGGAGTACTTAGGAGGATCCATTTAGATGATTAGTACTCTCTGTTTGCTTACTGCAAACAGAGACACAAGCTATACTATTACAAAGTCACTTATATTTTTGAAATTTTAAGTTATGAACAAAATTATATGCTATTATTTTAACTTGGATAAGTTAGTTTGGCTACTAAACAAAGTCTAAATAAATGTAATACAGATACCTTGACGTTTACTTAGTACAGTCACTTAAATAGAAATAAAAACCAATAAACAGCAGTTAGTTTGAGTTTCACTGCTTGCTGTTAAAAAACACAATAAATGAACAATTAAATCAACTGACAAAAAGAGCACAACAGTTCACTGCACTGCTATACTCACAACAGTACAACAGTTAACTTCACTGTTTACTGTGGTAAAAAAAAAAAACAACAACAAAAGCACAAAGAAAACTGCACTACAGTAAAAATGAATTCAAGTATTAATAATTATATTTCACGTTACTGAAATAACCTTAAGCAACCTAGTAGTCTACCCCTAGGACAGAAGCCCTCAGGTCCACTCAACTAGATTAAAATTATTGAATTTCTATATTAAATTATTTTTAAAAGCTGTAGCTGCAGGCAATACAACACACAAAAAGCACTGCAGGCAGTGGCACTGGCTGCCAGTCAGGCCGACAGGCACTATTTGTGCCAAACTGCCAACTGACTCAATTAGCAGTAGTTGTACAGTTCACAGAATGCAAAAAAATGTTTAAAAAATGTAGTCTCTGGAAGTCTCTCTTCTTTTAAAAATAGTTTGTTGTGAGAAATGGCAAGCTCACAAAGAAATACAGTGAAAGGCAATGTGGCTAGCACAGCAGTACTTCACCTTCAAAGCTAAGACACGTAATGAGGAGAAAATGAAACCACTGCACTTATAAACTGCTTTTACTATTTTTTTAAAAAAATAAACTAGCAGCACACACCATTGGTCTAGCCATCAGCATGATTCACAGGAGTGAGCTGATTGGGCAACTAAATCAACTTACTTCTATATCCTTCCCTGGAATACATAATAAAATGCTATTGCTATTCTATAATCTGAAATAGAGTCCCCATTTATAAGAATAGGGCAATTGACCTATTCTTATGAATGGGGACTCTAGTTCGGTTTATACAATGCCAATAGCATTACTCCATAAGCAGAAAGTCTATAAACCGAAGGTCGTTTGGTTTATAGACTTTCGGCTTATGAAGTAATGCTATTGGCTTTGTATAAACCGAACTAGAGTCCCCATTCATAAGAAATTATTATGAATGGGCACTCTAGTTCGGTTTACAAAGCCAATAGTATTCCATGTACTGCATAAGCCGAAAGTCTTTAAAACGAACGACGTTCGGCTTATAGAATACATGTAATGCTATTGCTGACTGTTCTATAAGCCGAAAGTCTTTAAAACGAACGACGTTCGGCTTATAGAATACATGTAATGCTATTGCTGACTGTTCCATAAGCCGACAGCCTATAAACCGAACGTTCGGTTTATAGACTTTCGGCATTTGTATTGTAATGTGAATGTAATCATAGTACTACTATTGGCTTTCACTACACGGAGACAGAGTCTCCATTCATAAATTTATGAATGGAGACTCTGTCTCCGTGTAGTGAAAGCCAATAATACTACAATTACATGCATTCTAAATGACGAAAGTCTATAAACCGAACGTTGTTCGGTTTATAGATTTTCGGTTTAAGTCAAACTCAATTCATTCATTTATTAGGTAAAACTAAACGAATGTAACGAAAACGAAAATGGTAAACGAATTTCGTCCGAAACGAATGAAGTTATGAACGAAATTCGTTTTAGACGAAATAAATATCATTTTCGTCCGAATGAACTAAAACGAAACGAAAATTTTAGTTTTGCACATGTCTAGTCTGTAATTTGGGAATTTCTCGATGGGGACACCTTGACTTTATTTGCAGCCTCCAGTACATGGAGTTGGGCTGTGAGTGCGTTCAATTCTAATTCTCTCTTTTTTTTTTCATAGGATGCTGAGGCAATCAAATGCCCTCGGATGACTGCCTTATGGGCCTCCCATAAAGATTCCGACCTAATTTCTGGTGAGTCATTTAGTTTAAAATATTCTTCTAATTTGAGCCTTGTCCTGTCTTTTGTAGCCTGGTTAGTAAGGAGATAATCACTAATACGCCAGGAACCTTTACCTCTGTAAGGAACTGTCTCTGATAAAGTAAGGAAAATGGGGGCGTGATCCGACCATTCTATTGTCCCTATCGTGCAATCTACTACCCTTTGTAAAATATTTTTATCTAGCAGAAAGTAATCTATTCTAGAATACGTGGAGTGGATCTGGGAAAAAAATGGGAAGTCTTTCATAGTTCCATTGTGCACCCGCCACGCATCATATAATCTGGCCTCTTTCAACATCTGTTGAAACTTGTGGCCTTGAGACTTTAGAGTACGTAGGTATTTAGCTGACGGTGTTGAGGTGGAATCTAATTGGGGATCGGCTATAGAATTGAGATCTCCACATATAATTGTCGCTGCATTCGGTGGAATAGGTTTATGATTCAGGAATTTCCTAAGAAAGGCTACGGAATTGGAGTTTGGGGCGTAGAGATTTATGATAACGTATGGGAGATTGTTTATGGTAGCATCTATTACTAAGAACCTACCCCCCGGGTCATGCTTAACTTTATTTAAATTGAAGTTTAAAGAGTTATGGAACCAGATAGATACCCCTGCTTTCTTCTGAGCCGAAGAGGAGTGGAAGACTACGGGAAATAATTTGGTAGATACTTTAGGTATTTTGCCTGATGCGAAGTGTGTTTCTTGTGCGCAGATTATCTGTGCACGGGCCTTAGTAGCTTCTTGGAATAACAGTCTGCGTTTGTGGGGGGAATTCAACCCCTTAGTATTGATTGACAATATTTTTATCGACATTTCTGTGGAGGGGTTAAAAGCTTTGGGCAGTCAATCCACATTTTAAAAATTTTTTTTTTTTTTTTTCCTTCCTTCCCCTACATTGAAAATGTAGTGGCTCAGTGTTAGGTGGTAAAACCTTAAGATATTACTCACGTCAGCCCGTATGAAGTTGGGCCTTAGCCCTCTGGTTAGCGTTTTTGTACCTATCCAGGCTTCATTGAAGAACAGATGAGTACTTGAAGCTCCTTCTTCTTTGTTGTCTTGTTTGAAGGATAGTGATTCGGAATGCGGATTCTGGGATCTCGTTCCGGGGAATAAAAAATAAAACACACAAGGAAAACTAAAAAATCTAGAACAGAAAGGATATAAAAAACAAGAAAAAAAAGAGAATAAAAATCACATAAATTAAGACATAGAAATGGAAAAAGCCTGAAATGGGCCTAACAAACCATAGTGCTAGAAAAAACATGTAAATCATTGACAATACACATGTATGCACTACACCCATCCCCAGATGAGGGGGGTTGCCGTGGCAGGGCACAGGGTGCTTTGCACAATCAACCAAACTCGTGGGAAAAACCAACATGGCCCACAGATACTGAATTTGTTAACTATGGGTATACCATACCCTTCAGATGTGGGTATACCTTTACATATCCCTCCTTAGAGGGCTTTAAATACTGTCTCGGCATCTCTGCAACTTAGACCTACTACTCTGGAGTGAACGGGGAACTCTGTCAGAGAGAAATTGCGTACAGTATTATCGTGTAGTTTGTAGTAGGGTTCTATTTAACTATTGCCACGCATTATTGTTATTCTTTATGCGTTTTTTTTTTTTTATCCGGTAATATATGTACAAGGGACACTTAGGTCCTAAAAGTCCCCTTCGGGGGTAACATCCCAGGACACCAACAAATGGGGGGGTGGCAAACTTAACTTAACTACTATAGTCGCATCATTTCTTCCAGGCGATGAAATTAGCGGGCATGGGTTAATGGCTGGGGCATGCTCTTGCAAATTTAGCCTGCGAAAGCCCAAAATGGGGGGAATCACCCACAAACTAAACTGACCCCAATCTGCTGCAAACATACAAACATCTATTATGTTGTGAGTGGTATTACAACTGAGATGTGATTGGACTGCCCCATTTAGTCTTGCTCCAGAACTTCAAGAACTTCCTTGACTTGGGGATTATCAGTCCCAGCGGACAGGAATAATAGCAAAACAGTAGGAAAGTTTTGCAGAGGTACTAGATAACTCTATCCTTGTCCAAAGTGTAAAAATCAATAACCGTTCGGGTTTCAGTTGCTTTGGGGTCGGGATGAGCCGGCGACTGCTGTCCAGTCTCTGGTCAGACGTTGTCTTTTAGTACGTTCCAATTCCGGAATGGCTATGGCCCATTGTTTGAGGTACAAAACGCCTTCTTCTGGAGTACGAAAGATTGTGGTTGATCCTTGTCTTGAAACTAGGATTTTGACCGGGAAGCCCCACTTGTATTTGATTTCTGCCTCTCTCAAGGCTGCCGTAATCGGCTGGAACATTCTGCGCTGATGTAGGGTGTGTGGTGACAGATCAGCAAAGATCTGGATCTTTGCATACTGGCCCGGTAGATCTTTTTTTGTGCGGCTGGCACTCATGACTTCTTCCTTGAAATGGAAGAAATGTAGACGCAGGATTGTGTCACGTGGGGTCTCCGGTGGTAGATTCTTATATATATATATATATATCACCCTTTATTTGGGTCCGCAGGGTTGTCAGCATTTTTTTTATCTCCTCCATAGGCACCGTCATTGGAGCCGAGATCGTCGATTCCATTTCATCTCCGTCGGTGGCTTCCTCCTCTTCCACTTCACTGTGTCCGCCATCTTGGATACCTCCGCTGGTAAGTTTGAGTTGCTTTTTAGCCTCTTTAGGCGCCAGAAACTTCAACAGTTTCTCTTGTTTGCGAGAGTGTCGGTGTTGTGACATCTTGCCAAGCGTTTTAGCTTAGTTGAAGGGTATTTTGTCGTCTGTACGCATAAGTTATCCGTCGGCCATGCGGGAGCTCCTCTAATACGCTTCCAGTATCGGCTCCTGTCCAGACACGCCCCCCGTAAGATATTCATCTTGATTGTCGCTACTCTGCCGAACCATGAAATATGTCTGGATGACCATTTATGTAAGTCCTCTTTAATATTGCGTAGCAGCGCCTGATGGTTGAGGTTGAGTAGTGAGTCTAATTGTGGTGTGAGGAAGATCCCCAGGTATTTGAGTTTGGTAGGTACCCATTTAAACTTAAAAGATTGGTGAAGGGTAAGTATGTCTTGTTGAGGAACGGATATATTCAGGGCCTCGGATTTGGTCGTGTTTAGTTTGAAATAGGATAGTTCACTATATGTCTGGAACTCCTTTAGAATGTTAGGTAAAGATATGTTGGGCTGTGTGACTGTTAGTAGTACGTCGTCCGCAAAAGCAGCTATTTTGTGTGTGTGTGGGCCTATGGTGAGTCCATGTATAGAGGGGTTGTGTCGTATGGCATTTAGGAGAGGTTCTAGCGTGAGGACAAATAGGAGTGAGGAGAGAGGGCACCCCTGACGCGTGCCATTTGACAGGGTGAGCTGGTCTGATAAAGCGCCATTCACCCGTATCCGTGCCGTCGGGGCGTGGTATAGGGCACCTATCAAGTTGAACATGACGTCTCCGACCCCCACCTTTCTCAGGACAGCTCTTAAGAAATCCCAGCTCACCCTGTCAAAGGCTTTTTCCGCATCAGTGGACAAGAGGATCAGGGGAATGCCCTGTGAGGTCGCATGGTGTATAAGATTTATTGTCCTTACTGTGTTGTCCCTGGCCTCTCTGTGGGGTACAAATCCGACTTGGTCTCTATGTATGAGATGGGGGAGGGCCTGGTTTAGTCTAGAGCTAAGTACTTTTGCCAGAAGTTTAACATCAACATTTAGTAAAGAAATTGGTCTGTAGTTGCTACATAGTCCTGGGTCCCTTCCTGATTTGTGAATTAGAGTGATGTGTGCTTCTTGTGTCTGGGTTGGAAGGGTCTCTCCGGAGGCTAGTGCGTTACAGACTTTGACTAGAGGTTTTAGGAGGATGTCCTTAAAGGCTTTGTAGTATAAAGTAGTTAATCCGTCTGGGCCTGGGCTTTTTCCAACAGGGGTGCTTTTAAGAGCTTCCGATAATTCCCCATCAGTGATTGGGGCTTCTAGTACCTGTGCCATATGTGTTGGAATCTCCTTGTGTATGTGTTTATCTAAGTAGGCCATGATTTTCTGATAGGTCGAGGGAGGGAGGGGTGATCCCCCTGGTTGTTTGATGTTGTATAAGCCTGAGTAGTATTCTTGGAAGACCTCTGCGATGTCTGGTGTGGAGTTTTTGACCTTGCCATGAGTGTCTTTAATATTTGGTATGAAAGTGGCCATATATTTTTGTCTGAGGGCTTTGGCCAAGTGTTTGCCTGGTTTATTTCTGTATAAGAGAGAAGAGGTTTTACGTTTTCTGGCAGTCGTCAGGGTCTGTGTGTTACATAGTGAGTTCAGTTCCATTCTTAGTTTGGTCAGTTCGATATAAGTGGGGGGGGACATGGAGGATTTGTGTCGGATTTCCAGTTGGTGAATTTGGTGAAGTAAGGAAGTTAATGTGCGGGTGTGTAATTTCTTGAGGTATGCACCGATCTTAATGAAGTGGCCCATATAACCGCCTTATGTGCTTCCCAAACTATCTGGGGAGAGACATCAGATGTCATATTTTCCTCGAAATAATGTGTCAGGGTGTCCTTCAGGGCTTCTACATGCGTTGGGTTACGGAGTAGGGACTCATTAATTCTCCAGTTGTGGGATTTCGTGTATAGAGATGGGTGAGTGATTGTGAGAGAGACTGGAGCGTGGTCACTCCATGTAATGTTTGAGATATCAGAATTGTATAGTAGACTAAGGTGTCTATGGGATATAAGAATATAATCTAATCTTGTATATTTATCATGTGGATGTGAGTAAAATGTGTAATCTCTGGTATGAGGATGTACTATTCTCCACCCATCTGCCAGTTGTGAGTGATGTAATGCCTTTTGTACCTGTTTCAGTTTATGCTTTTGGACTGGAGACGTCTTGGTCGAGGAGTCGAGTTCAGGATTCAGAGCCAGATTAAGGTCTCCCCCTAATATCACCATGCCTTCTGCGAAATTGTCTAATTCTTTAAGGATAGAGCGGAGAAAAAGATGTTGGTTAACATTAGGAACATATATGGATGCAAGAGTCATCTTGTCACCGCCTAAAGTACCTTTAATAAACAGTGCCCTACCATCGTTATCAGACCATTTATCTGTGACGTTGAAGGGGAAGTGTTTAGACAGAAAAATTGCTACACCTTTGGATTTGTTAAATGGGGAATGCGAATAGAAAGCCTTGGTATATATATAGTCAAAACAATGTGGCGCTTTATTGCGACAAAAATGAGTCTCCTGGACAAAGCCCACATCTGCTTTTCCAGATCTCAATTCCCTAAATAGGTGGGCTCTCTTCATTGGAGAGTTTAAGCCTTTTGCATTGATGGTTAGGAATTTGAGATGTGGTTTACGTTCTTTAAGGTGGTTTGCCATCATGGTCCGTTGTGTGTGTCTTGTGAAACCATGAAATGAGTTCTAGGCCAGAATGTATGCATTCATGTTGGATGTGTCCTGTTCCTATGGGGGTAAGGGGAGAGCATGTGGGGGGGGGGTAGGTAAGGTGGGGTTAAGGTGCTGTTGCTTAGGAGTGTTCAGCAACATTATGGGCAACTGTGCCCTCTCATATAGGGGTGGAGCTAGTATGTCTAAGGGAGGTCGGATCACTCGGTGGGACACCGGGTGAGGAGATCCCTGATATACATGGACATAAAGCTTTAAAGGGGTGTGAGTGGCCATCAAGTGGGGTGCAATCCGCATGGTTGCTATCTCCCGCCACCACTATGCATCGATTTGGGTGGTATGTGTCGTGGTTGTGGACCACATCAATGGGTAAATTAAATTGAAGTAACAAAAACATCAACAGTAACTCATTAACAGTTAGAGCGGTTATAACAGGTACCACCGGGTCGGTTTGTGCCCTGAGGGTACAATGAGCTGGATGTCCGAGTCCTTAGGGACTGGTTGTAGGCTCTTCATCTGCCGCAACGATCATTCAGAGGGTCTGAGAGTCCAGTGTGTGGAAAGAATCTTGCCGTAGCTCCTACAGCAGAGGGCGTGCAGTCGAGATGGTTGGAGCGTTATTTCGCGGTCTACTAGTTTGGTTCGAGGCCTTAAGGTCAAGTCCCTGGTGGGAATATTCAAACAAGGGTTCGAAGGGCATAGTCCTACACCGGTAGGGTGCATTGTTCAGTTATGGGATCATATTCGGGGTTCCTCCCGTTCTTCTTCATGGTGTGGGTTGTCCCGGGCTCCTATAGGTAGGCGTCGGCTGCGTTTTCTCTGTGGACGGGGTATCCAGCCATTGTGGTCCACATGTATATTGGTGGTATATCCCAGTGCGTAGTTCGTCCAATCCTCCATTTTCGGGGCTTGCAAGTTCAGGGCTGTACAGAATTGTTCTAAATCATCTGGGTGGTGTAGGTGAATTAACGCACCATCTCGTCTCACTGAAATAGATAGTGGGAATCCCCATCTGAATTGTATATTATTTTCTCTCAGGAGGTCTGTCATCGGTCGAAGATGCTTTCGGAGTTGTAATGTGCCCCAAGCGATGTCTGGGAGTATCATGATGTCTGCACCGTTGAATTGGATCTGCTTCCGTTTTCTTGCTTCTCTGAGTATGGACTCTTTTGTGGTGTAAGAATGAAGCCTGGTTATAATATCTCGTGGGGCGCCAGAACCAGTTGTTTTTGGCCTGAGAGCTCTGTGAGTTCAATCAGTATGTTGGTCTGGTCTTCTCCTCCGAGGATCATATGAAAGATGTTTAGTGTGGTTTGTAGTACGTCTTCCTTTCCCTGTGCCTCAGGGACCCCGCGTATCCGCAGGTTCTGTCTGCGGCCCCTGTTATCTACATCCAGCAGTTGATGTGAAAATTGTGTGGTCAGGGATTGTTGGGCTTTGAGTTGTTGGGATAGTGAGGAGACCGTTACCCTGATAGCTTGGACATCTCCTTCCACGGTTGATATCCTGGTGTTATGGTCTTTCAACTCACTTTTCAACTCTGAGAGCTCGCTGCGGATGGCTTCTCTTATTTGGTCGACCGCTGTGTTAAAATCTTTCTTGAGTTCATTGGTAAAGAACTGCAAGTCATTTTTGAGGTCGCTTATTCCCATCGCTACCAACGTTTCATTCTCACCTCTGTCCCCAGGTTGAATAGAGGCAGAAGAGTCGGAGTCAGAATCAGAGGCGGGTTCCCGCTCTTCCGTCGCCATCTTGGCGGGTTGCTGTGGCGCGGTTTTCGCCGGGATAAGGTATGTTGATAAAGTATTACCTGGAGGAGGTTTGGGTTTTCTAGTCGACCCCGGAGGTGGGGGCTGTTTTTTCCCGTTCTTTCCCATGACTTTTTGGAGTATAACTGTATCCACAACCGTTGATATAGGAGTTTAGTGGCGGGAGCTCTAGCGAGATGCGTCTACTCCATTCTGCTTGCTGGCCACGCCCCCCATACATGCATTTTCTTGATCAAATCTGTTCTCATTCCACTGGATCAAGGATGTCTTGAGTACTTTGACTCACTCCAACATATCCTTCTAACATTATGACACAGTTTATATTTCTGCTCCAATCTGTTGTCTGTTCATGGGGACCTTAAAAAGGCAGCTGATTTGGCCTAACATTATTTTTGGTAGCCAGCGTCTGCACATGATGTCTTTTTATTTGCACATTTCTGTGGGGTTTGTGCCAGAACCAAGTCACCATGCACCAGGACTCATTACCTATGTCTGACATTGCTATTGATTTCACACAACATTTTCATGGTAGTAGTTGACAGATTTACTAAGATGGTACCTTTTGTCTTTTCTATTAAAGACTAGATAAATATATTTTGTGATTTTCATAGTTTTTTTATATGCATTTACATTATGAATGATGACGGAATTCATTATGGTGGACTGAGAATATATTAGAAACACCCAGGAACAATGATGATTATTCTTTTGATGAAGTCTGTTAGATAGGAATTAAGGATACAGGGCTGACAGACAAGGCAGAGACAAAGACCATTGCTACAGAACTAAAGGAGACATACACCCCCTTAGTCATAAATACAGGACTAGCCTAGGTCTCTAATATGATGAGGGTTTAGTTACACCAAATGGCTATGAGATGATAAGCTTGCCAACCACATCAAGGTACCTCACAATAAGGCAAATTTTAGCACTATCCCTACCAATGATGATTATTCTTCTGATGAAGTCTGTTAGATAGGAACTAAGGGTACAGGGCTGACAGACAAGGCAGAGACATAGACCATTGCTACAGAACTAAAGGAGACATACACCCCCTTAGTCATAAAGACAGGACTAGCCTAGGTCTCTAATATGATGAGGGTTTAGTTACACCAAATGGCTATGAGATGATAAGCTTGCCAGCCACATCAAGGTACCTCACAATAAGGCAAATTTTAGCACTGTCCCTGCCTATATAATTACTAATAACTGAACTAAACAAAATCAACACCGAACATACCTGAAACTACACATTCTGGCAACTAAAGCACAAACGGGTGTGAAACATTTATGTAGGAGCAGATAAGGGAAACGAAAACCAGGAATGGATCAGAACAAAATATATAGAAAAACAAATATGGGGAAAAAACAAGCATAAAGCATAGTATTAAGGGGACACAACAAGTATAAGGGGGACACAGCAAGTAAGGGTGATACATGATACCGCATAATCAGCCTGGATGAGCCTTACATAGCATGCTGAATGTTCAAGCCTAGATGAGCCTTTGTTTATTTTTAATTGCAAATGGAGGACTGCTCTCTTTAACCCCTTAAGGACAGAGCCTTTGAAACATTTTTGTCCTTTCTGGACAATGGCTATTTTAACATTTCTGTGCTGTTTGTGTTTAGCAGTAATTTTCTTCTTCGTCATTTGCTGTACCCACACATATTATATATTGTTTTTATCGGGACAAAAAGGGCTTTCTATGGATGCCATATTTTTGATCATATCTTATCATATTATTAAAAAAAAAAAAAAAAATATGGTAAAAAAAAAAAAAATACACAAATGTCTTTGTTTTTATTTGAAACAACTTCTCCTCATAGACAAAAGCGAACGAAAAAACATGCTAAATAGATTCTACTATTTCTCCTGAGTACAGGGATACCACCCATGCATAGGTTTGTTGGGTTGTTTGGGGGCTAAAATGCCAAATTTGTGAGGTGCAGTTTTTTGTTTTCCAACTTGAAATTTTTACATGCAGACAGCCTGCACCCATGTCCCATTTGGGACATATTTGAAACCAGCCAGTGTATTTTACCCCATCAACCCATATATTTTTTAAAAGTAGACACCCTAGGCTATCTCAAATGGTGGTATTTTAACACTTTCCATGCACTAATTCTACCACCAGCCTTTGTCAAAGTTTGTGGTAGTAATTTTTTTGTGTTTTTTTTTTCACAAACCTTGTACTTCAGACATAAATTTACAGATTTTGGTATGTGTCACTGCCAAATAACACCCCAATAAGTGTTCAGCAACATCTCTTGAGTATAGGGATACCCCCCATGCATAGGTTTGTTGGATTGTTTGGGGGGTAAAAGGCCAAATTTGGGAGGTGAAGTTTTTGATTTTCCAAATTGAAATTTTGACATGCAGACCGCCTGCACCCATGTCCCATTTGGGACATATTTGAAAACAGCCAGTGTATTTTACCCCATCAACCCATATATTTTTTAAAAGTAGACACCCTACGCTATTTCAAATGGTGGTATTTTAACACTTTCCATGCACTAATTCTACCACCAGCCTTTGTCAAAGTTTGTGGTAGTAATTTTTGTGTGTTTTTTTTTCACAAATATTGTATTTCAGACATAAATTCACAGATTTTGGTATGTGTCACTGCCAAACAATAACCCAATATGTGTTCAACAACATCTCCTGAGTACAGGGATACCACCCATGCATAGGTTTGTTGGGTTGTTTGGGGGGTAAAAGGGCCACATTGTGAAGGTGCGCATTTTCAACTTGGAATATTGACGTGTAGCCAGCCTGAGCCCATCTTTCATTTGGGGCTTTTTTTTAAAGTAGGACAGTGTATTTTACCCCAAAAAGTATATATTTTGTAAAAGTAGACACCCTAGGCTATTTTAAATGGTGTTATTTTAACACTTTCCATGCACCAATTCTACCACCAGCCTTTGTCAAAGTTTGTGGTAGTCATTTTATTGTGTATTTTTTCCCACATACATTGTACTTTAGACACAAATTCACATATTTCGGTATGTGTCACTGACAAACAATACCACAATATATGTTCAGCAACATCTCCCGAGCACAGGGATACCACCCATGCATAGCTTTGTCAGCTTTGTTGGGTGTTGAAAGGCTACATTTGAGAGGTGCGCTTTTTGATTTTCAAACTTGGAATTTGAACATGTAGAGCAAGGAAAGGGTTAATAGCTCTTATAAGAGCCTTTGTAGTACTGTACAAAAAAATTAACCCCTAAAAATGCACAGACAAGAAAAAATGTTCTGCTGTGCAGTGATCAGTGGCAGGGAAGGGGTTAATACACTACACTATACAAAGGGTATGGCTTTTATAAAAGCCCTTGGGACTCACAATTTTTTAACATTTTATTTAATTTATTACAATTAAAAAATTATGTTATACAGATCTGTCTCTTTCCCTCACTAAAATTCAAGTGAGGAGAGGGAGGCAGATCCATATGGGTCAGAACAATATTTACGAACCAGACGAATGGTGATGCTCATCTGAGAAATCACCAAACCACCTTTGCCACTGATCGGCTGTTACTGATCGCTATACACGCGTTCAGACAGCTTCAAAAGGAATACACGTAATCCCCTAGTGGGTATAACTAACCCCTAGCGAGTCTGACAAAAAAAATGCTGATAGCAAAAAAAAATCCTTCTGCGACTAGATTGCTCCATATGCGCTGCTTAGGCAGTGACCATATGCACTGCTTAGGCAGTGACCATATGTGCTGCTTAGGAAGTGATATACGGCAAGGAAGGGGTTAATAGCTCTTAAAAGAGCCTTTGATATACTGTAATAAATCAAAGTAAAAAAAAATAACCCCTAAAAAAATGCACAGACAGCAAAATATGTGCTGCTGTGTAAGATCACTGCGTACACAGCGATCAATTGCAGGGAAGGGGTTAAATACTGGAAACGGCTTTTATAAAAGCCTTTGGGTCTCAATTCAATTAAATATATTATAATTAAAAACTTACATTATACAGCTCTGTCTCCCTCCCTCACTAAAACTCAAGTGAGATGGAGGCAGATCTACACGGGTCAGATCAAATATTTACAAATATTGATCTAACCTGACGAATGGTGATGCTCATCTAAGCAAACGCCAACCCGCCTTTGTCACTTATCAGCTGTTACTGATCGCTATACATGCGGTCAGACAGCTTTTTACGTTAAACGTAGTCCCCTAGCGGGTATAATTAACACGTGACGGGTGTAATAAAAAAGTTTAAAAAAAATTAAAAATGCTTCTGCAGCAAGATTGCTGCATTTGCGTCAGATCGCTGCTTAGGCAGTGATCTACAGCAAGAAAGGGGTTAATCTCTCTTAAAAGAGCTTTTTTTAATACTGTAATGAATTACAGTAAAAAAAAAATGAACCCCTAAAAAATGCACAGACAGCAAAAAATGTGCTGCTGTGTATGATCACTGCGTACACAGCGATCAATGGTAGGGAAAGGGTTAAATGGCTTTTATAAAAGCCCTTGGTGTTTAAAATTGTATTAAATATTTTTTTTATTATTTTATTTTATTTTTTACTTTATCTGATCTGTCTCTCTCCCTTACTAAAACTAGTAAGGTGAGGGAGGCAGATCAATACTTGTCAAAGGCAATATTTACTAATATTGCCTTTGACAGTATGATAAGTGCTCATCAGAACACTTACCATACATGCCTGCACACAGATCACATAGATCTGTTGTGCCGGCATTGATTGGCTCCCCCTAGAGCATCGGAAGTGAAATACTTTCACTTCCGATGCTCTTGCCATTAGAAGGGAAGCGCTGCCTGTACAGGCAGCGTTTCCTTCTACTGAGCCGATGGAGTCGCTCAGGAGAGCGACCACCATCGGCTCTGGGGAGCATCAAGGTGTTACTAAGTGCCTCGCTAGCGAGGCACTTTAGAAACACCGCAGATGCTTAGAAAGCGAACGATCGTTCGCTTTCTAAGCACATGTGTGCAGCGGGCGCAGCCATTTTTAAATGGCTGCTACGATCACTCCGTGGAGTGATCGTAGCCCGCCCTTGCACATTTGGGGGGTGTTGCACAATGCCTCTACCTAGAGGCATTGTAGCAACACCGTTAGAGTAAAGAAAGCGACCGCTGGTCGCTTTCTTTACTCAGTTTAGTGCATGACGTGCCAGGCACGTCACCTGTCGGCAAGTCCTCGATTTGCCGTGACGTGCCTGGCACGTCATCTGTCGTTAAGGGGTTAAAAAAATATTTTAGATAAGTGTTTTATAATATATATGGTGTTTATGTTTTTATAGCATACCTGGTTTATTTATCCTTTGCACACATCTTAAAATCTTCCCTCCTTTCTTTCTGTTTTTTATCAAATGATTTTTATATTTTCATCTCCAAAATGTATAAATAAATATATATATTTCAAGATTTCAAGAAAATAATATAATGAGCAGGACTGGATCATTTCAATTAATATAACTTTGTTTCTCTATGCCTAACCCTTCAAATTGATGCAGTGTTCTGAGTTGTTTAAGTATGCAAGTAGCATAAAAATAGATTTGTTAAATACAAGATCTCATTTGGAAGCTGTCTGCTATAATAACAAATTGATTCTCCATCCTGTCAGGAACTGACTGTACCTATACTTGAAACCTGACTTCCATGTTCCTAGCTTTTTGCCTTAGCAGTTCGCCAGCCTGTTTGTCATGATTTAGCCTCTGTTCTAAAAACCATGATTCTACAAAGCCTTGTTATACTTATCAGCTCTCCTCAGCTGTGTCTGGTCATGTGCTAACTCCCTGCCTTTAAAAGCCTCTTCCTTTCACTATACCTTTGCCAGATTATTGTGGTTCCTGCCTGCATCATAATCAAGCTTCTTACTGATCTCTATTTACTTCTTACTGATTTTGTACGGTCTGACTACTCTGCCTTCTCCTACCTACTGACCTCGGCTTGCCTGACTATGCTTCTACTCTTTGATGCAGCCTCTCAGCTCTGCTAAAGACCAGATTGTCACTCAAAGCTCAGGACTTAACCCCCTGGGTAACGAGTGGATACTTCTGGCAGAAGACTTTGCTGATCTGGCTGCTGGACTCCAAACCCTGCTAACATAAGTATCATTACACTGACTGTGATTGCACTATCCTTATATATAGGACACACTAGTATTAAGTGACACACACTAGATGTTAGCTCCCTAATTAATGTATTTTCAAAAGTATTCCTGATCTTGTTTGTGTCACTTCTTGCTTTACAACCCGGCTTTGCCCTGTATTTAGATTCTTGTCAAAAGCATTTGAGTATATTCTCATTGCTGCGTCTTGTAAATAACATGTATTCTGCACTCACAGCCTGGAAAAATGTCATGTTTAGCTTATGCTCTGTCACTTCCTAATGAACTGATTATGACATCTGCTACAGTTCTTTACACACACCCTTGCAGCTTCTCCATTGCAGATTCCTAGCTATCCTTGCCACAGCTAATACATGTGTTGCATAAAGTATGGTGTATAAGTTTTTTAAATGCACTTACTATTTCTTCACCACCTCCTGAGACCTGTTATTTCCAGCATCTGTGTTAAGAGCATCCACGATCTGCTGCCAGAGAGAATTATTCCTCCTATGACTTGTCCCCTTTGCTGCTGTCCCTATCACACGGTTGTCATGTTGGCACAGCTTATATACCAGTGCTGTGTTCTCCATTGCTGAAAAGCTCTGCTGGTACCATGTTAGTTCGACTTTTCGGCAGTCTCGTTACTCTATCTTGTAGCAGTTCACAATCATTGTTCTGCAAGGCATGCCTCATTTTTCTCAATAGTTTTGTTGCTTCGTCGAACAGCTTGTTGAGTTTTGTCTGATTCACGTGCATGCGATCTTTCCTCTTCCGATTGGCTGGTTCGTGATAGCAACACTCTATGCATACTGTGGTTTCAAAAGCATTTGGTGTATATTAGGCCCCAATGTATCCCGAATCTTTCTGAGCTTCAGTCCAATTGGCTTTGAAATCTTGCAAGTGCTGTGAAGTTGATGAGTCATTGTTCTACATCACCAGTGATGTCATAATTTCCTGTTGCCCATCCCCAATGTCCATCTGGTTCAACACAAAAAGTAAATAACTCATAACTTGGGAAAGAAAAAACATAGAGAGCGAAAAATAGTTGCATTGACCTAGAGAGTTCAGTGTTATATTGTTTTTAGCGCTTTAGACAAACAAATAGACATTTTCTGTTTTATATTTATGTGTACTGATAACTATTAGCTAATATTAAAACTAAAATAAAAAACTGATATGTAAGTGTAGATGGTATGGTGGGTCGGGAGATATCTAACTAAATTGGACCCTGCAAGATATATGTTTCAGACTTCAAGTGATAATTATCGCCATTAAACCTGTTGCACAAATGCACTTAAATAAAAACTAATTCTACTAAATTTGTATATCTCTTTTTGACATATGAAATGTACTGTCCCTCCAGCTGCATTAGATCTACTGTGTCCTTTTTGTATAATTTTTTGTGCCATCTGTGGAATCTGTGGGGGTTACCCTGCCTTTCATACTTCTAAGGTAAATACAACAAATACTATTAAATTGAATAATGATAACATCGCTATGTGTTGGGCAATAGCAACATCCCCAGGACGTAATTAAAACCTTGAAAGTTAGATAGTTTGTTATTATTATGTTATTAAACCATTTTCGGAAACTACTAATCCACTTACTGATATACTCACACTATGCAGGGCAGCTCATAATACCAATTACAGTGGCCACATTTACTTAAAATATCCATAAATAAAATTACCAACCATGCGACTGCAGTGACTTATCATTGGCCTCAAGACAATTTTTTACTAGCTGGGTGTGTGATAATGGGCTATACCAAAAAGTCATAATATGAACACCTTACTGTAAAATGTATTAATATTATTAAAATCTACATTAACAAGTCCTATAGTTTAATAGAAGAGGATGATAGATAGGGGGGTCAAAACACTTGCTGACAACAAGAGGTCAATATAGAGCTATCAAGGGCGTATGTATATTTAGTAGCAGGGCCGGTGCAAGGATTTTTGCCGCCCTAGGCAAAATAAAAATTGCCTCCCTCCCACATTATCATTCCCCTCAATATCCCAGGATTATGCCCTTCAATATGCCAGGATTTTCCCCCACAATATGCCAGGATTTTCCCCCACAATATGCCAGCCAGGATTTAGCCATCCACTATGCCAGGATTTTCCCCCACAGTATGCCAGCCAGGACTTAGCCACCAACTATGCCAGGATTTTCCCCCATAGTATGCCAGCCAGGACTTAGCCACCCACTATGCCAGGATTTCCCCCCATAGTATGCCAGCCAGGACTTAGCCCCCTCCACAATATGCCAGCCAGGACTTAGCCACTATGCCAGGATTTTCCCCCATAGTATGCCAGCCAGGACTTAGCCACCCACTATGCCAGGATTTTCCCCCATAGTATGCCAGCCAGGACTTAGCCACCCAATATGCCAGGATTTTCCCCCATAGTATGCCAGCCAGGACTTAGCCACCCACTATGCCAGGATTTTCTCCCATAGTATGCCAGCCAGGACTTAGCCACCCACTATGCCAGGATTTTCTCCCATAGTATGCCAGCCAGGACTTAGCCACCCACTTTGCCAGGATTTTCCCCCATAGTATGACAGCCAGGACTTAGCCACCCATTATGCCAGGATCCTCCCCCCCTTCCCCCTTACTTACCTCGTCGCTGCTGCTCTCCCGATTTTGTCATCTGCCCGTCCGTGGCTGTGAGGGAAGCGTTGTGCGCTCCCCTCCAACCAATGCGCATTCAGTAAAGTTTTGTTTTTTTATAAACAAACTTTATTGAATGCGCATTGGCTGGAGGGGAGCGCACAACGCTTCCCTCACAGCCACTGACGGGCAGATGAGAGCACCGGGAGAGCAGCAGCGACTAGGTAAGTAAGGGGGAGGATTTTTTTTTTTTTTTTTTGAAGCAGGGTTCCGGCGCCCCCATGTAAGATGCGCCCTAGGCAGCTGCCTAAGTCGCCTTACTGGTGGCGCCGGCCCTGTTTAGTAGTTAATCAAAATCTCTAAGTCAGATTTATTCTGCATATTTTAAACATTAGGTAAACTTAACAAAGTTCGTAGCAATAAATATATAACAAGTTCTGGTTAATTCAACAATCACAACTAATATTTAAAGTAAATTATACAATTGCATTCACAAAATATAATTCATAGTTTGCACAATATAGTTTATTAAGGATCTACTAAATAAAAAACAAATTGCAAGGAATTGCAGCCGAATTGGAATAATTTTTCAATCATTTTTATGAATGGGAGAATTTTTCCATCTCAGCTATTTTGGCCTTAAGTTTCACATTTTTGTCTCAACTCCCTGCAATCTCCGCTTCATTGAGTAGACTCTTTGTTTTTTTTTTAGGTTCATGTAAAAATTAGAACATTGATTTCACAGCACATGTACACAAATCAAGTTTATCATTGAATAAACAACTAAAGTAAATAATATTTGCACTATCATATCTGTTTTGTTAATAAAAAAATTAATTACAATTCACAATATTTCTGGAATTAAAGGTACATGTTTTTTTTCATGTCTTCTAGGAAAGTTGATTGGGCGATCATTTTTAATAATCATAACTAGTGTGGAGCGGACACCTGGATGTTCGGGTTCGGCCGAACTTCGGAAAAAAGTCCGGGTTCGGGGTCGATATTGACCCCGAACTTGACCCCGAACACCATTGAAGTCAATGGGGCCCCGACGTTCGGCTTATGGAATATATGTACGAAAGAAAGAAATTCTTATGAATGGGGACTCTAGTTCGGTTTATAGAAAGCCAATAGTATTACATGTATTCTATAAGCCGAAAGTCTATAAACCGAACGATGTTCGGTTTATAGATTTTCGGTTTATAGAAAGCCAATAGAATTACATGTATTCTATAAACAGAATTTCTTATGAATGGGGACTCTATTTCGGTTTATAGAAAGCCAATAGAATTACATGTATTCCATAAGCCGAAAGTCTATAAACCGAACGACATTACACAAAGGGTGCAGTCTAAAAAAAAATCTAATCAAAGGGTCACAAAAGAAAGCCCTATCCCCTTATGTGGGGATTCATTTAAAAAGCAAGTGTGCACTTTTATTTAAAGCCTTCAGGCTTTTTCTTTGTTTTAATGTTCATTCTGGACAATAGTTATTTTACAACTTTAGCTTTCTGTGTGCTAAAATAAAAGTGCCTGCTTGCTTCTTAAATTAATCCCCCCATATCATATACAGGTTTTTTTTAAGAACAGACAGGGCTATCACTTGAGACCATTTTTTTAAAACTTGACCCTTTCTCTACTGTATACATTTTAATAAAGACTGTACAAAGGTCAAAAAAAGTGTTTGAATTTTTATGGGACACAGTATATATCTCTCCTCTCTCTCTGAGACAAGATTAAAGTATATCAGGAAGAAAGAGGGAAGATTTTTGAAAATCGGTGTTCTTACAGCACTGATTGTGATTTACTATATTTTTTGCATTTGTTGCATGTGATTGATTTTCACACAGAGCACATCATAAATGCAAAAAATAATGGTTGAATTATTATAGTCTGCCAAAACTAATAAGGCAACCAGAATCAATTTTCACCATCTCTCCCCCCAAATTTGGGAGTAGGATGGCAAAGGATTGTGATTCGCCTTTACAGCAATCACAATCCACACTGCAATGGCTGAGACAGCCTGTCTCAGCTATTGCAGGTAAGACAGACCATTTTCTATGTGTTTTAGACTTGCCCCTATCAGTGGCAGTCTGAAACACCCCTCACCTGATTTGTACCTGACACTTATCACTGGCCTGTCCATTTAAGACCACCTATGGGAGGCTGTTTTTTAATTTTTTAAATGGCAGAAATCGAACACAGCGATTGCGCTATTTCAAATGCAGATGCACATATACGGGCATAGTCACCAATGCATTGCAGTCCTGAGCTAGGAAGGGGCAGTGTTAGCGGGAGCACTGTCACTCAAACTGACAGCACTACTGTGCATGTACAAACCTCTTAGCATGCACTATATTGATTCTCTGCTTAAAGCAGGATAGTTGGGAAAAAGCCGACAATAGCGGAAATTGAACACAGCGATTGCGCTATTTCAAATGCAGATGCACATGTACGGGCATCGTCACCAATGCATTGCAGTCCTGAGCTAAGAAGGGGCAGTGTTAGCGGGAGCACTGTCACTCAAACTGACAGCACTACTGTGCATGTACAAACCTCTTAGCATGCACTATATTGATTCTCTGCTTAAAGCAGGATAGTTGGGAAATAGCCGACAATAGCGGAAATTGAACACAGCGATTGCGCTATTTCAAATGCAGATGCACATGTACGGGCATCGTCACCAATGCATTGCAGTCCTGAAGTTAAGTAAAATCTTTTTTCTGCTTTATGAAAATTTTAATAATAATTTGTTTATACAAAGTATTAGGAACCAAAACAGTTTGTAATGTAGGGGTTAACAGACAAGTTAGTGCATTTTCTGCTTTGCTGTTTAATAAAATACTACACCATCTATAGAGAAGTGACTGTTGAAAGAATTCATAGCACAGCAATGTTTTCAGATGACTCTATCTTAGCTCAAAATATGTGGGTTTGGTTCTGGCTTTTAACTGAAACTGACACCTCAAGTGAAAGGGCAGCACATTCTTAGATGCTTTGTGAAGGAGATCAAATTAATTATGCGCATTGGCAGAGCTGGCCGCCAAGACTACTATTCTAGGGAAGTAGTGTCAGAGGCATGAAGAGGTAGATTTTCACTTGTGCAATTACAGTTCTTAAAGTGAAAATAAAAAAAATCCCATTTGCAGTTGTACTTATCCCAGTGATTCATATATCTATGTTTTAACACTTGTCTAATTCTTCAAACAAATATTTTACCCACTGTGGGCCAAAGACCTAGATTCTATTAACAGTAGTTCAATTTTATCCAGGTTGATTAAGATCTAAACAAGACACCAACTTTTCTCACTTGTTCTGGAAACGGCAAACCTCCCAACCGCTTTCCCCAGCAATGGTGTGGGTAAGAGCTAGGAAGGGGCAGTGTTAGTTTATGTGAGGGAGCACTGTCACTCAAACTGAACACTTTACAAACCTTTTAGCATGCAATATATTGATTCTCTGCTTAAAGCAGGACAGTTGGGAGCAGGAAAGGGCCAGCACATTTTGGTCCGAGGACAAAAACAATTTAGTTGTCCATGGTCGAACTTCATCTGCCCACCTGTTATCATCAGAAATAGATGCAGATATGTTAGCAGTTGAGGTACAGAGATTGTTAGGTAAGACAACTGCGTAAAAAGATAAAAAGTTCTATACACTTTTAGAAGTGGAGCTCAAGGGGCAGTTGCCCGCTCGGCCACTTTTTTATGTGATCTATGCTGTGTTGGACTCTCCACGGTCCAGGTGACCATATTTAACCCTTTAAGGACTAGGGATTTTCCTGGGCCAAGGACCAGAGCGTTTTTCAATTTTTAATACGCGGTTTTTGAAGCATAATTTTCCTCTCTCTCATTTAACGTACCCATACAAGTTATATGTTGTTTTTTAAAGCACAGTTAGAGCTTTCTTTTGATACCCTATACATAAAAATGATTTACATTTTAGTATTAAAAAATACATATAAAAGAGGAAAATTTTGAGGAAAAAAAGATTTTCCCCATTATTTTCCCAATAATAAGCTACATAACTAGTGCAACACTAATCCACTTATCCCCCCTAATTAACTAACTAATAAAAAAGAAAAATATTGGTTCCCAAACCCCCCATAACAAAAAAGACAGAAAAAAACTCTGAAGTGTGCGATGTCAGATCAGTAAAAATCATGCAAGAGGCATGCAGGGGTTACATTTTATTACATAAATATATTAAAATTACCTTATTACCTTTATTTATTAAAAAAAACTTTATAAATTGTAAAAATAAATCTGTTAAAAAAAACTAAATGAGGGCCATAAAGTGGAAGGAAACTGATCACAGCTAAAAACTGTGATCAGCAATGAAAGGGTTAATTATTTTTTTTTTTTTACCTCTGTGTATTTAATTAATTTATTTTTACTTACAGGTCACTCTCTGTGCTTCACTATAAGAATGTGAAGCACAGAGAGTGAATTAGAGGCAAAGTCAGTGTGTGAACACACTGACTTTGCCATCTAATTTGCATGTTATCGCGGTGATGACTAAATCACCGCGATCACATGGCCGGAAACTGACCGATCGGGTCCAGGAGCTTTGCCTCGGGTGTGAGGCTTAGTCCTGGACCCGTTGCAGACTAGCTGGCGGTGCCCACGGAGCGCACCGCCGGCTAGACTGCATGACGAGTTAACTCGTCATAAGGTCGGGAAGGGGTTAATGTTCCTTTTTGAAGCTTAGTGTAGCCCATATGTATTTATGTCTTCTGAGTGCTATATTTATATACCTCCTTTTACTGAAGGGTCTATCCCATATTTTATTTCCCAATATATCATTTTACATCTACTTATCACCCTGCTCCCCTCAGTAGTATTTTTTTTTTTTTTAGTATAAACTGTAGCAGGGGTTTATTTGATAATTAGCTTGGTAGGATGTATTAGGTTACTTATAGTGTTGTACACTTTTGACATTTTTTTAAATTTTATGTGTCTAAAAGTCATACATAGTTTAAACATAATGCTATGCTGTTGCAGTGCAAAGGATGCAGGAACAAACTCAAGTGTTAACAAGTAACGGGACTGTCCCAGCAGATCATTGGCAACTAAGGTAAACCGCATTTCCGATAATTCATGTTGTGTCAGCACAATCAGAATACACCATCTATAAAGTTTGTGATTTGGCTGTTTTTATATCTGCAACATGACTTTATTGCTAACTTTGTTACTGTGAGCCTGGACTGCTCAGCATTTTGAGGATAATTATACCAGCAACACGGAATCATTTACGAGAATCAATGCAACCCATAAGTACCCGAGTGAGGTGTCCCTTTTTTCAACAATGGCTGGAGTCAACGTGATTTTGCAGCGATTGTATATTTTACTTATCAACCTAATTTTATACTTCAGTGAGCAAAATGTCATTTGGAAAACCTATTGAACATATTAACCTAAATATTGATGTTCACTATTACTGCTTCGTGCCCATCTGCCAACAAGTAAAAAAAAAAAAAGAGGCATGTCTATTCACACAGTGAAACTCTAAGACTTCTCTTACATGCTGTCTCCTTTTTAAAACATATATCATAGGCATGAATAAAGACAATAAATATTAAAAACAATTTAAACTTGTCAACATTCAGTCATGTCCTATGAAACTGACCTCCAGAGAAGTTTATCCCATTTTTTGATCTAGCACAAGTTGTTAATCCTTTTGGCTTGTTGAGTCTGCCCTATTTTGCTTGGGATATTTTATAGCTGTGCCAGAAAGGCATGATAAACTGCAAAAATGTCCAGGGCCTGTCAACATATTTCTAGAAAATGCTATATTTTTCTAATAAACTTTGCACTGTCAAGACTCCTTAAACATGTTCTTTTAAATCAAATGTGACAGAACAGACTCAGTAGATCCTGGATTTTGAATTCAAATATAAGTTGTTGAGATTAATAGGACATGCATAATAAACATTAAATAATTAAACCAACATTAAATGGAGAATGTTCTCTGATGTAAAATGGTACTTCTCACAAATCAGCAATTATCGTATAATATGCACATTAGTTAGCGGCAATATCACATTGCTAATATTTTTCATGAAAAAAAGTTTGTATATATTTATATAAATTCCAATATTAAATAATTTATTAGGTATAATATTATTACAATCCTAAATTTACAATAAGAGCACCAGTTCAAAGATACCATTCCAATCAGGCAGACGTGGTTTTCTGCCTGATTAAAACTGATTTCAGGGTTTAGCCTTTATTTAACATAAGGCCTGCATTAATGTTGGGTGAGATCAACCATAAAATGTTTTAGGACAGGTTTGTGGACATAAAAAACAAAAGAGGTTTAACGATCTCTCTATTTTGCGGTCAAGAAGTCTCTATTGACTGTACAGGAGAGGTTCTTGACATGATTATCTAGGTCAATGTCAGTAGCGTAACAAACTTTGTTGGAAGCCCCTGAAAATGTTGGCTTCCAGGTTCCAATAACTAAAAGTTAGGACGTATAAACGAGTGCACATGCACAGTAATATAAGTTATTATGCACGTTAGTGTGGCTGTTTCATTTTTTTGTTTATGGCCTGTGTGCATCAGGTGAGGGCTAGCAAGAGAGACTCAAGGACAATGGGGTCCTGAGCGGCTCTCTAATCTAATGGGCGTTTGGCATTCAATAATGCAGTGAACATTTGCGTCCACCTGCTGGAAATTAGGTTTAGAGATAAAGCATGTAAGCTGTGTAAAATAACTATAATTCAGAATACGTTACGTTGTACAAAATAAAACATAAGGAGCCTTGAAATGTTTTAAAGAAAATTATAATTCTCTAAATATTTGATTCCAGAAAATAGCCATCCTTTGTGTTGTATTAGTCTCCCCTGCACTAGGCATTTCATTAACATGTTTCAGCAGGAATCACTCAGCACTTCAGATTATAATTGACCTGGATTCAGGGGAGGGCTGGTCCCAGTACCTAATCCAGTTTGCGATAAAACATGAACATTTTGAGGTGAGATCAAAGGAAAAGACTGAATGAAAAATAAATATAAGATGGGAAAAGAGAAAAACACAACACTGAAGTAATAAAAATAGGGAGTAATATCCAAAATACAAACTTTTGGAGAAATAATGACAGCAACGTAGGGGAAAATGGTTGGGGAAAAAAAAGCTGTGGAGGAATAGACTATAAGAGAAATATATTGGGTACAAATAAGGCACATTCCATGCTCCCTCACACTTTAACCCCTTAGTGACAAGACATTTTGATCTTGACTTTCCCTTGGTGACAAGGGCTGTTTTTACATTTCTGGGGTGCTTGTGTTTAGCTGTAATTTTCTTCTCTCTAACATACTGTACCCACACAAATTATATGTTGTTTTACCTATTAAAGAAGGGCTTTCATTAGATACCCTTATGTTCATCATATCTTATGATTTACTACAAAAAAAATCATAAAATATGATGAAAAAATAAAAAAACACTTTTTCTAAATTGTAAAAATATTATTATGTTACCACTACTTAATTTTAGAATGCCCATAGCCCTTGGGTAAAACACCCTCCTATATATCCCAATGTCGTTTCTAGCGCTAACATACCTTGCACATTGCTTTTTTTTTTTTAATTTTACAATACATAGTAAAACTGATAATAGTAGACAGCACTCAACATGGTAGGGACTCCAGCTGGGCTCCACCAGGTCCCCACGCAGTGTAATAAAGAATAAAATGCTCAGCACTTGTGATGAGGTATTTTAATTCCAAATCGCAACGTGGCAATGTTTAATCTCTTAACGGTCTTTCTCGGGGGTGTGGCATGACATAAGGATGTGCGTTCTTTCCCTCCTTACCTCTGCAGAGCAAATGCTCTGAAAAAGACCCCTCGTCTTATATTCAAGGTCGTCTTATAATCTGACCTCAAATCGAGGTCAGACTATAAGACATGGATCCAGGTCCCCCGCAGAGCTGCAGGGGACCTGGATCCCCGTTGCTAACAGCCGGTGGAAGGACCTGGGAGCGAGAGACAGGTGAGGGGGAGGGAAGGGGGAGAGAGAGACTGGGGCAGAAAGAGACAAGAGAGGGAGGGTGGCAGAGAGAGACAAGGAGAGGGTGGGGGGAGAGAGACAAGGGGGCAGAGAGAGACAACGGAAGGGGGCAGAGAGAGACAACGGGAGGGGGCAGAGAGAGACAAGTGGAGGGGGGAGAGAGAGACAAGGGGGGAGAGAGACAAGGTGAGAGGGAGGGGGAGAGAGAGATAAAAGGAGGGAGGGAGGTGGAGAGAGAAAGTTTGGGGGGAGGGAGAGACAACGTGGGAGGAAGGGGGAGAGAAATAACACTGGGGGAGAGACAGAGACAACGCTGGGGAGAAGGGGCGAGAGAGACACAAAGCTGGGGGAATGGGGAGAGAGATGCAGCATTGGCACATAAAAGGAAATAAAAACAAGAAATGCATTTTTTTAATATCATCATTTTTATTAAATATTAAAAAACAATTTACATGTGAATATACACAAGTTAAACTTTTTTTCTATAGGGTAGTATTATATTCAGGCTTTTATTTTTTTTCCTAAAGGAATATCCAAAGTTTGGGGGGCCATCTTATAATCAGGGTCGTCTTATATTCGAGCATATACAGTATTTTTTTCCTGATAAGGGCAAAACTGAAGGAGCTTGGGGGCATATGCAAGTAAAATATGTGAGATTCTGAAACAACAAACCCCACAAGTATATACTGTAGTGTTTGTCTATTGGTAATGGTGGAGTTAATGGCACCCATAACGAACCTGCTAATTGCTAAGGTACCTAAGGTGTGTGGGGGATTAAGAGGGACATATCCCATTGATACAGTGGCATATAATCCAGAAACACACTGATGTTTGAATAAACTAATCTGCTAGTCTTTAAGCCTTAGATGGCTATAAAGTGAAGTAAAGTAGCCATTTATTGGATGCTTATTGATTTTTCTGAAACTCCGGGAAACAACCTACCCCCTTCACTCCTATTTCCCTTTGACAATATATGCTGTTTTCCTTTTGGTAATTGACAATATATGTGTTTTTGTATGTATTCTCTACTTTTTTGACAACCAAGGGCAACAAATTCTCAGTTAAATCTAAGGGAGGTTACGCAAGCAAAAAAAAAAAAGTAAATTCTACCCTACAAATATCAGCGCTTAGCAATCTGATATCGCTCTGAGATATGTTAAGGTTTGAAACAACAACCCCCCCATGGATAAGTTGTATTGTTTATCTGATAGCAATATTGGAATCAATAACACCTACAACAAGTCTGCTCATTACTATTTAAGTGAGGACGAAGGGGAGATAGTGAGAGAGGAAAAGAAGAGGGGAGTAAATCCAAGGAGAAAACTCCTAAAGTACAAGAGGGAAATATCCCATTAACACAGCGGTAAATAATCTGGGAATATACCACAGAAGCTACTCCCTGAATAACTAATTGAAAGTGAGAAAAGAGAGCTATATTTAAACACTGAGAACAAGTAGAGTAAATAAAATCACATGGTTAGGCAGCATACAGACTGATATAATTGACGCCAATGAACAATAGGTATATATGGGTATATATCGGGGCTCAACAAATCCCAGGCACCAGGAAATTATACCTGGCGCCCAGTTATTGTTGTCCCTGCCTGGTGCCCTCGCCGCTGGGATCATTTTATTTATCCAGCGGAGCGCGGGGGAGCAGTGTGTGCACCGGCTGCACAGTCTTCCTGCTCCATCCCCACATTCACCGTACTATAGTGTCCGAGCGCTGAGTGTGCTCAGCAGGGCTAGAAACAACAGCAGGGCACAGACCAGGCTAGAATGAGGTATAGCAGCCAAGAGGGGGACATATTGATAGATGCACTTTTTTTTTATCATAAACAACAACAAAATTGCTGACTTGTGCGTAAGTGTATGTGACTGACAGAGTGTGTGTTTGTGTGTATGACTGACTGCATGTGTGTGTGTGACTGTGTGTTTATGTGACCCACTGTATGTGTGTGTGACTGTATGTCTGACTGTGACAGAATGTATATGTGTGTGTCTGTGACTGACTGTGTGTGTGTCTGTCTGTGACTGTATGAGTGTGTTTGTGCCTGTCTGTTACTAACTATATGCGTGTGTGTGACTGACAATAAGACTCGCAGCACACAAAAAACTAACATTACTCAAAGTTACACTTATACACAAAAATACACAGCCACAAATACACACACATACACATGCAGCCACACATACACACACATTCACACTTGCACAGTCACACATACATACACACACCCTTACACACAGAGACACACAATCCCACTTACACACACCAACTTACATCACACACACACACTTGTATGTGAGCAAATTCCCATGATTTAAAAATAACTGAGCATATAAAAATGACTCAACCCTGACCCCCCCCCCGCCCCCACATAGATACCCTTACATAGACAACCTTACACTCACACACACATCCAGACAACCTTACACACAGACACCCTTATACACACAGATGGCCTTTCCCACACAGACATTCTGCCACGCAGACTCGTGTGTAAACCTGCAACTCTCACACTCACATCACAAATATTTTTAATTTTTTAATAAAAAGGGGTAAAAAACTTGGGGAGAATAGGCTGAGGTATGAAGGTATGCTCCTTCTACCAACCTAATAAAAGAGAGAAGTGCAGGGAATTGAGATGGGAATTCAACTGAATGCGAGAATTTTTCCAGCTCTGCTACTTTAGCCTTAATTTTGAAATTCCCATCTCACTTCCCTGCAATTCTCTCTTTCATGAGTAAAGCCTATAATATAATGAGCAGCTCATACACTCATAATGTATGGGTTTAATAGTATAACGAGGTCCATGTGATGTTTAATGCCATGTGTATGGACTCATTGCCATCAACATAAAGACTATATATAAAGATGAATCACTATTATTCATATTGAATGTGATAATCAGGTGTGAAAATAAAAATGGTATGAGCACTGTTTCACACTTGATTATCACATTCAATATGATTAATAGTAATTAATCACATTTTCTCCTAGTAATCTCACTGCCACTGACACACACTCCTAACTCTGCCACTTATGCTTTCACTCTCGAACACTTACACTCTGCCACTCACACACACTCATAACTCTGCTGCTCACGCTTACACTCACACACACACACTCATATCTCTGCTGCTCACACTTATACACTCCAAAACTCTGCCACTCACCCACACTTACACTCTGCCACACACATACACGCACACTCATAACTCACACTCTTCCAAACACTCACACTCTGCACACTCACTCATACAATCACACTCTGCCACTTACACACACTTACATTCTGCCACTCACACACATACACACTCATAACTCTTCCACTCATGCTTACACTCACTCACACGCACACTCATATCTCTGCTGCTCACACTTATACACTCCAAAACTCTGCCACTCACCCACACTTACACTCTGCCACACACATACACGCACACTCATAACTCACACTCTTCCAAACACTCACACTCTGCACACTCACTCATACAATCACACTCTGCCACTTACACACACTTACATTCTACCACTCACACACATACACACTCATAACTCTTCCACTCATGCTTACACTCACACACACACTCTCTTCCAATCACACTCTGCCACACTCACACACATACACTTACTTACACTCTGCCACTCACACTCTGCCACTCATATACATACACATGCACACTCATAACTCTGCCACTCACACCCACTTACACTCTGCAAATTACATTCTGCCACTCACATACATACACATGCACACTCATAACTCTGCCACTCACACCCACTTACACTCTGCCACTCATATACATACACATGCACACTCATAACTCTGCCACTCACACCCACTTATACTCTGCAAATTACATTCTGCCACTCACATACATACACATGCACACTAATAACTCTGCCACTCACAGTCTGCTACTTACATACACATGCAGACTCATAACTCTGCCACTCACACCCACTTACACTCTGCCACTTACCTCACATACAAACACCTGCACACTAATAACTCTGCCACTCACACTCTGCCAAACACTCACCTGCAAAACTTGAGGGGGCGGAGCTAAACACGAGGGGCGGAGCCTATCGTGAGGGGATGGAGTCTGCTGCTGTTCAGCATACAGCATGCAGGAGGTGGGATCGAACGTGAGGGGGCGGAGCCGAGCACGAGGGGGCGTGGTCAGGGTCTCCATTCGGGGCTATGGAGGGGAGATCCGGGGCTTCAGCCCCAGTAGCCCCCCCCTAGCGACGCCTCTGCCTCCCAACACCCACCAAAAAGCAGGGATGGAAGTGATGCAGGGGAGCACTAGAGCACTAGAAAATTGAAGAAGAAAATATTACTCACATCTGGGAGAAATGAAATAGGAGCAAGCAATTAAAAGGGGATGGGGATCTCAGTAAATTTGGAGAGAAGGAGGAAGAGGGAAACATAAGGTAGGGAAGGGACTCTATTTTGGTTTATAGAAAGCCAATAACATTACATGTATTCCATAAACCAAAAGTCTATCAACCAAAAGACATTCGGTTTATAGACTTTCGGTTTATGGAATACATGTAATACTATTGCTAATCTATAAACCGAAATAGAGTCCCTATTCATATGAATAGGGACTCTATTTCGGTTTATAGAATAGCAATAGCATTACATGTATTACATCTGAGAACCGTCAAATAATGTGCTTACAGCGCACTTTGAAAAATTGTAATAGTTTTGGGTGGTAAATAGTACATTTGCGTCTTGCGGTGCACTTCATATCTGAGAGTCAAATAGAACCATCAAATACTGTGCTTACAGCGCACTTTGAAAAATTCTAATAGTTTTGGGTGGTAAATAGTACATTTGCTTCTTGCGGTGCATTTCATATCTGAGAGTCAAATAGAACAGTCCAATACTGTGCTTACAGCGCACTCCAGCGCTGCTTCTACCTATACCACCACGGTCACCGCCTCTTCAATCTATGGGTCACTTAGTATAAACTGAAAGAGAATACCCTGCACTCCAACCCTCTCTCAAATGGATAATTCTGTTGATCCTCCTGGCAGCCATGCTTTAGATTTAGATTTATGTTCTTCCAAAACTAAAATCAAAGATTCCATCTAGTGTTATTTTATGGCTCAGCTGTATTTTTAATTTGTATGTATTTTATGTTATTTGAAGTTATTTCCCTATCCATATTTGTTTGCAGGGCACTTGTCCTACTCTTACCCCCATTTAATTCCTTTTGCAGCCCTCTAGCCCTTTCCATGACTTTTTTAGAGACATTTTAGTGGCCAAAAGTTCGGGTCCCCATTGACTTCAATGGGGTTCGGGTTCAGGGTCAAGTTCGAGCCCGAACCCTGACTTTTTTTTTTTTTTAGTAACCACTAGATGCTAATAGGGGGGGGGGGGGGGGGGGCCGAAATATACTCCTATTAAAATAAAAGAGGATACCCCATAGTGATGGGATAACAGATATTATCACTTAATGTGAAACGATTGAATACAACCCCATAAGAGTCAAATGCTTTTTGAAGAAGCAGTAAAAAATAAAGCGTCTATATTGTGTCTACAAGAGACTCATTTGACAAACATAAAGGTATTTCTCAAGCCATGGGCTAGGTGCCAAAAATGAAAACCCACAATACAAAGCTAAGTAGTAATGATGGTCGAAGTTGTTCTTCATCTAGTATCATGTATTCGTCACTCTCAGTTTTGTCATCTCCTTTAACCTTGACCTTGACATAATCCTACCCACAAATAAGGCAAGTGAGGAAACACACAATCACTTCAGTATGATAATCTAAGTGTTGGGCTCATTCCAACATCACCATAAAAAAAGCAATAGCAGCTAATATTGAAGTGCATCCTTGAGTAGCAGACGTCTTTTCACATACAAAGAAGACTCGTTGGTTGAGAAGCATCTTAAATAGAATACTGCTTTCAATAATTCAACTTCAAAAAGAAACTTGTGTGAAGATGCAGAAGATGTAAAGATAATCCAAAATACAAAGGGGATAGTACAAGTACAAACTTTTCAGGACAGAAACATCCACATGTGCCATAAGTATCACCCCATTTGGATAGGAATATGGTTCTGAAAATGACAATAACAGTTATATGGAGGGGTTTTCAATTTGTTATTAAATGTCTGATTACTGAATGCACGTCATCGTGCTAACGGGGCACCATGCACAACAGTACACTATATTGTGATACTCAGAGAAGCAAGGTGACAAATACAAATGGTTCAATGCTAGGAAAAGCAGAATAGCAGAGGAGACAGTCAAGAAGTTAAAGCACATAGGCTGGCTGAAAAGCAATAGTTAGTTTGCTTTCAAAGGACTGAAGCTATGTATTTCCACAGATCACACAACTATAATTGGTATGCAGTGTTCTGCACATACATAAAAGTGTCTGCCCAGGTATACTACAATTATTTGGTAAACAGTATGCATATTGCTATTGCAGAGAGACACTTTCTATTTTCAAAGCACATTAATATGCATTAATATTTGGAAAATGCATTTTGGGAACTAGACAGTCCCTTTAAAGTCAGATTGTTCTGGTTCCTGACATTGTGGTAGTAGACAAGGACCAGAAGACAGCAATGGTGATAAACAAAGTGACTGTAACATCAGGAAAAAGGAGTATGAGAAACTGGAGAAGTGCTAAGGCTAGGGCCTTAAAGAGGAACTACTGAGGATGTGGAAAGTGAGGGCCAAAGTGTTCCCAGTAGTGATAGGAGCTGTGACACCTAAGCTATGAAAAGTGGCTCCAACAGATTCCAGGAATGACATCAGAGCACTCTGTCCAGACGAGTACAGTGCTAGGAACAGCTAAGATACTGCACAGACCCCTCAAACTCTGGTAGAGGACCTGAGTTTGAGGAAGTCACCTACCTCCTTTAAGAGGGTGAGAAAAATATTTTTTTTCTATATCCTACATACTTCCAGGCTGAACTTTGCATGCTGTTTCTGCAGGATACATAGTTGTAACAGTCTGGGAATATTTCCATACAGTCCAGTTTTTGTGGTCCTTTCCTGTGAAATTTAAATAAACAAAAAAACAAACAAGAAAACAAACAAGAATACACACCGCAGGGGAAAACAATCAAATTAACCCCAGAAAAATGCCACATTTTGTTCCTGGACACCGATCACAAGGTAAGCCAGGGACACAATTCCAGAGACGAGATCAGGGGCTTATTAGACCAAAAAGTGTCCTCAAAGTGGCCTCATCTGGCAGGTGACATCCCGCTACTCTCAAATAAACAACAATGCTAAGAAGAGGTACATCTGCTTTGTGAAGGAGAAGAAAAATCATTGTTTCAGAAAAATGCACTGATGTATGTCAATAGGTACTTCAAGCTCATCAAAAATATCTTGTTAATCTTCATGGTGAATAGCAGCACATATATGTCCAGAGTAACATATGTGAAGATTTTACTCATGCAGAAAATATAAGCAAGACATATACATACTTATAATTTAACATCATAAGCACTTTCTTATATCCAATAAGTTTTCAGTTCTACATTCATCCAAATAACGTTTGATCCCACTTTTGATGTTGAACTGCTTCCTGAGGAAGCTGGGATACCATTTAAATGTAATTTGAGGGATAGGGCTATAACATGTATATCTTGGAATAAAGATGCGACAAAGGGGAGATGATGGAAACATTGTAATACATAAAAATAAACAACATTGTCAAGGAGGCAAGTATAGTTAAAAGAATAACTACCACAACAAGAAGATATTGGTCTCAATTTAGAGGGACAATGATTTAAAAGTAATACAAGGAAGACATAGTTTATTGAGAGAGTAGAGTAAGCATGGAATAGCCTTCCAGCAAAAGTGGCAGAGATTAGCACAGTGAAGGATTTTAAGCATGCATCGGATAGGCATAATGCTATGCTATATAAATGATAAGGCCAGGGTGCATTAAGAAAATTGGGCAGACTAGAGGGGCAAATAGTTCTTATCTTCCAACACATTCTATGTTTCAGTGGAAAAACAATGCACTCAAAATCATTCACAGAAATCTGAAAGATGTGATCACTAGCCCATAAACCACGACTGTATGCTAAACCAGCGGAAAAGCCTGGTATTGGATTACATAACTTCCCATAATGACGTCAACTTGAAATTATCTCTTCAAAGACCCGGTGATAAGCCTACATCCACGGTTCATAAAAGCAAATTAATTATTTTTGTTTTTTGATTTTTCAAATGATAATCCTTTACAACTTATTACTTTTTGTGTGCATATGTATTTTTACATTAATGGAATTGTGCAGTATTGTTTGAATTAGTAAATAAGCAATAGTTTCATTTCTGTGTTTTCCACCTAATAGAAATCAAGCCAACACACTGATCTAACATTCTCTGCCACACAGTGTGTAGCCAAATCCAGTTCAGCTAAATGGGTTAATAGAGAGCAGTGTAACTCCTGCAAGCAGTTAAGGAGTGAATGACAGTGGGTATTGAGAGACCACACAGATGAGGCCCACCCTAAACCAAATAAGGCCAAGAAGAATGTACTCAGCATCAAGTGTGCTAAGAATAAACCGGGGCAGTAATGGATAATGTTACTAGACATTCACAGACCTGTCCCCCCTTGAAGTCCAGTTATTATGAGACAAGCAGCAGGGCCTTAGACGGCTCCATTCAGTTCCTTTGCTTTTTTTTGCTGTCTCTCTGATTTCCAGTTACTTTTTCGAGTTGTATGCCTAAATTCTTTTAGGGATCCTCAGAAGGACTGTGAAATTTTGCAATTAATGAGCTGGACGTGGCTGCCTTAATCTTTGCAGATATTGTCCTGAGGAAAAGATATCTGGAGGGACGGACTGAAGTTAATCTAAGAAGCTCCAGGCAGCATAAAAGAGGAAGGAACTGAGTTAAAAAATATATATTAACAGAGGAACTTCCCCAAAACTACTTAGTTCTCCACCAGAAGACCTGGCACTGATTCTTTAGTAACAGATCCTATCATCACCATGACGGAGAATTCAGCTGAAGGTAATCGAGGCGTTTTTTTAAGACCCAATTAGCTGCTATTGATTTGCAATGATGAAGCTTATTAAGTCTAAAGTGTTTCAGTAATTAAATGTCACTTGCAGGAAATCACATTTTCCTTTTTTCTCTGTAGAAGTATTGATCTGATGAGAAAAGGGGAAAAAAAAAAAAAAAAAATGAATGCTATTATTTTTGGCTTTCGGCTGTGATATTGTTACAGTATATCTAATATCGGTCTCTGCCGTGAATTGAATGCTGTAGAGAGAACAAGGAATGGATTACTCATGAAAAATTATGAACTGGAAAATAACTGTGTTACTTAAACTGGTTGGTGGGGATTTATACCGAAGTCGCAGATCACTTGGGTTGCCACCTGGCCGGTATTTTACCGGCAGGCCGGTAAAAAATTGGCATCAGGCCAATGTTAAGTCTATGGAGACAGTACCAAGGCCGGTATTTTTTTGAAGAAAAGGTGGCAACCCTACAGATCACAGGGTCAGAAAAGTAAAGAAAGTACAATCGCTCTGATCCTATTACCGTGATTGCATAATTTTATACACCGTAATACTTTTGGCACATGAAAATGACTTTTCAGTGCAATTTTAGGTGCACTTGTATCCTAGCACACACTGTAAAAGATCAGCTAGACAACGTTGCCCCTTTAATGAGATGTGTTTCTAGTAGATGCATCCTGCAGGGCAGCAGTAAGTACAATATGGCCCTGCAGGATGCATTTCCCTAAAGAGACTCCAATAAAATGTGACGTATGGTGATCTAATGTTAACTGAACTGACACGCTGCAAAATGAAATCTCCAAACACCTCTAAAAATAACCTGAAATGTGAAACCACAGATGCATCATCACAGTCCATTCTACTAATGTGACACTAGAAACTCTGTTTATCCGACTCATCAGCTGAATTTATACACTAACTGCTTCTTTATGTTTTTCTACCAGTTTGTTTTCTTCAAACTCCTGAGGCCTCATTCACTTAAACTGCAGTAAATGATGTTACCAGTCATTATCATTTGGTTTTCAGTTCTCAAAGGATACTAATTGTGTACAAGGCAATTAAACAGTAGTGTAATTTCTAGACAATGGACACTTTCTCTCCCAGCATCACTCAAAGTTCACAGAGCATTTCTCAGGTAACTAGGTAACTAGATAGAATAGTTTGTCACTGTTTATTAGAACTACAGGGAGCAAAAGGAATGATAATGCAGTAATATTTTAATGCATTATACTATATGTTAATACAATTTAAGAAAGTGTTCACCAAAAATATATTATCAACAGCAGTAACAAACAAAACAAAGCTTATTTATTAGTATGGCTACTCTGTTTTCTACGCCACCAACAAGCATCTGCTGTCTCCACTAGAGGGAGCATGTATTTAAGATGAGCAATTATTTATATGTGTTACAAGTTAGAATGCTGCTTAATGATGATACGAAATGTATGACATCATACTGAGATTCTGCAACCATTGGGATGTTTGCATAGTTTGAGTTTGAATCAAGTATCCTGTTAAGTTTTGCCACTAAATAAATAAGTAGGTCTACCTATGAAAACAAAATTATTGGTATTTTTTCAATTGTTGTGATAAGGGATAAACGTTTACTAAACTTATCACCTAAAACAATAACAAAGCCAGAGAGCTGTGATTGGTTATTTACAAGAGAAGGTGGAGCTTGTTCTAAGTTAGAGGCTTCTACAATGCTATGGACTATGCTAGGTGGAGCATTTTTTTGGAAATAGCAGGAGCCGATACAGTTGTTGAAAATGTTTTCCTACAAAGGGTAGCATCCGCAGTCCAGTCAATTCCTGGTGCTCCCTACTGATATCAGAGTACAATGTAGGAATGTACATTATAGTTTCCTGTTGATGATGTGTGTACCACTTTAAAAGCAAAATGCGGCATTTCCAGCTTTTATTCTTACAGTAGAGGGTATACTCAATAAAGAGAGAATTGCAGGGAAGTGAGAAGGGAATTTCAAACTTATGGTCTTAGTAGTTGAGTTGTAAAAATTCTCCCATTCAGCTATGTTAAAGAATATTTCCAACTTGGCTACTTAAGTTTGAAATTCCCTGCAATTATCTCCTTATAGAGTAGACCCTTAGATAGTATATTACATTTCCTAGCATATCTAATATGTGTATTACATTATCATTGTTAGTGTACAGTAATCTTGCCTGGCTTAATGTCGAAGACCATATATCATGCAGAAGTTTAGCATATGGGCAAGTTTTTATTAACTTCATGAGGTAATATAATAGAACCTGTTGGGTTTTCGGCTAGTATAGGGGCAACACAAACAAGCCATTGAGGGCTATATCCGGCCTGGGGGATGTCAATTGACCATGAATGATTTAAAGTAGTCTCAAGTTCTGCAGCATGATTAAAGGGGATTCTGAATGATGGTCCTATGTTCTTCTGTCTCATTAAAACATTGGGGGTTTTATAACAAACAAACATTATTATGAGGTTGTGCTTGATATAAGGGCAGTCACATTTATGGTCATCTTTTCAAGTTGTAATATGACAATCGTTAACAAAAGTTAAATTAGACTATGAACTACTTAAGACAAATGTGGCTCAACCAGAATTGGCTTGTTAAAAAAAATACTACTTTATTTGAGCATATGTTTAATAAAGCTGTATGAGCATAACCCAATTAGCTTGGTGCAATCCGGACATGCCAGTAGCCTCATGTGTTTCATGCTTTCCACTACTCTTCATGTTGGTATCGAGGAGATGGAACAAGAAGGTCTCTGTATGGTTCTACAGACTTTTAGGCTATTCACCTCCTTATGTAATGTTTGTTGTTATTGCAGTATATGTGCTACTAGTTCCCAACCAAAACAGAAACCTAAATTACTACAGTAGGAAAGAACCAAATACCATAACTAGTCTGTTTTTGTTTTTAGACAATTAAAATGCCATACTTATGTTTATATTTATATATTTTTATATAACATATTTAATTCCTTTACAATGTTTGCTAATACTACTTCTTTTGGGAAATACCAAAAGTACATTCAAACATTTCCCTTCAGTCCTCACTTCAACTATCAGTCACACCCTCTTCTTGTATAACACCGCTTTAACATGCTTTCATTTTTTTTAAAAGACCTGATTAACTCTCTATATATACACTTTGAACACCAAACCTTTAACATCCAATGGAACTCAGCTGTTCCTGAACTACTGCTACCATGATTCTCTGCCATTGTTAAAGGCTGCTGGGATTTATAGTTCATCAGCAGCTGGAGGGCTATGCTTGCACGAAAAGGATCAAATACATATAAACTCAGTGATCACTTGGTTCTATCAGCACACTGTGAACTTCCAGATATCTCCCTCAAACTCTGTCTTCACAAAATCTTTGAAAACTCACCAAAAGATGTTAATAATTCATCCTAGATTAACCTCTGACAAGACTCATTGTTGTCACAGTCCAAAATGTGCTACTACTGCAGCCACCTTCTTTTACTGCCTGTTTGGTCACCTTATGTGTCTCCAGTCCCCCAATCCCAATAGATTGTAACCTTGTGTGCAGAGCGTTTGTACTGCTCTGTCTCTGTTCATCTGATGTAGCATGTAATGTTCTTTTATGCTCTGTAAGTGCTGTGTAAATTGATGGCGCTAGTTAAAACCTTTTTAATGTAAGGTAAACCTAAACCAAAGCCATGGGACAAGCTCTTCAGGATGTTCCTGATTTACTATAGACAGTGGGAAACGTGCAATTAGTCAGTCCAATATGTTTTGCTACATGAATCTTATTTTTTAAGGTGTATGAAAGGTTTGATTGAAGAGGAGTCCTGTGTGAAACAGGAACTGATCTTGGCAGTGGCTTTAGCTTTGGTGCCAAGCTGTCTGGATCTGGACTGTTACCTAGTATGGCAGTAGGTGTATGAGAACATAGATCTTCTTTCTTGAGGAAGAATTTAGAGCACAGTTTATTTCCCTCGCCCTCTATTTACTTGTGGCCATAACCATTTTTTTTACATATATGTTTAAAACTAGGTTTCTGCATTCATAAATTACAGGGAAACCCCCATATCATAGTGGACAAGATCCAAGCTCCCCCGTGGATCGCCAAAATCGCTGATAGCAGCAAATGTTGTATTCATATATATATATTCACAAATATATATATTGATTGCATTATTAAGTAAACACAAGTTCAAGTACCATTAAGAGTAAATTAGTCAGAACTAATGTATCAAAGGAACGAGTAATGTCCTGAATGAGATTTTGCAAGATTATCACATGTTACTTCCAGGGCATGGTCAACCATGGTTGCATCAAACGTCGGGTAGGGAAGCTGCAGACAAGGATGCTTCACAGTAGAGACATTAAGTAGTAATGCACAAAGGCAATGTCTGTTATAAGACATTACAAAGCATTACAATATTGTTTCATTTTGATAAATGTGAATACTTTTCAGATAAGGTCTTTGTGGTGACATTAATAATTGTTGCCTTCTGCGATAATAACATGTTTACCTACAAGGACACTGGGATGTATTTGAGTGTCTGGAAACTCTTGACAAGCACAAGTCCTTTGCTTGGAAATGTTCAGGCCCAGAATACAACTGATAATCCTTGTAAAGGTTATGATAAATTACAGTAAGGTATACTAGTAGATGTAGCAAATGAATACTTAATATAAACTTTAATTAGAACAATCTATAAATATCTAATTTAAACCATAAAAAAGTATATTGCATAACTCAATTTCATTTTCCAACTTTTTGCCTTTATACATTACAATATTGCCTTCCTTTAAACAAGATCATAACTTGATATCATTTTATATCTAGTGCCAGACACCGGTGGTGATTAGAATGTTATTGATTCAAGAAAAAAAACAAGTTGAAAAGGGTGGGACTTTGTTATGGACCATTAGTGACCATTTGATGTTGAGAGCATGCAGTCCAATAAAGAGATGTGATAATTATCACTGGCAGCTGCCAGTCAGTGGATTGACTGGCATGTACTATCAACAGTATAAGCCAGTTCATTCTCATACTAAGGATAGTGCATGTTTCTATGTTAGAAGCACAAGTAAAACAACAAAAAAAAGGTTAGTTACAAATGTATGTAACTGTGCCACAGTGAGACCAAAAGCTATGTAATTAATACAGACGTAAACTAATGTTTGCTGACATATGTTTGTTTCACTATTTTATCCATTTTGAGCAACTGCCTGACAGCTAAGTGTGCTTTCCACGCCTTTGGGAGCAACAGAACATGTACTATTTGGTACAGAAGACTTATTTGCTTTAGAAGACATATGGCTGATGCAAGTTTTTTTTATTTTTTTATTTTGGACAGCAGTTGAATAGTTCTATAATTTGCTTCTGACAGCAGTGACTGCTGAAGAAAACTGGAGCAGGTGGCTTATCCTGACAGCTTCATGAAAGGAGTGTCTGGCATGTTTGGAGGTCTTGAGCCAAATTTTCCCAAATCTTGTTGATTTTAGTGCTTTGTCTGAGGTTGCTGTATTAAATGCTGAAAAGGAGCAGAATATTATTTTTATTTTTTAGCATGTCCCTTTTTCTATTGTTTTCATCTATTATTCATCAGATGTAGAACTCAAACTGTGTAACAGGGATTTTTTTTTTATAAAACTAGGCAGCATCTGTCATATACACATATATCAATATAGTTCCAGACACATCACTCTGTATAATTTGCTGTCCTGAAACTAAGCCCTGAGAAAAATACAGGCATGTGAAACAAGATAATATTCTCTAGACTGTATGCGTGTGACCACAGCTATTTGCCTTTATCAGTTTATCTAAATTTTCCAGTCCGACTAATCCAATGGGCAATTTGGTCATTTACCTAGGCCTTCTATTAAAGGGGCCATCACCACTAGGTTCAACTGAATAAACTTCCTCAATAGAAGACCAGGGTAATGAAATTAGGGAACTAATAATGTTTAAAAAGGCAAATAGGAGTACATATATTTCTTCTGGGCCCCACGACTGAGCAGACATGGCTGGGTTTACTGTAATAATAGTTACTCTTTCATTTTTGGGTATTTTTACAAATAAAGGTGGAGCTAGAGCAGTGCTTCCCAGCCTGGGGGGAAAAACATGGTTGAAGAGAAAGTGGCAACCCTAATCTCCGAGTATCAGCATGTATTTATAATATACTTTATTGTACACGTAACAGACTCACAAACAGTCAGGAACAATTATGGATAAATTTAGAGGAAGGGTCAGACTTTGATGAGAAGCAGGGAGTTCTTAAAAAAGTTGATGTTCCTGTACTGTGATTTTGAATTTGAATGTATTTATTATATGTAATTTGCCAATAAATGTAATAAAAAAAACAAAACAAAGTTGATAACCATTGACTAGAAGGTAGAGGGAGATGGCACACTATTGAATACCCTGCCCCTGTGACCACCACTACTTTAAAGGGGTACATGTTTGTTTGGACTCTTCAGATTGTAAATTTAAAAAAGCAGTATGAATCAAATAGAGAAAAATATGATTATATTTCTACAATAATTCTTGGAAATATCTAACCTTCAATATGCAGATCCATTCATGCATGACATTATTTAACCAGAATGACTCTACCCTTTTGATAACACCAAAACTAGAGGAGAATAGAGAATTTCCGTTATGAAGGAATAGTTTATAAAATTGGTTTGTTTACATGGAAAAAAAGAATATGCAATGACAAAAATATCATGTAAAACATATTTAAGAATATAAAGAACGCTCTCGGTAGCTATTTTTTTCTGAACTGTCCAGATAATTCTATGATAAATGAGAGATGTTCACCTTTAGTGAGTTTCTTTACAAGTTATAAATCCCCAAAAAATATTTATGAAGCAGAAGTAGACGTCTACCTCATGAAAGGATAACTAAACTTTATTTTCATACATAGAAAAATGAAATAACAATCACAAGCACTGAATGTTTTATTTTTTTTTTGTTGTCTTTTTTTTATTAGTTTTTTTTCCAAGGTTGGAGAAAAAACATTGCACTCATGGTACATTTTGTGAAGCTATGTTTATAGGTCACTGCATTACAGTCATTTTGGGGAATAGAGTTAAGGCCATAATAAGGCCAACATAATATATATCTCTATGTTTTTATGTTTGCATGCTGAAAAATATGTCAACATAAAGGGAGCAACCATCTTATTTTCTAGCAGATCTCCTTAAAGTCCATTTTAAAGACAATATTGGTTGCCAAGTGATAGATCAACTGAGCTTAATGGCATCATTCAGCTCTCTGTTTACACTTAACCTGTGATTTAAAAACAAAATGTGTTTGTGGTGTGTTATGAATGATAATTTGTATTTTTTATAACTTCATTAATACTAAATATATATCAGAAGACTTGAACTGTTTTTAAGTCTTCACGTCACTATTCTTTCTCTGACTGGATGTTCCCTTTTATAAACATTCAGGACCTTGTTCTCTTAGCTTGCACATTCTCTTTATGAGCAGCTGAATATGTTGGCAAGGGAAGCTGTACAGTTAACTGAGGAGAAGGGGAAGATAACATTCATTTCTTAGTGTTCATGGGCAGATATTCCAAGACTCAAGTAGGAGTAATACTTACCCTAGTGAGAAAAAGGGACAGGATTAACCGTATTTTGACAGCAGACCAAAAAAAACTATTTGACTGTATCACATGAATAAAACAGGAAGACAATATTTTAAAATCTATTTATAGATTTCAAATCTATACCCTATACCCATGTTCTATGTCATCCTAAACTATAGGGATAAAATGCCCATACGATGGAATAAAACATGCTCTTTTTTAAACAGTTCATTGTAAAAGTGAATGCCAATTACATTTCCCTAAATTGTGTTATGCCCGAACTCCTGGGGTTGGAAACGACTCTGCGATGTCACAAGTGATTTTGCAGTTCTTGAGATATTTCAGCAGAGTCCACGGGGTTAATTATCTGCCTCTGGGCCTCTGGCTCTCGATCACTATGTGATCGGGACCAGGAACACAAAATTGCTGTTTTAGTACTTTTGGTACTCTAAGGGCAAAAAACACCATACAGCATCAAGAGGTTAAAAAAGAATCATTAGTTATCACCGATATACCTAAAGGACACTGATATGTATATTGTGTAACTGAATTTCAAGTATAGTGGTTTTGGTGATTCCAAGCAAAGTACATAATGTAATCACGTGTGACTAACTGAGAACACACGCCTGGCCTAAGAAATTTTAAACAGGCCTTTAAATTTGAACGTGAATAAAGTTATATTTAGAGAGCAAGTTTGAGGTGAACGGCAAAAATATCAAATCATGATAAACCAATGATATATTACAGCAGAATCGCTCCGTGCATATAATTAAGTGTGAATACCTTATGTGTAGCTACTAACACTAATTATTTAATTAAAGCATAGTTAGGATAAGAACAGAAGCTGGTGTTAAGAAATGGTCAATTAGAACATTGAACGTTAGACCAGTTAGACAAATTTTCTCTTCTATGAGAGAGTTAAGATACTGGTGGGTCAAAATCTTTCGTTTGGGTCTCCTGGGTCAAGGGTTTAATATAGAGGCAAGTGATTGATTCTCTTGGGGGACTTCTCAACAGAATGGCTGTTTATATAAAGCGATGTCTCTTGGGCTGTAACAATATTACCTTTTCTTTTATTATAGCCATAAATACTCTGTCTCAGATTCCTTGCAGATGAAAATTGCTGCACCTTTAAAGCAGGCAGGAAATAATAGTACAAAATAACTTACAAAGCCTGTCATTTTCTGTGCAGTGCACTCTTTCTATAGCAAACATCAAAAGTATTCCCCTACCTTTGCCTGATGTCAGTTTGTCAGAAGGATAGTGAATCTGAACCTGTATGAAGGCCTTTGTTATGCAAATGAGACAGTTTGCTCACATTCTGCTATGTGATGTTGAAAATAGCATCAGAATTTGAATTCTATTTAGTGATCCTTTAAATTCACCCACCACCATAACGAAATATGCAGTTCTTGCCTTAAAATGTCCTTGCACTGCTAATCCTCATGTTGGACTTTTTGTCAACATTATTGATAAATTACTACTAATGCGATCCCTATTGCAATCAGTAGTCTAGTTAGTCCATTGACGAAGTGTCAGAAGGGGAGAACTAACCTGCTACCTTGACATTTTCTTAATTGATAAAAGGGACAACCAGATGATTTAGTTATAGCCAGAGAAATGTTGTTCTTTTTCTCCCTCTTGGACAGTGTCATTAAGTCAACACAGCTTGTGCTGCTTTGCACTGAGACGGCTGTAAATATATTTTTTTATCTTGTTATGCTCAGCAGGTATTTCCATGGTTCAGTAAAACTGGGTAGACAAGGACAAGATGTGCCATAGGATATATTTCTGAAACAATTTGTGATACTTATCAGGTTGCAAGCTGTGACTAGTACTAAAATACATTTAATTTAACCCATTTGTAAATGTAATAAATGGATATTTAAAGTGCATCAGTGTTTTGTAGAGATTTCTAAGATAAGTTTGTCCTGCCTTAACTTCAGTTTTCATATGTACTGTTGTACATCTGGTAAAAAAAAATAGTAGTTCCGGCCACAGAGTGTCGCTTTCTATAGTTTTTGCAGAGTAGCGCACCGTAGTTTCATTAGCACATGCCTAGTCTGACCCCTGAGGTCACCAAAGCAGCATCTGCCTAGAATGGCCCCCAGAGTGGCATCTGGCCAGTCGTGTTATAGTCCAGTTCCTGTCCAGATCCCTGTAGAAGGGGTGACCAGTCATAAGGTTCCTTAAAAGGGATGCCTTGTCACAGTATAGTCCTGTCACAGAGTTCAATTGTTTTTTGCTCCGTATCTGTTTGTTGTCCCATTCCGGATTTCCTTTGTATCCTCTTGCTTTGCTATCAGTTTCTCTATTTATCCTTTGTGTTGCTACTCCTTAGCCCTTACCTCTGTATGTTTTTCTGTGTTTTGTCTGTACCTGTATATATCCTTTTTAGTTCAGTAGCTATGCCTTTCCAGTCTGTTCCCTGCATTGTATCTGTTATTAGCTGTAAACCTGTGCCTTTTATTGTTTATCCTTAGCTTGGTTTCTGCTCTGTCCTGCTTTTGTTTACCTCTGTCTTGCTCTAATCTGTCCTTAGCCCTGTGATCTGTATTTATTTCTGTTTTACCTCTGTTGTTTCCATGCTATTTGCTTTGCTAAGTCTGCCTCTTAGATTTCTGTCCTAGCCTACTGCATCCTGCTATAGAAACATAGAAACATAGAATGTGTCGGCAGATAAAAACCATTCGGTCCATCTAGTCTGCCCAATTTTTTTTTTTAGTACTTTTATTAGTCCCCCGTTCCCGGTTTTATAGCTAGGATAGCCTTGTGTCTATCCCACGCATGCTTAAAATCCTTTTATAGTTATATTCTAAGTTCTCCTCTAGGATGTCTCCAGTGTATCTTCAGATTCATCCATTTGTATAATTCATCTGCTCTCACAGGGCGCCTGGAATGTGGCTGCACGAACCTGGGAACTTTGGTCCCTAAGCCACCAGGGCAATGCGGTCACCGTGCACCAGGTCCTCTGTCACTGGTCCTGCCAATGGACTCCTGAACTCAGATGCCATCCAGGACCCAATGCGTGACAGTCCTTATATAATTTCTATATAACATGTTTACACTTGATGCCATCTTTCAATTAACGTCTTCATGTCAAAAGTGCATCACATCTTTTACATGTTTTCTTCCGGTGAAAAAGCAAACCGACTTTGCATCGGCAGCAGATGATCACTGTAGTTGGTTATGACAGTAATCATATGTCCCAGAAGAGCTCCAAGCAGGCTCCTGGAAGACTGCCCTATTTCAATCTTGTTTGATCAGACATATATGCATGGACTGCACGGACCAATTTTTGAATATGTATATATTTTATGTATGTATATATACCAAGCATAGGGAAAGTAAAGGAAGGGTTAATAGATTAACGTATCCATGCTAACAATTTGAGGGAACAACATGGAAGAATGAACAGTGTTAGGACTAAAGGAGATTCTCATTAAACAGGTCAGTTCCCTCTATACCTAGCTGTAAAAAGGCCCACTGATTTAACTGCACCATAAATATTCATCTTCCTGTGAAATGATGATACATGCGTGTATGCATTTCTTACATTGCTTACTGGTACTTACTAAATTATCCTTGGACCTGTGCTCATTTCATATAATGGAAAAGGAAATGAGTATTGGAATGGTTAGTGATTAATTGCTCTTTGACCAGCATTGGACTGACTTTGAAAGCTTTCAGTAGTGTACACGGAATGTATAAGTAGTTGTTAAATGTGTTTTTTTTCTTTCTTTTAATAGAAAAAAAATTAAAAGAATAAAAATTGCCTTCTAATTTAAAGTTATATCACATAGTGCATCACAGCAGTTAGAAATGACCTCATTATTAAACTAATAATATTGACAAAGATGCACTTGGATAAAGACAAAGCTTCTGTGGTTAATATTCCAAAGGGAAATTGGCTAACACTCTAATTGGCTAACATTATTAATATGTGAAGGATTGCACATAGAACTTCTTATTGAAAATCCAGTAGGATAGGGTTTGAGCACGTATGGTTCTTTTGTACATAAACTGCCAGACTTATTGAGCTGTGTTTCTTTGATTTAATCTGTGTTGGACAGAACCATAACAAGCTTTGATAACTCGTGGAGAAAGATGTTGTTTTGCTCTTTGGTAAACATGATACCCATCTATTGTCTCTGTAAAATCTATTGGGTATCACATAAGATGCGATGACCAGCACTGAGCACTTTTATTCAGCAAATAAAGGCTTGAGGAAAACTCCATCAGGGGTTGGAAAGTTGCCTTTTGTGTAGCATAAAAGCACACAGTTTTCGCTCAGCATGCTGATCATCACATCTAATATGATATAATTGGAATCCTGGGTGAGGTCTCCACCCTGACACCTTAAATGTGAGTGCAGGTCTACATACTATTTATCTTTGGTAGTCTGAGCTATAACAGAACCAGGGACAGAGGGGAGCAGAGTGTTGCTCAATGCCACTTTAAACCATAGGATGCCTAGGAAGGGACATTGAGCTCTTCCAGGGGTAGAAGAGCTTCAGAAAAAGTATTGAAATTTAATATGCATGAAAAAAATGTAGGTGGTTTTCGAGTCTGAGTGCTCCTTAAAATATTATATTGAGTACATTTAACAATGCCATATTTAAAAACATTGTTCAAAGGAATGCTTGCCACCTACCCAAGGTTTTCCAAGTAGAAAGAAGACAGATGTTATCTACATGTAGTCCCTGGCAATAAGTTGGTCATGTGAAAAAGAGGAAAATTAAATTAACATAAATGCGAGCACTTCTTTTAAAATATTAAGTTAAGCATTTATGTATGAATAAGCTTCGTTGATCCACCTACTGTCTGCATTTATAAAACATTATATAAAACAAGTTTTCTAACTTTAAAATAACCATATTAATGCATTGTAATCCAGTTTATGTTTGTTTGCATTTGTAAATTGTGTACCATCTGCTTACCAAATGAATGGATTTTAGCTATACATTGCAGTGCACATTGGTTCAAACTAACATCCTACACAGATGACCAGATGTGCAGTGTTTGTGCTAAAACTCATAATGCGTTAAACATTGGTTAAACTGAAAAAGTTCCCCAACATTAGACAGGTGTTTTTCAGTACAAATTTGGAGGTTATGTGAGCTAATCATGGTTTATGCAGTATTTGTGTTTCAATATTCAATAAATGTTATTATTAAAATGTGATAGACACTCAATGAATACATATCGATCCCAATTCTACAATTCTTTGAATGTTTTCATTGCAATGGTATTACACAGAAAAATGAAAATGTGAGTCATATACAGTTCAGTGTGTTGTTCTCTCTACTTTACTAAATATAAAACTTTAACAACTAAATATCACATTTCAAACATGATTCATCATACTTTAAAAACCTCAATTCCTTAATAATATCAATTGGTGGCCCACATATATTTTTATCATACTGGTTTACTTCTATTAATTTGATACTGTTAGATTGAAAATCTTTGCTACAACAGTGTCAGAGGGGGACATGACATAGCTGATATATATATAAAAAAAACTATGGTGTGGGGCTTTCAACTGGTCAACTGATCCATTAGTTCATGGACGGCCAATTTATTTCTGGAGTGGGCCAAAAGTTTCAAAATGCAAATGTCAGTTGGGTCACATTAAACTTTTTTATCCAAAAATAGTTGAAATTTACTTTGTTTGAATAAAACTACACATGTATATACAGTAAATAAATAATGTCCGCGGCATCATAAGGTGACGTGAGGCACGTGGATGCCCCTACTTTAATCCTATCATTCCATACTGACCACTGAACAAACATAGGCACAGTCATGATAAATGCTTGTCCTTCAAAAATAAAAAGTATGGGTCTTAAAATCCATGATCTAAACTAGACCCTGTCCACTCTCATGTAATATGTATTGTCATATAATATGTATTGTCATGTTAGTTTTAGGTTGCATTTTTTTTTCTTGACTTAACAGTGTAACATATGTAGCACTTTATTTAAATGGGAAAACTAGTGTATATAATTATATTTATATATAAAAAGCCTCACAGCATCTGTCTCTGTCTGTTCCATTATGTAACTTTTTGTAAATAAATGAAAATAAAAAATCATATACATAATATATAATGTATACGTCTGATTTACGATTTTCAAAGAAAGGGCAATCAATCCATTAACAAGTATGTGTTAAATTTGCAGAGTGTTAAATTCTTCATACAATGCTATGTACACTTTAACCTCACTTTCTTTTTTTTTATTACTACTATTTTGTTCTTGTCAAATTATTATTTTTCAAATGAATTTCAAGTCTCCCCTTGGGCTGATCGTTAGCAGTTTAGCATTTTGCAATCACAGCTGTTCATTACCAAAACTAGGCCTATAAATCTGTCTAACAGTACAGTACTTGGGTTTCATTATGGATTCAAGAGACAAAAAAACACAACCAAACAGAAATAGATTACGACACGGAGGAGGACTGTGACAAAATAAGAAGCAATTAAGTGAAAAGATTGAACTGTAAAACATTTGGATTTTAGAGTCTTGGCATTGAAATTGCATGGAGCTAACAAACCAATTTAGGGTGAGGGACATGTTTTTTCTATTTTTTTTTAATTTGTGAAGATATCATTATTGCATTGGAATTTTAAATTTGATACATAGCTATAGCTTTATCGTTAATGCAGGGTTGTGGAATGTTGAGGTTTAGATAAATTATTCTGGTTTTAATTACTAAACCAAAGTATTATACTTCCACAATCTGCTCAATAGACAATATTTGAAGAGTTCAACTGTCTTATTATATATGGCCTGTTTGGGTCGAACAGGATATGATTTTTCTGGTACAAGGGATACACCTAGTACATGTTTCCCTGGTACAAGGGAGTGATGAGAGCAGACATATGACTCTATTTAATAACCTAAGTTATGTTATCTCAGATCTGTAAATACCATAGAGAATTTTAAATAAAAAATCAAGTATAAGGGATGCCATGTCTGTTTTGCTAGTGCAAATATAGGCAGGTGCTCCAGATAGCTGGTAATAGTCTCTCTAAACTATAACTTAGACACTTTTCTACTGGAAGAGAGAAGTCAATGATTGTTTAGCTCTTCTACAAATCCTTATATCCATAAATGAGTAGGGGCATCTACTCCAGTTGTTATGGGCACTTGCAGAAATGAAATGTACCCCCCTAAACTGTGTTTGTCTATCGTCAAACTGTTTAGACTATAGATGCCATTTTGTCTTGTACGCCAGGTCATGCTCCTAATTATTTTGGCATGGCCTTTTCTACTTGCAGTTAACTATTTTATTTTATGGTATTTTTCCTGCTCAAAAAGGACTGCAGTTGTATAGTATATAGTATTACTATCGAAATTCTTTATAGATACTAGTTATTAGTTAGTTGACACAGAATTGGGAGAACAATGAGGCTGCATTAATACAAGAATAAGAGAATAACCTGTCACAGGGGTATGCGATTCAATTATATTGCAAACATATACATATACTTTATTTACTCTGTTTTTTATTGTGGATTATTACGTTTTTATAATTGTCTATATTCAATAAAATATGGTAAAACCAAAAAGTATTCTCAAATATTCTCAATGTTTTATAAAATATAAATAGAGAAATCAGTCTGTACTATTGTTACTATATTTGTAAGGTCAACCCTGCTAAATTATAAGCAGCTGAGACACTATGTATGTAATAGTGGTAGCACAGCGGTTACACAGTGAATTCTAGCAGATGTTACTATTATCTGCTGGGATGTGCAAAGTGTCCATACAATGACACCAGTATATGTGGCAAGGTCTGTGCAATTTAATAGAATTGTCACAGACCAGTAAATGTTCATCATGAATAATGCTGGTGTCTACCCATCACTATCCCCTGCATCTTTCACCTAGGTTTTGTTATGAGCTTAGTTATGTCATTGATGGGCTTGGATGTTCAATTCACTGAAGGGTATATTTCTTTAATAATCCTGAAGCTACAGGAGAGGGAGGCTTGTGACTCCGGACATATTTAGCTTCAGGTCTTTTATGAGCACTGCTATGGATGAAAGGATTTGTATAGCATTTGTATCTACTGAAGTGTGCAGTGAAGGGTGGTTCAAATAAGTATGCCTAGCAAGGGGTTATTGCACATTCTAGTTGGTTTAAAAGAAAGTTAAACTAAAACACAACAGGATAAACACTGACCATATAGTAGAATTGTTGTACCATTTCATTCTTCAGCTGGAATCGCTCTAGAGGACAATGTTTCGGTTTACTTTTTTTTTTTACCAATTAGCAACACTTGTAATTAAATTGGACACTAAGCTTTCTAAATCAAAGTCAAAGGGTAATATATTTGTGTTGAGTCAGAACCCATATATTTCTAATATTCAGAGACCTGTCCATATATAATATACACAAACATACATAATAAATACATTTAATTAATAATTGAACGTACAGACACATTGTTTTCTGCATTTCATCCTGCGGTCACACTATAACTCATTTAATGTATTTTAGTTGTGAAGATGAGAGAGCAGTTGTTAAAATATGAGATGAGGGGATACATGAAACAAGTTCATTATCTCACTGGTAAAAATGTTGCAGACAGGCTTCACCTCCATGGCAAGTTATCCTTTTGTCAGAAGAACAACTGGGGAATAAGGTGCTAATTAGTTTGCCATGAACATGTGCTCCACGTAAATGCCCTTCAAAGAGATATAGCTCAATATCTGTCATAGACAAGGTCAAGGAATAACACATTATCATCAGATTAAATAACTATAATGAGATATCCTTTCTCTCTCTCTCTTTATCGTGCGCACTCTCTCTCTCTCACATGCGCTCTCTTGCGCTCTTTCGCACTCTCTTATGTTCTCTCTTGCTCTCTATCTTGCTCTCTCTCGCACTCTTTCTCACTCTCTCTCGCTCTCCCTCGTGCTCTCTCACACTCTCTCTCTTGTCTGGAGTATGCAGATTTGTGTTTAATAATTCCTCTTTTACCACCCTGATTTTTTTTTTTATAGAAACCCTGCAACTTCTATTTTCCCTCTCACCAAAAAGACCCCTCCCATCTCTGTTTTCTGGCCATAGATAATCCAAGAATACAGTGGCGAGGAGGAGACCGAATAAGAAATTTGGGACAGGCCGAAATAAAATGGATTTTTGAGTTGGATACTCTAATCCCAAGAGGCCTTAATGCCGATTTTGAGCTTTGCCATTTTTTATAATCTTTATATATCAGACTCATCTATATTTTTATTTTTATTTTTATTTTTGTGCCCACTAACAAATAAGAGTTTATAAAGACCATGTTGTCCGGGTGCTTAAAGACCTCTCTATATAAGAATTTTACCTCTATATATATTTTTCTTTTTATGGGATCTGTCTCTTTAAACTCCATGTGCAAACAAATTGAGTTGCCTGTATATGTCTTTTATTGCTATCCATTATACCTCTGTTTTTAACACCTGTTTTATAAACATTAACCTTGTGGTTTATATTAACATTGCTAATACATAAATATTACACTTGATTTGAGATTTAACTCTAACTATTTCTTCTTTTTATTAGAAACCGTTTTTAGTCTGCTGGTTATAATATTTGTTTGTTATGTTTTCATTTTTACTTTTATCATTTATTTATCTTTTAATAAGATTATGCTGTTATTTTATTACATTATGCTGTATTTTTTTATATATATCGTTGGTGGTAAACCATCACTGTGTTGAGAGACATTGTTTTCTGAAAAAGACATTTGTTTAACAAGAATCAGCAGAGTGTGCAGCTCCCACCCTCGTTTGTTTCTCCCAGTTCCCACTTAGACGCCTATTAGTCTCCGTGGCAACACCCTTGGACTAGTTCTATATAATCTTCAAATGTCCCGTGCAGACGTCATCGCCTTGAAGAAGCCCTATTGGGCGTAACGCCTCGCGAGATTTTGGTGACGCTGCACGAGACTTCAATTGCGGAAGTGTTTTTGTCTCCAACAACGGAGCTTGTTTTCACTTGGCGTCCTTCGTTATCCACTACTGCCGGTTTTGGACTACGTACATACTGGACGGACTGGTGATATTTTCGTTTCTGTTTTTACTCTATATGAGCCTTTTATTCCAGTTTTTTATCCAAAGGAAAATTAAAGATTTAAATTTTACCCTAAATTACATCTGATTTCCCAGTATAAATCTACATCTCCTAACTGGGTCTACATCTACCTATTACCAATCACTACACTTGGCTGTGGATGATAGGACTCAAAGTCCTCTAAAGTTTTTCACACTCAGAGCCGGTTTCTAGGCTCTTGAATTTGTGAGTGTATTTTCATTGGGGGACATATCTCCATATTGTATATTACTCCTATATTACTACACATTGTTGTTTTATTTTTTTTCTCTGTTTCTTCCATATGTACTTTCCTGAGATATTATCAGTTTTCTCCAGATAAGTAGAGTTTCTTTGCACAACACATTTTTTCACTTTTTTATTTTCACTCTGTCTTTCTATTGCACACATTGGCTTGATAAGTGGCTACTTACTATTTTTTTATGTATTGGGCACTCAGAGTTTGTCGGTTTTATTCATAATAGGCCATGCTGTAATCCAAAACATTGGCTTATATATGTACCAAGGAATAAAATGTGCATTGTGGTTTATTGACATGTCCTGTGTGTGCAGTTTTCCTGTGGACTGTTTGTGTTTCTGGCATGAACAAAACCTGGTCTTTGATACATGAAGTGAACTGTGTGCAGGCTACGTGGATTCTTTTTTAATATATATAAATATATACCTCCACAATGTCCTGCCAAACAACCAACTAAATCCTTACTTTGTGCCTGGGTGCTGCTTCAGTAGCCCAATACATCAAATTCCAATCAGCATTAGAAGCACTCACAGGACTTGCATATAGCTTTGCATTAGGGATTTTTGTGCAGTTATTACTTGAATATATTCGATAAATGTAGAACCAAATTTGGTGGTGGATGGCAGTGGATTGTGACAAGCCCCTATGCTAGTCGAATCATGTCTCAACAATTGCAGCCTAAAGACTTCTCTTTTTTTTGGGAATTCCAGGCTTGCGTCAATCCACAGGCATCCTATAGCACCCCTCACCCAATTGCATTGGGTGAGTGGGCGTGATTTACAGGCCAGGGACGATCATCACTGGCCTATCATTTTTAACCACCCATTACTGTGATTGAGTGGCCATTTTTCTTTCTTGTATGTATGGGAATTGTCACCAACACATTGCACCAAAAGCCTTGACATATCAGGGTATTGTTGTGAAGTGGTTAATGGTCATATTTTACTAATGTATTTGTATTTTATTTGTCCAAATAATTCTATTGCAAAACAAGTATAGGAAAAAGGTTCTATTTTACCAAGAATCCAGCAATAAGTTCAAAGATTAACTTTCTGGAATAAATTGTAAAAGCATGCATGAGGTAATTGTGGCTGTATATTGCCTGTAGTGTTTACTCTGCACAACAAATGCAACATATTTAGACAGGCAATTTGATTTGCTGGAAACACAGATGTTTATTTTGAGATAACTTACATTTGACTGGCAGTAGAAATATGGAAAATATGTTAGAATTGTTTTTTCCACGCAGAGTACTGTACTGTCTATAAATGGACATATTATGAAACATGTCGAAATATAATCTTAACAATAACAGTTTCATAAAGTATAGTATCTACTCGATAAAGAGAGAATTGCAGGGAACTGACATGGAATTTCAAACATGAGGTCAAAGTAGCTGAGTTGGAAAAATTCCCCCATTCAGCTGCATTGGAGAATGTTTCTAACTCAACTAAATTGGGCTAAAGTTTGAAATTCCCATCACAATTCCTTGCAATGCTCTCTTTATTGAGAAGATCCTGTATTCAAGCTACCCGTTTTGTATTCCTATCCGTTTAACCGTATCATTTGCTATGAATTTCCAGTTCAGTGCATTAGGACTATTTCTATCTATTGTTTATGTTTTAAAGAAAGGAGGAAATGCTTGCTTACTGTTCTCTCCAAGAGTGATAGTAAGACGTGCAGTGTTCACAATTATTTTGGAGCAAGCTCTTTTTTTGTGAGTACCCATTGGTGTGGTCAAAGGATTATAAGTGTAAGTTGTAATGTGCACCTGTTGCTAGAGACAATAGGAACAAAATGGAGCGATTCAGCCACTTGCCATTTTAAAAAGAAAAAGAGATTTGTTCTCTGCTGAAAAAAATAAGTTATACAGATGTCAATGTGTCTCTTCTCATATTAAAAATATGTTCACCTAATCTAGATTTCAGGTATCCAGATGCCCTACTAGCTACATTGAGGCAGGTTAATTATGATATTGGTGGAACAAATACAAAAATGTAATCTTATATTGTCAGCCTGGGGTATTGGAATTATTCTCTGCATGAGACACCTTTATTTCACGTAAACATTATTAGAGGCCAAAATAATCCTGTTGGGTAGGTCTCTTTAGGTTTTTCCATAGTTCATGGTTAATTTGCTCCCAAATTTTTGGCCATACCTTAACACCAATTTGGGTCTGTCTGGTAGACTGGGTTTTAGGAAAGATTCTTTCATCAAAATATGCTAGTGATTCGTTAGAATATGTCACATTTCTTGATGTGTGTTTTTAAAATCATAGACCACAGATGTGGTAAATTAATTGGTTGTGGCTGGTTTGTATATCAGTAGATCAGTTCTATTTGTATTCCAGACTGATTCTATGTAGAGTAGTGGTGGAATATCCCTTTTCCAAAAATTGTTTTAAGATTTGAGTTTGTGACTTATAGGTTTCAAAAAATAGTAGTTGCACCTAAAGCTTTGATTATCTAAACTAACATACTCGTTCACATTGATTGGTTTAACAAAAGTTTTGGTCATTATGGTATTATTATATATAACAATTTCAACATGTATGAAATATATCTTATTCTTCTAATATTCCCCTCTGTAGGATATATACCACTTGTTTAATGTAGTCTGAAAATGAATCTCGTTCATCTGGGGGGCTTATCAACATTATTAAAATATCATCGATGTAAGGTTGTTAGACCACTTGTGTTCAGTCCAAATATATTGTTCCTTCCAGCTTGACATGAATAAGACGGCAAGGGAGAACTCATTGTACCCATAGCCATCCCTTTGTTTTGCAGATAGAAATCACCTTTAAACCAAAAAAAAGTTTGTTCAATAATATAAATTGTATGCTATCTAAGATGAAATTAAGTTGGTCATGCAAAAGGGACTTATCAGATTCAAGAAATTGTTTTATAACAATTGTTTTATAACACTGAGGTTGATGTCACTAGTGGAATCCGTTTTCATCCTAATGACCACTGTTTAGATTTGCCTGGGGGGTAGGTCTGATTTTAAGAAAACTTGGGGAAAATATAGATTATAAGCATTCTTAGATACAAGTACAAAATTACCAAAAAGACATAAACAAATACGGAAATATACTTTCCTATGGAAAGTCGAGATCTGCAAGGACTCCTCCAATCCCAAGTCGAAATCGGAAAGAAACAGAAATCGAAAAATCGAGAAATCGAGAAAAATCTCCAATCTTCTAGCTGGATGCCTCCTCAGATTTAGTTGGAACAGTTTTATATTTTGTGGTATTGAACATGTAAAAATGGGAGTAAGAGAAGGTGACCATGTCAGAAGATTGGCACAAAGGGAAGGTTTCTGGATCCATAAATTAGGAACCATGATGCCATATGGCATTAATTAAGATTTTGACATGGTATGCTTTATCTGATATTATATCACAACCCATATAGATGATTCATAATAGTACACTTCAAGGTTAACAGTTTATTAAATGATATCCAATTAAAATGTATCTGATTAAATATATGTATGTAGTAAATTGATCAGGATTTTATGTGTTAAATATTTCTGCTACACTGTCTTTTTAACTTTCCTTAACGGGTTAAATACTTAAGTGACATTTTTTGCAATTCCTTTTTTTTTCTTTTGAAATCTTGAATTCAATGTATGTAATAGTATTTCCATGTAAGGGCGATTCATCAGTTGTATCCATTCAGTAGAACGTGAATAAACATGTCGATTGTGAATGGAGCTTCGTTTACACACAAGTCTCCATTCATAAAATGGACTTTCGGTTTAAAGTTAATACGAATGGGTAATACGAACTACCCACACAAATCCGACTTAGACATCTATACGACAAGCACAGTTGTTCGGTTTATAGAAACACTACTGGTAATACGAATTCGGTTTATAGTAAAACGAAACTCCATTGATAAATTGAATGAGACAGCGCTCGGTTTATAGTAATACGAAACATAATACGAATGCAACCCAAAGTGTATATACGAAGGCTCTCATTCGGTCATAGATAATACGTATGTAATGATTTAATGAATTCAATTTTTATGTTGTATTTCTTTGAGAAAAACGGACATTATACGCATGCACACATCAATTTACAATGAAACGCATATTGAAACGCACATACAGGTGCAATGAAGACAATGGACATTTAAATTTAAGGTGGAACTGTTTGTTTTAATTAAGTTTATCTGGACGGGATTGGACAATGGAATGGGAGGGGGATATATATAGATGGACTACCTGTTTGCTCATTACAAGTCCACTCTGCTCCTGAGGAAGTCTGTATAGATGAAACGCGTAGAGCGGGGAGTGAGAGGGTTATTATTGTTTTTTATTATACATTTTACCTATTACTACGAAGGTTGCCCGCAGCTGTCATCTCGAGAATTCTTTGGATTCGAGAGTATCCACAAAGCTCCACATTGCATAGAGTGCGATATTCCATCTGGAGGGGGTAACCTTTCTATTTTTATGTGATTTTGCACTTGAGTTGGTTCTCAGTGCCACTTACATTGTGAGTTTGATTTCAATAAATTGTACACTTTTTATACTTTACATAACAGTGTTACACTATTGCATATCCTTTCTATTTGTTCCTATATTCCATATGTCCACCCACGTCTCTGAGGAGGCATCCAGCTAGAAGATTGGAGATTATTCTCGATTTCTCGATTTTTCCATTTCTGTTTCTTTCCAAAGCATTCTTAGATGTCTGATAAAATAAAGTTCTTTATTATTTAGGACTCTCTTCTCCTTACCTCCTTCTATAAGTGTATACAATTATTTCTTAATTAATAGTAAAGGGTCAGTGCTTTTTTTTTTTTTTATGTAGATAATTACAGCAATTGGCAAGTGAGTTCATCTAAGTAGTCTTCTCTATTTAAGACCACTAGTCCCCTTTTACTGGCATTTGTTTGTAATACACTTAGTGCCTGGGATTCATCTTTAGTCAGGTAGCTTTTCCATAGTTTTATATTTTTGATGTTTTTTTAGATCTTTTAAGACCAGAGTTTGAAATATTCGGTGCTGATTTGCAAGTGAAGAGGGGAAACTGGACTTGCTTTTGATGTAGGTATGTTTAAAATCATGCATTTCAGATTCCTACCTCATGTTGGTAGAGCTGCAGAAACATGCCCCCTATATTGCAGAGAAGGGCACATTCAACAGCACTAGCTAATACCAGCACTTTCTCAAACAAAGGCATTCAAACTTCTGCAAAGTTTCTCATTGATGTCACAGATTTTAGGGGGTCCTGTGAAATTATTTTCAATTTAAAACTACGTGAGTACTGTCATTTGTTTTAAAGTAAAATAAAGTGCAGTTATGTTAAAAACTAGTCCAACATACACAGAGGCGACTCTAGACTTTGTAAGGCCTTAAGTGAAACTCGAACATGAGGCCCTAATGGACACTCATAAGCAAAAAAGGATATGCAGACGATAATTAAAATGAACTGTATAAATAGCATATTTTAAAACCAGTCTTAAATTCCAGCAATTAAGAATTCACAGCTCCTTTAATTTTAAATGTTTCATAATTTTTCTACAAATATCTATAAACAAAAGCGCTTGGTATAGCACACATATACACACATAAGTATGCACATACACTTTGTGTGTGCATTTGATCAGCATATGAGTGTATATGTGTGTGCTTGTGTGTGCATCTGATAAGCATATGATTGTGTATGTGTGTACTCGTGTGTGCATCTGATAAGCAAAGGAGTGTGCATGTATGTGTTAGAGTGTGAATCAGATCAGCATATGAGTGTGTATGTGTGTGCATTCGATAAGCAAATGAGTGTGTATGTATGTGCTAGAGTGTGAATCTGATCTGCATATGAGTGTATATGTGTGTGCATTTGATAAGCAAATGAGTGTGTATGTATGTGCTAGAGTGTGAATCTGATCTGCATATGAGTGTGTATGTGTGTGCATTTGATCAGCAAATGAGTGTGTATGTATGTGCTAGTTTTTACGTCTGATCAGCATATGATTGTGTGCCCAGACAGCTTATCACTCCCATCAGGTGTGCCCAAAAAATGAATAACTGTTATCATTGTCTTTATACATGCTACTGTCATATATGACCCCAACCATTATTGTGCCCATAGTCACACTCAATCACAAATACAGTAACACCCCCCCATTCACAGACACAAGCACACACTCATTCACATATACGCTCCGCCAGCACACACTCACTCACAGACACACTCATCAAACACTCACAGACACACTCAGCCAGCACATAAATACTCACAAGCACACTCAGTCACACTCACACAGCCATCACACACCCACACACTCAGCCAGCACACACACACACACACACACACACACACACCATATTTTTGTTTAATGATTTTTATGACTATCAATAGAGGACTGAGATCCACCCAAACTGACATGTCCCCCTCCCTCCCTGTCAGGGAACCTGCATGGAGAAAGAGAGGTTCACACTCTTCAGAGTGGTCTCATAGACCACACATTTCTGGCAACAGAAAAATAAAAACAAGAATGGCAAGGAAGGTTGCATGATGCCGCTTTAAGTGTAAAAACCAAAGTTCAGTGTGACAGAGGGCTTAATGTAGACAGCTTTAAACTCCCCTGTTACCTCAAAGACAATTAGGCAAGTTAGGCAGATGCCAGGCCTTAGACGAGCTTCTTAGATCTAACTTCTAACAATAAATAACCTTGGTGGATCTACCCCTTTAAATAATGGATGAGCACATTGCACACACAATCTTCCAAGTTATAGTTGATGTGGCAAAAATGTATAAGTTGGCGAGTGGTAGACTTAAGAGCAGGAAGCTTGGGTTGGAGAATCTGAGACATGACTTAAACAACATCAGCACTTTCATAAGCAGCTAAAAGGTACAATTCTTTTATAATTTATGTTGGACTGGTTTCCTGAAACATTGCTAGGGTATGTAACAGGGTTTAAAGTTGTGTTTTCGTGTATATGGTTTTGTGTGTGACAGTTGTCCTTTAAAGTACATAGCAAATAAATAATACCATGCAGAAACCACGTGAGAGAAGTGGGCAGGACTAATTGTCGTAAGTGTTTACATGTTATTTATATATATAAAAAAAAGTCTGCAACAAGTAAGGCAGTAAATCACCATCAGTATGGTAACTGTAGTTTAATAAATGCAGATAAACTCAATAAACAGTAGTCAAACTGACAAAAAACATATATGTATGTATAACATCTGAAGTGCTAGACTGTTGTAAGTGAAACAAAACACCACATACTAATGTTGTTAGTAATATGTATAGTTTTTTTAAGTGACAATTCATATCACAGTGATACAGTGAAAACCAGTGAAATATACTGCCGCACATTGTGTTAATGATTGGGTACAATCATTAACCCAACAAACATGGCCGAATTAGAAAATTCCAAACTTAAAAGGGATTCCAGAAGGGCACACTGTGATTATCTTTGAGACGTTCATGTCAGTCTAGGAATGCTTGCCAAGAAGAGATATCCAGATGATTGTGAGTGTTTAGCCAAAGGGAGGAAAATCACAGTTGCATATTAGCCAAGTGGTAGACACCCAAGTCACACACAGTGTTCTGTAAAGATCTAAAAGCCTCTTACTGAGATGCCAGGTGCAAACACTTGATTGAAATGATTTATTACTTTGGAGGGTGAACTATTAAAAGCTTGCATTTATCATAAAAGTCCCTGCTCGCTCAAAACTCAAATCTATTTCATAGACTTTAAATAAAGTAGATACACTACTATTATATAATAAAATTTAAATTATGCATTGAACTGTATAACCAAAACCGTAATTTCCTTCTTGATTTGCAAAATTGTGTGTGTGTATAAAAAAAAAAAAATTTTCTTTTGTCAGGCTGAGTGAATATATGAATATATCCAGCTTATCATCCATTATTTTTTAAAGAAGTAATTATTTGTATTTATCTTTTTCTATTTATCGGTGCTATATATATTTCTTTTTTTTTTTTAAATTTTAATCCAAAATGTCTTTTGCGTACTGTATAGCCACTGATGAGTTGCTCGAGACAGAACTTGATCTGTTTTGAGCAGACGCCGTAATTTCCTGTGTCAGTAGCTCATCTGTAGATCCAAACTACAAAGCAGAGTTATTTTTTATTTTTTTTAACCTTGGCGAAAATCTAACTTGCCTCCTGCTCGTACAAGCAGTGTGGATGGAGCATGAAGATATTTATTGATGTGGCATCTTTGCACCTTTTTTGACCAGGAAGGACATGTAATGTCTGAAACAGCCAGAATAAAAAGTCTCTTGCATCATTCAGAGAGGAAACAGTTAGACATTATAATTTCATTTGAATATACTACATCTAGAGATAAACAGACCTTGAAGTTTATCGATCTGTGAGGGTGGGTCGGGTCTTGGAGGCAGGATTCCTAGAAGCAGAGCACATTTTCTGAGAATTATAGTCCCATCACGGAAAAGGAACGTGTTGCTAATTCTATAGATTCAAAATCCGGTCAATGGAAGACAAAATAAGTATTTAAATTAATATATAACAATCCATCACTAACGATAAATAATATTTCTAATATATCTTTAATGTACATATTTTTACTTTAAGACAAATTACAGGTCTTCTGTAGTTTTCTAAATGCAGTGACCTCATTAAGAGAAAGTCTTTCTCTCTCTGCAGTGGTTTCTGTGCTCCCTATTAAGTTATTACAAAGGATAGGCAAAGTGTCCAATATGAGGACAACAGTGTTCGTGGCAAGGTTTGTGAAGGACCATATAAAATTGTTAGCCAGACTCTAGTAAATGTCCACCACGAGCACTATTGGTACCTACTCCTGGTCATTACTGTGGAGTCAAACTTATCTTTTCCAGTTACTTCGAAATGCAGGGGTCTAGTTTTTCTAGCTGTTTGTGCTATGATATAACATGTGGGAAGCTAAGCAAGACTGTTGCTATAGCAACATCTACAACACTTTTACATGTTGAATGCAGTTTTAGGATATATGAAGTGTTGAGGGAGGAAATTATAATACAAACTGGTATTTTTCTGTTCCTATAATTTTTATATTCTTTTTTATGTTTCATTTTTAAAGATAATGCTAAAATTACAGAAAAAAATAACATGGTTTTAAAGTTTATTGTGTATTATCAAACTCTTTTGACCTCCGGCCTACATAATGTCAACTGGAAAGTGAAAATCCAAGCTGCTAAATGTAACCATTGAGAAAGGTTTTTCTTTTGAAACTGCCATAACATTTTGCTCTTTATAGCTTATTATTTTCGTGTGTGCTCTCTTAAATGTCAAACCTTTAAAAAAAATGTTCAAGAAACAAAACATAAAGACATTATAACTTGTTGCTTCTTTGGTGTTTATTTTCTACTGAGTTCAGTTGAGTTTAGTAGTTAGTAGTACCAAGTTTGACAAGTGGGTGAATTTGTCATATTCTACTCAGGAATGCTTCAGTTTTTGTGTATGCATGTACTTTATTTAGTATTGAGTAGGCCGCATTTGTCTCCTGAACAGCCTAATTCGTCATGGCATGTCATGGATTCAACAAAGTGTTGACACATTTTTGTTCCATCAATAATTATTCATAAAATGTGCTTTATCTAGGAAATGTTTACCACAATTTAGTGCCTGATATGACACTTCCAACATCTCATAAACGGCTGGGATGTGCATGCACTACAATCAGTAGAGCTTACAGAGAACTTTGTGATCCATTTTAAAAAAAGTAATTCAGTAAAGCTCCCATAATTATATAGAAAGTCAATCATAGATTGTTGTACACTGTAGCTTCCATCAGTTTCTAGTTAACCAGACATACATGATATAGTGCAGTTTCCATTAATATACAGGGAGTGCAGAATTATTAGGAAAGTTGTATTTTTGAGGATTCATTTTATTATTGAACAACAACCATGTTCTCAATAAACCCCAAAAACTCATTAATATCAAATCTGAATATTTTTGGAAGTAGTTTTTAGTTTGTTTTTAGTTTTAGCTATTTTAGGGGGATATCTGTGTGTGCAGGTGACTATTACTGTGCATAATTATTAGGCAACTTAACAAAAAACTAATATACCCATTTCAATTATTTATTTTTACCAGTGAAACCAATATAACATCTCAACATTCACAAATATACATTTCTGACATTCAAAAACAAAACAAAAACAAATCAGTGACCAATATAGCCACCTTTCTTTGCAAGGACACTCAAAAGCCTGCCATCCATGGATTCTGTTAGTGTTTTGATCTGTTCACTATCAACATTGCGTGCAGCAGCAACCACAGCCTCCCAGACACTGTTCAGAGAGGTGTACTGTTTTCCCTCCTTGTAAATCTCACATTTGATGATGGACCACAGGTTCTCAATGGGGTTCAGATCAGGTGAACAAGGAGGCCATGTCATTAGATTTTCTTCTTTTATACCCTTTCTTGCCAGCCACACTGTGGAGTACTTGGACGCGTGTGATGGAGCATTGTCCTGCATGAAAATCATGTTTTTCTTGAAGGATGCAGACTTCTTCCTGTACCACTGCGTGAAGAAGGTGTCTTCCAGGAACTGGCAGTAGGACTGGGAGTTGAGCTTGACTCCATCTTCAACCCGAAAAGGCCCCACAAGCTCATCTTTGATGATACCAGCCCAAACCAGTACTCCACCTCCACCTTGCTGGCGTCTGAGTCGGACTGGAGCTCTCTGCCCTTTACCAATCCAGCCACGGGCCCATCCATCTGGCCCATCAAGACTCACTCTCATTTCATCAGTCCATAAAACCTTAGAAAAATCAGTCTTGAGATATTTCTTGGCCCAGTCTTGACGTTTCAGCTTGTGTGTCTTGTTCAGTGGTGGTCGTCTTTCAGCCTTTCTTACCTTGGCCATGTCTCTGAGTATTGCACACCTTGTGCTTTTGGGCACTCTAGTGATGTTGCAGCTCTGAAATATGGCCAAACTGGTGGCAAGTGGCATCGTTGCAGCTGCACGCTTGACTTTTCTCAGTTCATGGGCAGTTATTTTGAGCCTTGGTTTTTCGACACGCTTCTTGCGACCCTGTTGACTATTTTGAATGAAACGCTTGATTGTTCGATGATCACGCTTCAGAAGCTTTGCAATTTTAAGAGTGCTGCATCCCTCTGCAAGATATCTCACTATTTTTGACTTTTCTTTTTTTTTTTTTTTTTTGACACTCAGTGCATTTTGTAGGTTATTGGTTTGTCTCATCATCGTGTCATTATTTTTTGACTTTTCTGAGCCTGTCAAGTCCTTCTTTTGACCCATTTTGCCAAAGGAAAGGAAGTTGCCTAATAATTATGCACACCTGATATAGGGTGTTGATGTCATTATACCACACCCCTTCTCATTACAGAGATGCACATCACCTAATATGCTTAATTGGTAGTAGGCTTTCGAGCCTATACAGCTTGGAGTAAGACAACATGCATAAAGAGGATGATGTGGTCAAAATACTCATTTGCCTAATAATTCTGCACTCCCTGTACACCTAGCAAAACATAGATTGTGGTATATTAGAGTTCCTAATCAGTACATCGTTAACAAGACTCAGCTGCACTCCCCTCCATTGTGTGAGCCTGAGGAAAGTGCATCAGTTGCCTCACCCTCACTACTGCCCTGCACCCGTAATTCTAACATTGCCAATGTTTGACAGTTCACATATTAAAGAGCTACGTGTCAACCATCTGTGGATATTAACAAGCCCCATGGCAATATGACTGTAAACACACAATTACATACCTCCCAAATACTACCACTAATGAATCAGGATGCCGGGGGCAAAGCTTGAGAGGTTGAGTGTCAGCGTTAATGTGCATGTGTGGTAATGCTGTCACTTAACCGGACAGCAGTACAATGAATGCACAGTGTTGCCATTACTCTACCCGAAAGCATGCCTTCCCTGGTGTCCCAGACACTGAAGAATCAGATCAGGGTTGTGGTCCTGAATCCTGTTATTTGGCTACTTGTTTCCATTTTGGTCAGATAGTCCATGCTGGGTAGACCCTTAAGTGCTCATTAATGGACAACACACACTAATAACCAGAAAGTTCTTCAAGATTACATCTAACCATATAAAAACACATGACAGTACTGGCACATCTTAAATGTAAACAAGAGGCGTGGCCAATTACAAAAATGTTAAAAACTGATTTAAAGGAAAAATATTGTAAGAGAAATCTTGCAAGCTTCATGCAAGCTATAGTTTATATGAGTACATTTAATGGGAATTGTACAAATGACAGTTAAACACACACATATGAAAAATAATCCCAAAAAAGCTCTTGCTCTGAAGGGATTAACCCCTTAGCGACAATGGTCGTGTCAGGCACGTCCTTCCGGGAACTCCGTTCATGACAATGGACATGCCTGACATGTCCTGCGGTGAATCAAGCGGTTTTCGTGATCAACAATCGTGAAAACCGCTTTAACGGTGCTGGTCTATTGTCTCGATGCCGAGGCAATAGCCAGCACCAAAATTTCCTCTTTGGGGCACCAACGATCGCCCAACGCAGCATGCTCTGTCAACATGGCTATGCCCTCTTGTGGTCTGAGCTTCGGAAGTGAAAGTAAATTCACTTCCATCACTCTGAATATGCTGCTTGACTGCCTCTAGAGGCAGCAACCAACATAGCAACATATATATATATATATATATATATAAAAATGTAATTAGCTGAAAACTGGTAATATAGTTAGATTAGCCTATAGGGTTAAAATTAAATATTTTTTAGCATAAGGGATAGGGTTGAAATTAAATTAAAATTAAAATATATTAAGGGATAGCATAAGGGTGAGAGTTATGGTTAAATTTAGTGTAAGAATTAAATTAAGGGTTCGGGTTGGGGTCAAAAGGTCAGTATAGGAAAAAACAGAAAAACACTATTTTTGGTTTTTGCCCCACAACTCGCAAAAAAAAAAAAAATGGAAACATGCATATTTCTGAACTTGGGACAACATTTAGAAACTATTTAGATGGGGTCTTTTTTAATGATTGTATTTGTGTAAATTATATTTTAGGTCAAAGTTAGAAAAAGTAGGTTTTTTAAAAATGTTCATCATATTTTATGATGATTTTTGTAGTAAATTATAAGATATGATGAACATAATGGTATCTAATGAAAGCCCTTCTTATGACAATAATAACAACATATAATTTGTGTGGGTACAGTATGTGAGAAAGAAGAAAATTACAGCTAAACACAATCACCCCAGAAATGTCAAAAAGGGATGGACAAACAGAAATGTAGTTGGCTTCTTGGTTATTTGTAGTTAAACACCTGATTTTTTCTTACACTGTGGTCAGAATCTTTTAGCTAAATGACTATGATGAGCCAGCATTCTCTCATTGCCTCTAATGCTTAAAATAGAAATACATGGCAGCTATTAAGAAATGCTTAGCAAGCAACAAAGTTAATTCTGATATTTTGTGATTTATGGGAATAAACATGTTACTCTGGTTACACCTCACTAACGTTGTTTGTGAGGTTGGTTTTCCTTCACACCTCTCCTGCTATCAATATCTGATACACACCTTCCAAATGTCCATGTTTAGGAGGGACCACCCTGTTTTTTTTACACATGTGGTGTATATATAACACATATTTACATTTTAATTAATGAACTGAACTTTAAAGTATATATATGCATATGAATATGCATTAGAAAAAGTTGTCTTTTTACAAACAAGAGTGGTCCTTTGAGTTCCCCATTGTAGATGAACTGCAGTTTGTCATGCTGTCAAAGGCATACACTAATAAGGCTTTATTTATGAGAGAGGGAATTGCATGGAAATTGACAAGGGAAAAGGTCAATGTAGGTCCAGCTCTGTTCGTCTTGCAGTAGTGTCTGATATTGGCTCTGTACAATGCAGTGTTAAGTGGGTCAGATAAAGTGTTCATCTCTCTTAAACGTACCTGTAATTTCTCCTCAACTCACCTGTGACTTACTTCTCAGTAAAAACACCTCATTGTGAAAATTCTGGGTAATTACCCAAAGGTCTATGTGGTTGTACACTCCACATCAGCTAAATCTTTTGTATTATATCCGAAAGAATATTTGGAAGAGTTTTAGTCTTTGAAAAATGCTCCCTCATTTAAAATGTCTTATTATATTATTTCCACAATATTTCTAACAACCATGCCGTGTTTCAACAGGTCGTACTTCCACTACCACAACCAATGCAGTTTTAGATGGCAAGAATGGATCTGTCCACAAACCATCAGTGAAGGCCACAAACTCTGTGACACAAGACTTGAAGACAACATTCCGCTCACCAGTAGCATGGATTCTTGTTGCCGCTCTTGTAGTAACTTGGTCAGGCGTAGCGATTGTAATGTTCGACCTTGTGGACTACAAAGCCCTTGCAGGTATGGTTAAAATATAATGTTATTATAATATTAGATATGTTGTAATGTCACTTGTGTTTTTTTAAATACATTCTAATTTGTATGTTATAAAATGTTGGATACACACTGTTACCTGACAGCAGAGAGTTTCTGGTGATTCATAACTAACCTTAAAACATGTGATGCTAACCTTTTACTATATTTTATTAAGCATTACTTTTTTTTCTTAGTAAAGGCCTCAATGCGAAATGTTATTGGTTATTAGAAACATGTTATTGCTTGAATATAACAATTGTTTTTATAAAGCATTACTACATAAAATGTTATAATTGCGTAATTATATTCTGCTTTCCTCTGGATAACCTATTATTTTCAGGTCTTATAGTATCAGTCTGCTTAAAATATATTAAAGGAGCTATTTCACCAACAATTGCAAAACTCATTTAGTGCCAAATAAAGCGTTTTAGTTTGACAACTTCTTAGTGCTGCTAATATAATCTTGAATTAATTGCTTGCAAGCTGTGGATTTAGGGAATTCATTAAGGGTTGAGCAGTTGAATATTAAAAACTATGTACATTAAAATTTTTATTAAAGCTGTCCAACAACTTGATAGTGAGGTTCAGTAGAATAATGTTAAATATACAATTAGGAACATATTTCCCCTCTTCTGTTTATTGCATACCACTGACAGATTATGTCTCATTTTATTTGCATCTTTTAATATGTCTAGGGGATAAATATTTGTAATTTTCTTATTATTGCAGTTTTACATATTCAGTTATTAGCATAGTGAGATAAAATAATGTATCATATACATTAGGGTAATGCAATCAGCATTGTAACTAGTGCGAAAAAAGGGAATTATTTGGGTATTTATAGTCTGGTCCGAAGAATGAAAAGTTACATCTCTAGCCAAAGTATTAACTTATGTTTCATTTTTTGTTTCAAATATAGACATGGCCTATATTTAAGGACTTAAATGTCCATCTGGGATGCATGTTAATCTTTACAAAAACCACTACCTGCAACCCACAGGTTATATGGCATGTTAATCTTTTCTAGTCACCAGGGTATGTTAATCCCAGTTTAATTGGATGATTGCCCTGAATGTAGACATTTTAAATAGAAATGCTTAACTGAAAGAATATGAATACAAGTAATTTACTGAGCCTTCTTTGCTCCATTTAGTGGTATCAAGGGTGGACATGTTGTTCAGAATCTTGGGTTATAGTAGTCAGATCTTCTTTCTTTTTGCCCAAGATGAAGGAACAGCTGATGCAAGGTAGAACCATAGAGATATCTGGAACACAGCAGGCTCAATTAGGTACTTTATTTGTATTCTTTTGTTAAAGCATTGCTTGCCCTTGAGATACTCTTTCAATTAAACACAAGTTAGTTTTATTCCTATATAACAATTTCCTTCAAGGACAAATTATTTTGACTTTTTTTTTTTACATTTGACAAATTGAATGTGATGTAGCACATCACTGTATTAAACAATTGAGCATTGATTACTCTCAAAGAGGGAGGGAGTAATCTTCTAAAAAAAAAAAAAAAAACTGTTTCACTTAGACAAAAGTCAATTCTACTAAAACTACTATTCAAAAGATATTTAAATTTATCTCAACTAAAACAACAATTTATAGGCTCCCAGTCAGTGTTCTTCGTAATTTGTATTTGGGTGTGTCAGTCATAAACTAATGTGTGAGCACAAAACTTTAAGCTGGTAGGAGACAAGTATCACTTCTCAGCCAAAGTGTTTGGCATGTCATATGTCATTGGCACACTCACACACCAATAGCAGTAATTGTGTCACAGAATTGCAGCTCGATGAAATGGTAGCCTAGAAAATGTATTTTGACATGTGACATGGAAACTCAAAACATGTTTTAAAAGTACAAGCAACTCACAAAAAGTGTTCTGACCAACGACAAATATTTTGTGGGTGTAACTCCCATGTACTTTTGTGACAAAAACGATCCAGAACCAATATACATGAGCCCAAAATACAATACAACTTATCAATTCCCTTAAAACCACATAGTAAGGGTCCCAGAATGTTCCGTGCTCCTTTTAGACCACAAATTTCTAGCATATGTAATGAGCCCATGAAATTCTAGGGGTAGCTGTAACAATCAAAAAATCTTACAATAGCTGAATAGTTGTGTGATAAATAATAACAGAAACTTGAATTCACTAGCCCTATGTATTTTGGAATTGTATTAAATATAACCTTGCAACTACTAGTACATAATATGTGGAAATGTGTATAATGTCATAAGATCTGTGCCATGACCTTGACAATCATGAACCTATATACTTTTAAAATAGAGTAATTTATAAATTAAAATTTAGTAATAAAAATAAATCCTAGGTATGATACAGCAAATGTAATTTTGCTGATGCTGTTGTCTAATTTCCTTTCCTCTAGGTTGCTAGGGAGCATTGTTTAATCTGTTCTTACTTACCTGATGAAGGATTACAGTTATTCATTCGTTTTATTGAAATATTTCTCCTGTCTTTCAAAAAACTTGACAGTGATATTAATTTGTGCTGGAAAATGAATTAATAACTGTTTCTGGTATTGTCATTTTTCCTCTTCTTGTGTATATAATAAAAAGTAAATTTGTATTTAATGTTCATTCCATTTAATGTTTGCTACAAATACAATCCTTTCATTATACAATTTCCCATAAATTTCATGTTTAATTTGATGTTAGGATTGATATGGTAGTAATACAAAAATAACTACAAATGTTATTTATTTCCATCATTAACTTTGTTAGACTATTTACTGTGATATACCAGTAATTTAGTCTTTAGTCTTTGCCTAGTTGCCCTGAATATAACCGATAACCATTGCTTTCTTGACAATGGATAGTCGTATTATTGTTATTTATTAATTTCAACTTCTGGTGAATATGTATCCAGTGTGGTTTAGGAGCTTCAAGTATAAAGTCAAGGTCAAGGCATAATTATAGATTTATATGACTATTTCTTGACCCCTTACTGGACTTCCTTGCTCTCTGGATATGTTGACCCTTAACCTACTTTCCAATATTTCGGCAGGAACCTACAACCTGTCGTAGTTAAGAGTTTAATGTTTTTCTATGCGTATTCACTAACAACCTTGGGAAAACTTTAATTTCAGGTTATCAAAATAATTTGCATAATCATGATAATGAACTACAGAAACTCTCTTCTGATCCAAGTAACAATGGTAAAACAAAAATCAAAAGAATTTTGTTTCTATGATATACCATTCAGCATAAATTAAGCTTTTATATTGCTTCATTTTCTGCTGAATGGAGCTCTTCATTCGACAGAACTGACAGCTCTGCCATTTGATAGTGTAGTTCTATCAGTAACCACTTAATGTGCCAAAATGTTATACTTCAGCTAGAGATACATTTTGCAATTCAGAAGATGATATGTTTTTTTATTTTATTTTAAATGCAGGGTATTATCATTTGAGATGCAAATGTGCCTCTGATCTGAAATTGTAGACATTGACACACTGAGAGGTAATATCTTGGGAAAGATACATAATAGTAAACATCATGTAAACATTTCAATAAGTGTCTTTTGTATCTTAATGCTATTCATTTAAGAAACAAATTCCCACTTTAAATCTTGCATTAACATATGGGTTTATATAACCTAAGTACAGATTATGCTTTATGTGCAGGGGGGATTATCCATTTGCTCACCACCCATGCACTTTAAGTTTAAATCAATGTATTTTGTGTATGTTGAGGGAAATACTGATGCATTTTTGACATAAATCATTTTGATAAATTGAATTTGTCCCCACTTGTGGTGATAGTATTATCATACACTCTTGCTGCTTGTAATGATTATTTGAGAACCGTATTTGAAATTGTAAAATCTTTCCAGTTATTCCTAACCCTTTTCCTTTTTAAGCCCTGTGGCTAAGAAAAACTATCATTTTGTTGCAGCCTCCCATAAAGAAGGTAAGGATTTCAGTATATGCCACATAATGTACAGTGTTACATTTCAACATCTGTTTAAAGGAAGACAAAAAAGATTGCTTAGTGTTCTATGCCAAAGCACAAGGCCTAATGATTATTATCACCCATGCCTCCATGCCTGTTGTGAATTCTGAGGGCCCCTTACTCTTAAACATGTTAAATGGTGGTCTGCCATTCGCTGTTTGTAATTCTGAGGAAGCCAGTGATATAACAAGTAGTTGTATTCCATGGCCAACTAGATTGCAAGAGTTCTTTTTTTACTATTTATGACATCTTCCACTCTGACTGATTTGTCACCTATCAAAACTACAGGTAGTAACTTGGTGTGCCATATTATACAATCTGACAATGTTGTTTTGGGATTTTATCAGCAGATTCAGTTGGTTATAGTAGTTTGAAGTTCATAATCTATGGTCTATTCCCAAAACAATGAACTAGTAGTAAACTGATGTTGGAGTTTTTCACCTATTGTCAAATATGTACAACTTTCTCACTTCTCAACAGTTCATGGTGTGGTGAATAGATTTGACTGTGTTGAGTGATATCTTTATTTAGTCCCCATTAATAAGTTTGTGTACCCTAAAATCACTTACAGGTTTAAACAGTGGATGTTCATGGCAAAGTGCTAACACATCTCCTTCCTTTTCTATTGTTTTTATGACTGTTCCTGGCACAACTATCAATAGCCACCTATTCTCAGTACTGTGATGACCCCTGTTTACCGCCCGGTAAAGATCTTTCTGTCTGCAGTGTTTCCTCTTTGTTTGGTTTGCTTTTGCTGTTTTTTTTTTTTTTTAATTCACACATGTCAGCGTTACCATTTTATGATAGCATCATTATCCGAATGGCATGAGCAGTTTTGCAAAAGCTTTGTGTATAAAGATATCAATAAGATGTATTTTACAATTTTAAGAAACACTTTGTGACAGGAAAAGTGCAGTAAATTAAACTCATCATTTGCCTTTTTGTACCTGAACACAGTTAAGGTTATATTATGTTATTGTGTTCAAAAAATTCATAGAAAAAAAAGCAAATAACTGTGTTAATAACACACAAAATTATCTATAATACAGTTGTTGCCATTATGAATACACAGTTGTTGCACTGAATAAATGTGTATACAGATATATCCAAAGAAAGTGCACTCAGCTTACAAAAATTCTCATTACCGAGAGGCGCTGCGTATATATATATGTGTGTGTACAGTATGTATGTTTACATATATATGTACTCTAAATGGCCACCAGAATGAAATGTTCACAATGATGTACAGGCCAAAATCTATGCAGAAGCAATGTAGGCCCTCATTTGCCAAGGGTATCAATCCTGAAGGCCATCTGTTGAACAGTTCCTCTGTATTTTCACAGTGTCATTGTCCAATAGCTTGAGAGTACTGAATTCACAAGACATTGCTTAATTACAAACAAAGAAAGTAACATTCCATGACTCAGTGATGATAACTGTTCACATAATAGATGTTTTAGTAATGACTTAGGTATTTTATCACCCTAGACTTCTGTCGTGGGTCTTGTTATGTAAAGCCTATGTAAAGGAACTATAGAACGATGCTTGAAAGAAATTAGAGGTCAAGCTCCTTAATAGGGATGCATATCGCAAGTAGGATTACTTACATTCCTGTTATTGTTGGGGTGAATTGAAGGTCACTTTGGTACTTCCCTAACATTAACAAAAAGTAATTGTTACATATTAAAATGTATTAACATGGCTACATTGTTGATATATAGCATAAACCTCACTCATCAAAAGTGCCATATATGTTGAAGGAAACTAGCTAAAATATCACTGGAGAAAAATGGCATTATGACTTGTTGCTTCGAGGTGTGTCTGTCACTTCTATGTGTTCTTTTGCATATTATGACAAGTCACAGACACCCAAGCAGAAAATGTACTGTGTTTTGCAATTTGGTATTAATTGCAGTATTCTCGCAATTAATGTTTGTGGGAGCTCTGAGCATGATTCGTGTCCATGTGCAGTCTAACCAGTGCATGCCTCTATGTGCAGCGGTTTCATTAGTCTATATGAGATTAGGTTCCTATATAGTATAGAGTCAAACTAAAAGTGGTTAGACAACACTTCATGAAAAAAACTCATCACCTGTACATGTTATTTAAAGAGTCATAGATAAACATCATTACACACACACTTCTCACTGTCCCTCTTCTGGATCTCATTCCAACCCTTATGTCCCTCTTTTTAAGAACTCAGGATATCTTGTGTATATAAATGAATCACCAAGCTCTGCTGCAACAAAAGTATATGATGGGTTTTTCATTTGGATAGGGTAAACAATTTACTTGAAGTTGCAATAAACATTAGCCAAACTGTCTTATTTTATGCGGAGCAGTCCCCACCAGAAAGAATGAATTCTGCGTGTGCGCGGAGTTGTATGCATGTACAGTTAGGTTGCCATGGTGAGTGACGACAGTTCTACTGCACATGTGGAGTATGTACCACTGACAATCTCTCTCTGAAGTCAAGCCCTCTAGCATCCCACATTACTGGGAGCACACTGCGAAGTATTAACATTATTAATTACACAGATAGCCATCAGTAATGAGGTCAGCTGATCTTGCCACTAAAACATTTTTCTAAAACCAAAATGTCCATAATTGGTCAAGTTTACACACAGAAATGTTGAGATTTATAATATTCCATTCGTATGTCATATTATACAGTAGATTGGATACTGTTCCCAAACTTCTCCTTACTGAATACTTGGAATCAATGCAGTTTTTTTTTTTTTTCAAAAGCATTGAAACTATATTTGAATACTTTCACACAGAAATAGATTTCATTCAGACAACTCTGTTTACAGGAGAGAAAAAAAAATGTTATTATGCAAATGTATCTTTGAAATCTTTAATGAATTCAAATGTATTGCAAACATTTCCAACTATGCTTTTTGTGAACATCCATCAACCAGACCGGTAGCACTAATACAATTCTTAAACTGTATTTTATATAATCAGCTGTGAAGTAATTTAGTGCCCAGTTTCAGGCCACATGTTTCATAAAAGCTTTGTAAAAGAGTGTCAACATCTGACCATTCATGGCCAGAGGACTAGCCCACTGGATCGTACAGTCCCCTGATAACATTGGGGATCCAGCTCTACACTAATGCATTTGTTGCATAACATCATAGCAAGGTCACATGTCTCCCAACAATGACCCTGCATTGATGTAGAGCACACTTTAATCTGTATGCTGGTCTCCAGCATTATCATAGCACATGATGGTACATGAGTGTCTCCAAACTGTCCCGCCTTGCGTGGGTTAGTCCAAATGTTGGGACAATCTTGTTGTCCCACTGAGCTCTACCTCTTTCTGAGTTTTCGGGATAGAGGTAGAGTTCTGCAAACTGCAGTTGTAGCAAATTTGTATTTTCTTCATTCAAGGTATAAACAATGTTTAGATGACCCCTTAATGGTGAACAGCTTTAACTGAATAGCCAATGTATCAGCAATAACTAGACTTTTGAGACTGAACATCAATCCTCTGATGCATACTACTAGCCACAAGTCATCATCAGACAGAGTGCACACACTGTGCCAATGACGTTTTTTAAATTGTATGAAACCTACATCATTTTAGAGATACATTTATTTCCAGTATTCCAAGCATTTATCTGGCTGTCTTACAAGTATTTCTTAAGTATTTTTAATATTATTCCTTTAGTTGCATTACCCTCTTAATAGTCATATACATATTTTTTAAAATTTTTACTACTATTATTATTGACAGACCAACATGTCTGTTCCATAAACACAAAATAAAAATGTGATTTTATTAGTTAGAATTAATCTTGGGGCAGGGAAAAGCAATGTGTTTGTGGTAAGTTCTGCAAAGATCCATAGAACCAGTAAATATCCGCCATAACCAGTGTTGGAGCCTACCCCCCCTCTTACGGGTCTTTGCACTAAAAGGTGAGTTGCAGGTGAGATGAAGTGAGTTGAGTGAGATGAACATTTAATCTCGCCAATTTATATTTACATTGTGTAGGGACAAACCTGGTGAGTTTGCTTAGCGGGAGAAACTCAACCAGGTGTTCTTACTTGCAACTCACCTTTTAGTGAATAGACCCCTTAGAGTCTTTTTTTTTTTTTAAATGAAGTGTGGTGAGCTGACTTTTAGTGGAAATCAAGCATGATTTTGGCAATTCCCAAGGAAGCTATTCTCTACAGGTCAAGTGAACACAAATCAGCCATTAATAGCTATGTTGGAAAAATAGGAAAGTGTTTGCAGTTCACTTTTCATTTCACTTTTAGTGAATAGATAATCTTGTTAATTCGCCACAATTCATTGTTTAGTGAAGTGATATCCTCATTACATTACATTAGCATGTATTTATATAGTGCCAACAAGTTATGTAGCAATTGATACAGAGTACAGAAGGGAGATACATACTATATTAGACAAACTGAGACAGACTAATAGAAAAAGTATTTCAAGCTGACATTAGAAAGGAACTAATGAAACACACTACAAATGTGAATTGATAGTAATATTCCTGTTATGTATAAAGTGTCATTGATTGATTTTTCTGAGTTATGTATAAATTTATAATGCTCTTTAACAAATGATCATATGTTTGAAAACAGTCCATATATAATCCATTTTATGTCAATTTAGTTTTGGTTATATTGCTATGAATGTAGTACATTAAATTGTCAAATGTTGATACTGAGTGATATTTAATTTTGTGTCAGAATATAGTATAATATAGTAATCATTTCGGAAATTACTGGAATTTTGTGCAACCCACAGTTAATTTCATTCCAGAACCTGCCCAATGCATAAGTTCAGTCCTTCATTCTGCTGAAGGGGGATTGAAACTTGAAAAAGACAATATTCCCCTATTCAAATTAACCTTATAGTTGCATTGAGTTTTGGTCCAATGTGCTGAAACTTTCAGGTTATTATGTGCTCCCTCTTCTGCTCCAGCACTGGCATCTTGTGTGTAACTCCTCTGAGGCTCTGACTGTATTCCTCTTCTCACTGTTCACCTGCTCTTTCTGTTATTCATTACTGTCAACATTCACATTCTCTATAGTATTTTCATTTATATTCACTCCCGCTCTACTTTTACTCTTTATAATTTTTCACATTCATAATCCATTTAGCATTCACTCCTATATGAAGGGAATTTTCCCTAACTGTTAAGATTTGCATTGACATTTCCAATCTGTCCGTATTCACATTCAAATTATTATTTGTATTCCCAAATAATTTCCTTGGTCACATTTTGGTTGAATGACATGGTCCTTTGCATTTAGCAATATAGTGCATAGACCCCATGTCTAAACTTGAAGTGTCAGAGTTGACATACAGATGCAAAAACTTCCTTTAATAGTCATATTATTGTATTTCTTACTTTTGAAAAGGGAGCAGTCACCATGCACAAATAGATATATTAATTGAATTCCCAAAACCAAGGCACACATGCCAATCCAGTATCTGTGGACATGCACATTGAAAATTATTTTTTGGATCTGAGAGTGAATGGCAGGACTTAACATAAATAGGGTGAATTAAGTTGTTTTCATTTCCTCTTTTTAACCATGATAGCACACTCCATGTATACACTGGATGTGTGTACAGATTGCCAAATACGACATGTGCTCTATGAATCTTTGCAGATCATGGGGAGCTATTTGCTAAAACTAGACTCTGACACCCCAAACTGGACTTATTAATTGCCACCCCAACACCTCAATATCATATATGTTAGGTGTCATAAAGTAATAACAGCCAGACAAAACAGCAGTATACGGCAGAAGACTGCCGTATTGTGCCACACTGGATTCCTAGCAATTGTCAAATTTGATTTTATCTTCAACAATAATTACATATTTAAATTGTACCAGGTCTGCAGAGGTTTTTATTTTTTTGTGTGTTAAATACTATACTGTGGAAAATCTTCATTGGTCCTTCACCCTCTAATGGGGTCAGCACTGATAAATGAAATCATTAGTTGCTGAAAGGTTATCATTATTTTGCTGTCAGAAAACAGCATTAGGAAGATTATCAACATAGACACTTCACCTTTTTAACTGTATTGGGCTTTGGTGCAGTAACACTGACACACACTAAACATGTACTATACCTAATACATCAATAGGACAATAGAACATTCACTTAACTCGGTTAATATGAGCTCAAGTTTCACACTTTGGGATTTGCTTTCCTATTAGAGGATGTTATCATGGTATGCCATGAACATATTCTGCTCCCTTACATATAATATGTGAAGCAACCATTCCTCCAGAATAGCAGACATCAAATGTATTGATGGGAATTGAATAGTATGCCAGGAATCACAACCAAGAGCTCAGTGCAGCTAAAATAATATATCTATATATATGAGATGCTTAGATACAATTCAAGTGTAAATTCACTCCCGAGGCTAGACCGTTAAAACTTCACATTTAGTTTTCATTCTGTTAAAAAAGTTGACTCTCATAGCCACAGAAATTGAGTAGATTCAAGAACAGAAGCATTTCAGTAACACTTAACCCGGTGACTTATGTGTTTCATCTTAGTGATAGTCTTAACTATGAGTAGCCTATGAGTAAGTCCCTAAAAGGTGAAAAGAAAGTCAGTTCCCCCAGAACAGAAGAATCCTAACGGGAAACTGCCGTCTGACATGTTTTTTGTCTTGGTTTGGTATATGTCTTTATCAGAAACAACATTGTGATTTAAAATATAAACAAAGAATCCTAACTTTGAAGCAAATATTCCTTTTAGCCGAAGTTGTTTCCTTTATGTCCATAGTGTACAATCACCCTGTTGTCCATGGGAAGGCCTGTAGAACTTAATTACTTTGTCCATCCCAAAGTCTTGTAAATGTCCATCATGAAAGATGTTTTTCCTTCCCTTCATAGCATAATTATTTTACCTCTCATTTGTTGGGTTAGGTAATCAAATATAGCCAAATGGTCACTTTTGAAGACAAGGTCGTAAATCCAGTCAGAGTTTTAAATTGGTTAACACTGTCCCACTGAATTCCATTTTGTTTACAAAAGATGAGTGCCAGCATTCAGTAATACTCAAGGTGTCAAAAAATGGTTTCTTCCAGTATTTAATTATATGTGTTGTGCTTCATTAAGGTCTCTCTGCAGCTTTCTTGCATGCATCTGGTGCCTCACATGGCAGCTCAAGCTGAATGTTTACCTAGCATGTTTAGAGCAATACTGCAGTTAGAAATGGCGGTAAGCAAATCCAAAACTGCTTCATTTATTGATCAGTTCGTGTCAAAATGGATCCCAGTAAAGCATTGCATATTCAGCTGGATATAGTGATTTTATACTATAATACAATTCTTTATACTTAGTTTGACAGTTTTCTTAGGTAACATCATTAATTAAAATATGTATTGGTTTTCCTATGGTCTATAAAGAGATCACATCATCTATATAGAACAAAATGTCCAAGGTCAGAAGATCAGAATGTTGTAACTTCTTGCTATAATCTGGAAGGTGAATGCAGTTAACACTTTGCCCTGAACTACACTAAACATCAAAATACATGTATTACTCAACAACAACTCCCAGGATGCAACGTCAGCCTTTAGCTCCCTTGGCATCAAGGGAAGTGTAGTCCAGTAACAGAAGGAAAGTGAGCCCAAGTTTAATTGGTGAAGTCTATTTAAAGATAGACAACAAGTCTATTTTAGTTATATCTTCTGTTGAGCAGGAAAGGTACTGTAATCCAACTTTTTATTTAATTAATTAAGATTGGCATTTGAGTGTGCTCTTGCAAGTTTGGAAGTCATATGATATCATTTTTGTTATTATATTTAGAAATCTGTATGTTGTTGTATTTTATGTATTGCCTGTATTATTTTTATATATGTGTGAAGTGTGGGTAAGATGTGCTCTCAATCCATGGTCTCTCATCTAGAGGATTTTGAATAAATTATATATTTTTTCCTAGTCTGCATTTTCAGTGGAGACCTTCAGTTTATAGGTTAGGAGTGCCTTATTAACAGCCCCCCATTTATGACTGCAGCCCCCTTGTAGGCAAGGCAGTTCAGTTTCTTTTCTATTCTCTTTGGGTCTGCAGGCACCCATCCCCCACTGCAAATTTTGAGGCAGTGAAAAATGGGGGGTGATTTAACCTAGGTTTCCTTATATTAGGGTAGATGTAGGGTGGCAGTTTGGCACTGAAGTCATATGATGGCCAAGGAGAGTTGGTACTGTTGAGAATGTTTGCTCGTGTCTGTCCTAGATCAGGCTAGTATGGCCACTTTATGTCCCTGTTTGCCTCAGAGTAAGAATAAGCCCTGAAATTTATTTCTAAAATAAAATAGAACAAAATTAGTAATTCTTAGATGTAAATAATGATGAAAATGTGTGTCAACTTTTATGAATTCTGACAATGGTTACCATTACCATTAAATTATTCTCTCTTTTATTCATGATTCATGGAAGGTCTATGTTGTATGTAATATTGGTTTGCTTGTTAAAAAAAAACTATATCAACTTGATGCAATTTGTTTTTCGTTTAAGGAAACATGAGAACTAAAGTGACGCAAACTCAATGGAATTGTAAGGAGCTCGTTTTCATGCCTTTTTTGTTTTAAACTATGTATTTAGGAGGTTCTATTAACAAGTTCAGGAATGACCCAGTCAAACTCATACATCAAGCTGTGGACGACACCACTGATTGGCTGTATGCCTGCTTTTCTACTATTTCTGACATCATATCCCTCGATGATGAACTTAAAGGTATTTATTGACAGTATGTTAGAGTTATTTTGGTAGCTTATGCCATATATAAATTTAATATAAGTTATAATTGCAGGATAGACATAGCAACCCTCACTATTTTTATTTTATTCAATAATAACATTCTTTATTTTAACTATCATTAAATCCCTGATAAAAATCCATCTTATTACAATGAAACTGACTTATGTTCCTTAAAATGATACAAAAAGACAAAATGATATTTATAAGCAGAACTAGATTTACTTCATCGATTGGAATGGAACAGTAAATTCCCCTGAGTACACAGCCAGCTACGCCACAAGATCTCTAGGTAATGCATACATTATACTAAATATATGCTAATTGAAAAGCACTGTGTAATGCTCAGTGGAAAGTAGAACAACAGTTATTTGAAAGGTAGAGTGATTGAAAATAGAGAGCAATAAGGATAGGCCAATTTAACCAAGATCAATTTCAATTCATTATGGGGAAGTGTCTAATGAAGAATGAGCATTGATTAGTAAGGTTTTTGAACCGACTGTCATTTATAGGATCGCTGAAATATTGCCAAATAACATGCTCATAACATTAACTTTAAGCCAAGGTTTGCGTCCTGAATCAAACATTTAGCAGAGGGACATTAATATCTGTTGCTATATTTTACATTTCCCTTTCTAACATTTCTGCATAATACAAACAATACAGAGAAACATAATTATAGATAGGAGATGCTAGTGAAAGAACAGTTACCAATTTCTAAACTTGAAATCTATGTACAAATGCAAATGATATGACACATTTATTTGCTATGACTTTGATACTCCTAGTTTATAGTATACATTTAAAGTGCAATTGATTTACCAATACTTTTAAGAAAAAATATTAACTTAAAGGGACTGTACCACCTAAACATTGTTTTTACTGTGAATGTAGAGAATAAAAGATGATAGAAGCTGATATATACATTGTGTTACCAGAATTGCAAGTGAATAGCTATATTAGGAGAAAACTGTGTTTTTTTAAATGTGCCTGTGGAGTCTCCTGTTTATGACTTCATCTTTGGCTTGATATACAAATGTACTTATTTTCAATGTAAAATGTGTCATTTGCCTCTTAAGCCACACATGAACTGAAGACTCCACAGACATATTTCAAACACGTGTCTCCTCATTTTGGCATTTGCTTGCAATTGGGCTAACATAATGTATAGATAATTTTAATTTACTTTACTTTTCATATTACGCTCTAAATGTATAGTAAAACCAAGGTTCAGGTCATACAGTTCCTTTAAATAAACATAACACTAGGGAGCTTTTTTTATTAAAACTGAGTTGAGGTAAGATTTAAGTTTACTGACATGCAAGTTCAAATCCTCGTAAGTAAATATAACACTAATTACAGAAGAGCACACAGAGAGACACACTAATGACTATTAATGACTAAAACTAAGTTACAGGTGATGTGAGGTAAGATGTACCACTTATTTCAATGACGTGTATTATGAAGGGCCAACCCTAGTGCAAAAACAGAGTTTTCCCTCCAAAAATCATTCTTTAAATCTAACTATGCATTTTGCAGATGAATTGATCTCTTATAACAGGAGAAACCTATTAGGTATTTCCCTGCACAATGTATTATTAAGTCAGTGAGATGAAATGTTTAACTCACGTCAACTCATACATAGTGGAACTCAGGAACTTATAGATGGATGTACAATAAATGTCATCCTGGTATTTAGATAGCTGTAGGTAGTGACAGATAATTTATTATTGTAAAATAGAGCATGATACTTTGAAAAAGATTCAAACAGTTGTCACACATGTTAGTCATGAGATACAATTAATGAATTAAAGTGAACCTGAAATTGGGGAAAAAGTACATTTTCAAGACCAAGACTTTTCATCTTGCCAAGTTAGCAGCAACTGTATAAATGAAACTGGACAGATTAAATGGACTGCATGATTTTTATCTGTCAACACATTCTATGTAAATCAGAGGTTTTCTGTCTACTTCTGTATGCATTTGAGTGGTCTGCATGATCTTAGAATGTATGTGAGTATGGTGAGTGATGCTTTAAGAGTGCATGAGCATGCAACTTACTTTTTTGAGAATGAGAAAGGAAAATCAGGAAAACGTATAATTTCATCTGCCATTTTTACCAACTGAGGCAAAACTCATTATACATTCATTTGTAGGTTTAATTTAATGTCACCAAAAAGTTGACCTTGGGACCATGCCATGCTGACCATAAAAATGGACATTTTTAAGTTTTTTAGGCAGTTGTGCAAAATCGATTATTTTGTCAAGTTTAAATTGATTACTAAGACATAGTTACCTAACACAATATTCATATCGATAAAGTATGCTTATCATCTTTGTTCTTTTCCTAGAAATATATAATATAATTAGAATTATGGAACCTAAAAGTGGCCACATTCCAGAATAATGGAACCTAACAGTGGCCAAATTTGGTTGGCAAACTTTTTGCCAAATTCAGGGCAAATTGGAGGCATTTCAGTGATGGCTGAATTTGTTATTTGAAGGGCAATGTCTGAAATGATCTGAATTGCCAAAACAGTGTACCGAAATTTGTGGGGAAATTTGGAATTACATGAATCAACCCCTAAGATGTTTATGTAATACATAATTGTTATATATTTTATATTTTGAAATGATGGTTGTCATAGTGGCCTTAAATATAGAGAAGCTTTCACAGATGTAGGTATAAAAATTCCCAGAGACCCTGCTGATTTCTTAAAAATGTATATTATTCATCAAACATAAATTATAAAAAATAAAAAAATGACTCCATATCTGGTCCAAATATGATCTAACATGGCAATGAAGAATTGCTGTTATATGATTTTCGCACAACTTCAATATTACTCCCATCACACATGTTAGAAAATCTTCAAACAGAGATTTCTAAATGTATGTGGAATAAGAAAAAAAGTTAGATTATCATGAAAAAATACCAAACATCAAATTATTATTCTACAAAGCTACAAACAGTGTTCAAATAATGTTAGCCAAAATCTCTTGGGTTGACTTGGAATATGATGTTATAGATCCATATACCTTCCAACAATTACTTTGCACTGACCAAAAAATCTATCATTACTTAAGTCATCCAGTGCCTCAATGTTGGCTAAATAATTAAGATATGATCAGATGTCATGCACAACCAAAGTAATCCCTGTTACAGTTTTTGAAAATGAAATCTTTAATTTACCCGTATGTATGTATTTATCTTTTTTAAAACCTTCAATATAAATAAATATAACTGTGTAATAATTAATGTGCTGGTTCTACAAGCTATACTTCCGGTTTGACTAGTAATTTGTCATAAATGTGTTTTTACATATATTCATCTATTTGTTTCCTTTTTATATGATGAGGTTTAAATACATTTCCACTACCATTTAATTTATGTTAAAATCCTTGTTGGTGAGCTCTAAATTCTGCCCTAAATCATTCTTACCAAATAACTTCAATTTTCTAATAGTTTATAATACAATACCATTTCCTATTCATCTATATTATCCTTATATCCAAATATAATTCAGACTGACTACTTTAAATACAAAATAAGGATGGATAATTTGTTATTTTATGGACCTAACCCCTACAGTACTACAGGTAATAATTAATGCATAATACTTTGGGATTTAGAAGGATCTGGTGAACTTCTTTGACTGTAGAACATCATTATGTACTTATTTATTTATTTATTTAGTTTTATTTTAAATTATATTTTTATTGAGTTTTTATTTTCATAACAGTGTTAATACGTTTCATAAAAATAGACATAAAAGATTTTTCCATATGAAAGAAATAAAACATGAACTGACTTAGGAGAACAAGTGTGCAGCTTATGTATACCGTTGAATATGCTGACATCCCAGCCGGTTCCAACATTAAGAAGTCACGACTAACTTTCTTCTTCCCCAAACTTAGCCCTCTTAGCAGGGGTAGGAACACCAATACAACAAATTCCAAACATTCCAACCAATCAATTGTTATGGGTTCAGAGAGGGACCATCCACAAAGGATATCTCCATTATAAGTAAATAGCCACCTCTCTGGATCCATTAGAAATATAATTAAAATATTTAGTACTGTTTTTTTTTTAAACAACACGAGTATCTCACATCAAAATAGACAAAAATGATTCATGTTCCATACGGCAGAAATAAAACCTAGAAATAGGTGAGCCCATTCTGACATTAAGAACTAGGGGCTATTCGTAAGTTAGATTACTTGAGGACATATTCTTGGGGGCATACACACCAAGTGAGCTTGTACCTCCTCCCCCAATATTATTATATGGTCAGATTATTAAGACAACAAACATCCTATAGGGTGGTCAGTATATCCGGTAGGTGACCATTCAATATAGTGATATCTAGCATTGACTACATCTACTCTCACCTGGGCTGGCCCTTGTAGCGAGAGTTGGAATATCTACCAACAGGTATGTAACATCAAAACATAACTGTTGTGGGTTCAGAGAGTGAGCTTCTATCAGTAAGATCTCACAGTGAGTATAGTGTCCTCACTCTGAATCCAAAAGAACATGAACAACTTATATAATATGAACGGCATTAGTTAAGAACAGCGGTTAGGGGGAGACAGGAAGATATCAGGTTTAGGAGGAGAGCAATGTGAGAAAGAAAAAAGAAAAGAAGAAGCTAGAGCAGAAAGAAGAAAAGGAGCTGCAATTACTCAAGATGCAGGAGAAGGGACAGACATAGGGGGGCGAAAATGCGGAGCATGGCATTATGTTCGTGTTAAATTTGGGCAATAATAATGGGAAATTTCAAAGTCTTTCATCCTCGTCTTCTAGGGGACTTCAATGGATTCATCTGCACTGCTGCCGCCTGGGCTCCACGAAGAGGGGGGCGTAAAGGGTGGCGCATGTTGATTTAAGGGTCTTGCCGGGAGGGTAGGCATGGGAGGCAAGGAGAGATCCGAGAGGAAGGACCGAGTCTCTCGAACATCGGTTAGGCGGTGCGTCAATCCATCTTTGCGGACCAAAAGAGAGCGAGCCAGGCCCCATTGGTATTGTACCTGCAGGGTACGGAGATGAGTGGTTAGAGGACGTAGTGAACATCTTCAGGCAACCGTCGGATGGGTCAAGTCCAGGAATGCTTGCAAGTTGTGGGACTCAAACTTGACTGGGTTGGGGCCCTGGAACCTTGCCAGGAAAAAGGACTTGTCTGTAAAACTTCGGAATTGGATTATAATGTCCCTAGGGGAGTCTGGCGGCGCAGCTGTGGCTTTTGCCACTCGGAACATGTCATCGAAACGCAGTGGCCTCCCTTGAGTAGTGGGTGAGAGTTGTGCCAATAGCCGTCTTATGAGATTCGGTACTTCTTGTAGGTCAATTCCTTCGCCAACACCATGCAACCTTATATTTTTTTGCGATGTGATCTATTTTCTAGTTCCTCAAGTTTAAGGTGAAGCGAGTCCTGTTGCTTGTCGAGGGCTCTATAGTGTTTCCCCAGTTTTTCTACCTTAGAGTCAGAGATCTTTTTCTCAGTTTCCAAGTGTGTCACTTTGGTCTCCAAAGCATGGATATTACATTGAATGTCCGCCACTCCATGATCAATTATTTGCTTTACTTCGGCGATAAGCAGTTGAAAGTCCTCTCTTGTGATTGGGGAATCTGCTTTAGCCTCAGCTGATGCTGGAGGTGAGTAATGGTGTGGTCCAGTCTCCAGTAAAGGAGAGTCCTCATAGTCGGAGTCTTCTGAGACGTCCGGCGTGTCGCCGGGTATGAGCATATCTTGATTCAGAGACCTGGGGGGTCTGGTTAGCAGTACCCCTATGTCGTGAGACTCTGGCCCAGGTTTAGGCTTTCTGGACTTCTTACCCATGGTGAGTATAGTCACTTGACAGGTAGGACCCTCTCAGCAAGGCCACTCTTTCTAGACAGTTAGTGGTTTGAAACCCTCATAGGTAAGTAGTCTGTCCAAGGTAGAGAGTGTGCTCTCTCAAGGCTTGGAGTTGAAAGCTCCTGATATGTGTACTCTCCAGGGCCAACCAGACATACAACATAGCGGTGTTTGTTGGCCTGCCATTTTTCCAGTGTGGAAGGGGGGTCAGTGTGATGCAGTGTCTCTCAGGGCTAGGGCTGCCCGTATGGGAACAGAAGCAGGCAGTTTGAATAAAATCGACTTTTCTAGATAGAGCACCCCGCGATCGGGGTAGTGTGTGCGTGGTAGTCAGGATTTTCAACCGAGTGATCAGTTTTAAAGATACCTGAGTGCCTTGCTTGCTTGTGTCCCTTGGAGCCTTCGGCTAATTGAGAGGTGAAGAGAGAGAATCGCAGGGAGGTCATTTTGGGGGCTTATTTCAGTCAGTTTTGGGCCTGGTTGGTACCTGAGACCCCCGGCCGGCAGTGGATGATCAACTAAGGGATATAGATCAATTGCCCTTGCTGTGTGGAGTAGTCCTGAGCCTTCTTGTGCACCGCTGAGTAGTAGAAAACAATGATTTTTGCTGGATGGTAAAAGGCCTCAGAGGAGAGAGCAGGGTACACGTCTTGTCATCATGGCCTCTGACCAGAATCGAAGACAGGCACTTTTGAGAACAGCTGTCCAGCTGAGATATAGCTCGTGTAGCAAAATAAATGTGGGCCAAACCTCACACAGATTAAAGTCAGACTCAATCTATTTATTTAGTTTTATATATTTCTTTTGTATACCATGATGTCAAAGTTACTTAATAATAATGAACTGAATCTGAAGCCGCTCCTTGAGACTCTCATGGGGGACACAAGGAGATGGGCTTTACTTCATATAACCTGACTAGGTAGAAAAGGCGTCATAAAGAAGAACATTATGCCTAGGATCCTTTACCTGCTGCAGATGCTCCCAATTTTTATTCCACCAACTGGACACTTTGAAAATTAAACTGACACCTGAGCTGATCCTGTTGAATCACACTGAGCTATCAGTTAAAAAGTACAGGAACACACTAACTATTAGACTGATCTACTCAATAAAGGGAGAACTGCTAAAAGTGGGATCCCATTGTTTTGGAAACAAGACAAGACTCCCCCATTGGGAGCTTGGTTAAGGGAGGTTGAAAGGATTAAAAAAGCGGAAGAAGTGACACATGGAGACAGGTTGATCTGGCTCCCATGGTCCAATATAGCGAGTTAGTTGACAGTCCGCCCAGGGAACGAACAAAGGAAAAATATTTCCTGAAGATTCCAAAAACATGGGTTATGGCTAGAGCGATGGGCAGAAGCAGAAGGGAGTCTACCTATAGTGGATAAATAGGACAAACTGATATCATAATTAGAATAATATTTATTTCATATTTTTACAAAATATATGAAGCTTTACTTACTAAAGAGTAAAGAGTAAATTATGATGAGTTAAAAAATAAAGACCAAAATAGCCAACTTGGAAATACTTAAATTCCATCTTCTCTGTCTATCCCTCTATCTATACATAATAAATTGCATATATATTTAATATGGACAAATATATACATATCAGCCATAACATTATTACCCCTGACAGAGGCGGAGGGAGTATGATGCTTTGGGCAATGTGGGATGTGGATGTTACTTTGACACGTGCCACATACCTAAGCATTGTTGCAGACCATGTACACCTTTTCATGGACATGGTATTCCCTGATGGCACTGGCCCTCTGCCATGAAGCAAAAATTGTTCAGGAATGGTTTGAGGAACACAACAACAAGTTCAAGGTGTTAACTTGGCCTCCAAATTCCCCAGATCTCAATCCAGTTAAGCATCTGTGGAATGTGCCAAAATGACCAAAAAAGAATGATCCATAGAGGCCCCATCTCGCAACTTACAGGATCTAATGTTAACAATTTTGTGCTAGATACCACAGCAAACCTTCAAAGGTCAAGAGAAGTCCATGCCTCAACAGGTCGGGGCTATTTTGGTGTGAAAAGGAGGACCTACACAATATATTTTCAGAACTTTTACATTTGTGGATAGCTATATTCAAATTTTATATCAGTTTGTACTTCCTATGTGCCAACGGTAATGTCTTTCTTGCTTTACCATAAACTCTGTTAAATAACATCAGTACTAGGTTGAAGGTTGTCATACTTATATGAATTTTTATTTCCAACCATAAATTTAAATGATAAAATGATATTACTAAAGGATCCACCTGTAACACAACATGATTCATGATGTTGACATTTGTGTTATATTCCTTTCAGCAAGCTGTCCCATAGTTATACAGATAATCAAGGCTAGGCATCAACAGGAATAGGAGAAGACCATAAGGAGAATGTGTATTACCCACTGTTAGTAACCTGAAGTAATTTATCTAATTTATACCAGTTTTGCATTTTATTCTAAGATTCATTATCACAGCAGGAGAAACATCACTGCAGATTTCAGAGCGGTGGACAAATGATGAAATATTGCTGATGATTAATTGTCTAATACGCTTGTTTGACCAAATCTGCTGTCCAGATGATCCTGTGCACATTATCTAAAATGCAATATTCTCCATTGTACATGTTTAGCATTCCACTAGCATAGTACTAAATAATTAGATAGGAACATATTCCTATCAATAATTCTCCAAAATTGTTTGGCCTCGGTTATAACTTTTCAAAACACATACTGCGTGGATCCAGCAACCAGAGAACCAGAGAAATGTAACTCCTAAACTATGAGACAACATGTTGACATATATCCTGTAAAATAATCTAACCAATATAGTATTAATATGTAAAACATAGAGAATATTGATACCTGAAACTTTTTTTTTTTAAAAACATGTGACCTGCAGGTCATATGTGGCCCATCTAGAAAGAAACCTGCCTGAACTAAATGCATTTAGATAGCTGCATAAATGAGTAGTTTTGTTTGAATAAAGTTGGTGTATACTATTTTAAAATTGCTTATTACTAAATAAACAGACCGCAAAATGTGTTCTTTGTGGTTTCCAAAAATGTGAACAAAAAATAATTAATGTGTCCCCTGAACATATGTATATCTGGTCATGTGGCCCTTTTATTTCTACAAAAAAACTGGTGGTCAGCACTACAGAAAACAGTAGAATATGTATTATTAATGTGGTCATATTGCCATTATGGCCATATTAATGATACAACCTACTGTTTGCATGATTCACTCACAAACATTGGCATAAACAATAGGATTTTCAAAATATATTACGCTATGGTCTACTCAATAAAGAGTATGATGTAATATTTTCAGACAAAAAAGCTGAGTTGAAAAAATTCTTATTCAGCTGCATTTTTATTCCAACTTCGACCTAAAATTTTAAATTCCCATCTTAATTTCCTGCAGTTCTCCCTTTATTGAGTAGATCATTCTGTAAAGTCATGGATGCCCTTTATGTCACTTCCTCTTTATTATTTTGTTCTCCTCAGTTCTAAGTTCTCTGCATGTAGTTATGTAGTATAGCATGTGATTTTCAGCAATAAACATTAGGGACAATATGCTAAAAGTGGAGCATTCGCCTTTGAAATCAATGAAATATTCTTGCGGTTTAGACCACTTTTAGCACATTGCCCTAGAACTGACTTTAAACCCCTATGTATCTATGCTTTAGATAAAATGTTGTTAAATAACATTGCTTTGCATGCCCTAAATGCGTGGCAGGTTAGTCAATAAACAATTAACACACTAGTCATGCATTCAAATTTTCAGTTGACGTGATGCATGGTATTGGTGATATGTCAATATAATGTTTATTTTACTTTAACTCCATCTTGTAATGTTGTTCTATAATTTTGCTGATTAAAAAAATTATCAGCCTTTAAAACTATGCTTGACTTTCAATTGTGACATCTTACTCTCCTTTTATTCTCTTAAAGGACCTGCAGCACCGGTGAAAAAAATAGGTTAGTTTGTTTTATGATTTTCATATGTTTCAAAGTATACTGATGAAATATTGTCATGGCATTATTATGGATTATTGTATCTGTATATGCAAAGCCTTTGAAAAGAGAGAAACTTTGTGGTGGCACGTCTGGTTTCTTGACAGGAACAAGTCTTTTATAATACTTGCAGTCCAATATTACACAAGGTACAAATAAGTGTTTTGTCATGATAAATATCAGCTCCACTTGTACCACATTTTATGCATCACTATAAATGTTAGCCCTAATGGCTTAATCCCATCATATAGCAACTGCACATTCAAATACCTTTATTTTTACATGCATTATGTGATATCTTGACAACTCCTATGTTTTATACTTGAACTCATTACATGATCGTAACACACTCTGTAGTTCTTCTAGTACAATTGTTGCTAGGATCCAAGGGTGACAGTAACCACATAGCACAAAGAACCAGTGGTGCCTTAAAGTGAACTATCAGTGTACTAATATGTATTGCAATAGAAAATTATTTTGCACCAGTTATATCTGTGTCATTTGTGTTCTCCAAGTGAAGAGTTGAGAGGGTTGTTTTTCCTTCACAGTGTAACAATGCTGTAGTTTATAAACCACACAACAAAAATGAAAAAAAAAAAAGATACACAACCCCCCACTAGAGCTATGTTGAGTTCACTTGCACCTAGCTCAATAGTAATTGTTATTAGTTTAGTTCTTGTGTATGTTATATTGTAGTGATATGGCTATACTTTGTGTATCTAAAGCATCTTTTTCCATTCCATGTAAGTAATGTGCAGTTTAAGTTAATGGTTAAAGTTTATTATGCAAAAGAGTTAAACTTGAAAGCTTGATACTAAACATGGTTATATCTGAATATATTCAGATCAAGTGTATCCCTACTTTACTGATATTTAATGAGAAATATAGTCATTGCATTGCTTATCTATACCACTGATCCCACTAGATCCACATAGATACATATGAAAGCCTACACATGGGGTAGATGGGTAGAAAGGATTTATAATAATGTTTCAGCTGAGCTAGATATTATGTCAGTAGTAAACAGTGGACTGTGGTGAACTGATAAGAAAAAAAAACATCAGATATTAACAACTGAGCTAGAAAGCTACGCAAATTTAGAAATTACCTTGTCAGGTCACTGCATTTCACTGGTTCATAAATAGGTCTCCCGGGGTTTATACTGGAAATATTGTTTTCAGCATGTATACTCTGTGAGACACAAGATTATGTACAGTTCGGTTTTATGCCAATACTAGTCATATAGGGAAGGAGAAAGCCATAAGACTTGGGAAACAAAACTCATGAAGCTTAATTTATCATGGGCAATATAGGTCTCAAGTATCCGCAGTGCCAACGTTAGTCATCACTACAGATAATTATACATACACACTGCAAATGTTAATAGTAACCCCCAACTGCAAGTCGAAATTAAAGAATCCACATAAAATATCAGCATATATAATGTCTACTCAGATTAAAACATTGCTGGTGGGAATACAATAACATTTAATGCCAAAGTGCCTGTCTTTGATATTTTATTTGGATGATAAAAGATATAGACCAGAAGTGGATATATGATTTAGTGATCAACATGTTCTAAAGTATGTTCAAAAATGATGAAAACCATAAAAAATAACGCATTTATACTGTATTACTTACCTGATCACTAATAAGTAAACAAATAACAGAGCAGATTAAAAGAGACACATTTTGGACAGATTTAAATTTGAGCATAATATCATAATCTTAATATAGTTCTTTGAAGTTTAAATACATTCCAATTTTGCAATCTCTACATTGTGGCCAATGTGTCCTAAGTGACATAATAAAACACATTTTGAAGATGTAATTTGCCGAATTGCCACAATATATTATATTCACTCTATGAGCTTAATTCATGAAAGTAGTATTCACTCTATGAGCTTAATTCATGAAAGTAGGAATTGCAGGGCATTGTCAAGGGAATTTGAAATGTAATGCCATTTGAAAAATTCTCCCATGCAGCAGAAGTAGATACTTTTTATATTGAATATTGAAATGCGCATGTAAATTTCCTCTTTCGTGAATAAATCTCTAAGGTAGTGATTTCCAAACCAGTCCTCAAGGCTTGCCCAAAAGTCCAGAATTTAAGGAATACCAAGTTGTGTCTAAGGAGTTTTTTTTATTTTTTATAAACACCTTAGACACAACTGGGTAATCCATAAATCCTTGACTGTTGGGTGTGCCTTGAGGACTGGGCTGGAAACAACTACTCTAAGGGATACTAATAGATATATTTATTTTTACTATGTTGAATCCTACTAAGGATTCAATAGCTTTCCTTGGAGAATATAAAAGTAAATCATACAAAAACCTTTATTACTACAAAATATTCTATAATACTGGGAATCCATGTCAGAACAATATGTAAGAGCATTTGTGTCTATACAAACTGAAGACAAAACAAACAAAAAAATCAACAAAAGATTAAAAGATGTAAAAATTCCAAAATAAAATATTTTGTATAAAGTTACTATTTTCAAAAAAAAAAAGAATGATAAAGGGTAGAAGGACATTGGTAAATTATTACAGTTCATTTAACCATATTTATGGTAAACAATAAACAAATGGAACACTTAATATTAATAATGACGCGTGCCAAATGGCCTGTTATTCTGGAAGTTATTTGTTACTTAGAAGAGATTATAGAGGAGAGCTGCTGAGTGATAAATGATGGCTAATGAGGATGATATGTTAAGCATGCAAGATGCTGACAGTACACTAATAAAGAAATTCATTCCGGTAGCACAATGCAGATAATGAATCAGTGCCAAATAGAGGTTGTATAAGGATTTTTTTTAATGGTCAGATAAAAACCAAATAAATTGATTTAGTAATTTAATACTGTAATATAATGTTAACTATTTACCCTTAAACCTCTGTATGAGGTGTGATTAAAAATATATATAAATATATTTACAAACGTGTGGTGCAGCAGTCCAACACTTATAGAAAGGTGGCTGCAAAATTCTCTGCTCACGTCTCCAATATTTTAGAATATAATTTTTTTTTCTCAAAACATAAAACAAAACAGAATATTGTGCCATAAGTATATACTACACAAGACACTCACTCTGTCCAGTAACCTTCTCTTCAAGTTACCACCTTTTATAAGTAATAGTAAGCTATTTGGAGACAATTGTTCTAAGATGGATTGCCATCAGGTAACTCTCCAGCTGTAGCTGTATAATGAGATTATTATGATGCATCGTGGGAATTGTAATTCAGAAAACATATAAAGTAGCAAACAATTTGAGGACAGAAAGTGTTCATACTTCACTTTTGGAAATGTAACTTTAATAGAGACAGATTATTTTACGTGAACTGGGTTCAGGCTCAGACATTGTTTATTACTTTATATAGGTTATACACGTTTGACAACCTTATAGGAATATTGTCCTGTGGAGGTTGTTTGTAGTATCTTAAATTCAACCATTGGGCTCAGCGTTCACATAATAAGGGATGAGTTAAATTGCTTTTATGCAGTTTATTAGTGGTTGTCTAAAACCATGTTGTGTTTCTTACTATATTTTTAAATGCCAAATATGGGTGTTTGGTTATGTGTACATTTCAGTCATTGTCTTCTTGGATAAAACAATATAGTATATATTTGTTATTTTTTTCTGAATCAAAATGTCATTTTACAGGGTTTATCAATTTATAGACAATCAAACTTTGCTACATTTAATCAATGTCTGGTTTATACATAGAGGTTGAGTATCGCTTATTGAGACATCCATTATCCAAAGTTTTTGGGATTTTGCCACAAGTTGCAAATTCCACACACACACCTGTCAGAATGCAAGTGCACAACAGTTTATTCAGTGTCCAGCCCCCTTAAGGTGTGATATAACCTTTCCATGTGTGCTCAGATTCCCTCATTCCCACAAAGGGAACCATGGCATATGTGAAGGCCTGACGCACCAACGGCATGTTACCAATTATTACTCATGTCACAGCTACATCACAGTAAAATGAATTTATTTGCTCTATACAGTATTTGCATTGATATTAATGTTCTTAGAGGCTTTAATACATCTTACTGGTAAAAATGATCCATTATCCAAAATGATCAGTTATCCAAAATACTTTTGGTCCCATTCATTTTGGATAAGGGATATTTCAACCTGACATACAGTCATTTTCAAATATACCAAATAATTATCTTTTTTAAAAAGAAAACTTGACAATACCACTGGATGTTTAAAATGCAATGTCAACTATCCATTTTACTTTATGAATATTATTTTATTATAGATTTACAGTTTTAAATATTGGTGATTTGAAGCACAATTTCTGGATTATATTGATCTAGTGTGTATCTCAAATTAAAAAAAAACAAGAACAATTCTGTATGTACAGTAACATTTAAGGATGTAGCATTTATTTTGTGTTTGTTGCATGTATATTTAGATGTTTTTCTAAAATTTGGCAAACACAGGCTTGTCACCACAAAGTCAGAATAGATCTTAATATACATGGATTTCCTTACACAGCCAATACCAGCTAGTCTTCATCAGAGCAACAGTCTCACTGTGACCTCTGTGTCAACCTGTGACATTTCAACATGTAGAACATTTGATACTGGATCCTGTGGTTGGTACTGTCTCTAAGAAGGCTGTTCATTGATTTTGTTTTGATCACCTAGGATATATTACTCATTACATCCAAATAGAAATTAGTTCCTACACTCAATCCAAAGAAAAGTCCTTGACTTGTGAATTTCACTTACTAATCTAATAGATATATAACCGTTTTACTATTATGAAACTTAGATTAATTACACCTTGTATAAATTGATAATAATTTATTTTAATTTATTTATGCATTTTTTTCAGGTGTAATACAGTCGAGTGATCAAAAGACAGGTAAGCAGGCTCAGTGTGTCAGACAATTAATTGATTATTTAATTTGTTGGGGTGATTCAACCAATGCAAAGGATTTTTTAACGAACCTTGCTTTCTTGGCATTTGGAGGGTTAAAAGTTGAATCATGGGAATAGGTCTGGGATGCCCCTCCTGACCTTGTCGTGAGATGCCGAAAATGCCTTTGACAGGGTCACTGGGGCTTCCTAATCAGGGTTTTGAGAGCTTTTAGATTGGACTGTTGGATGTACAGTGCCAAAATGTCCTTGTATTTCTGTCCATCTGCTAGAATGGTTGGCCCCAATATATGTTCTTCGTGGTTTGAGCAGGCAAACAGCATGAGATAAGGGTGCCCACTCTCGCAGTTACTATACATTATGTCTGTAGAGCCAATAGCAATCACTATCAGAGAAAATTAAAAAATACATGGCTTCAGCACTAAGGAGAGTAATTTGAAGATCTTCCAATATGCTGATGACATTCTCATAACAGTTACCAATCCGTCGGTTTCTTTGCCTCAGCTTATGGAAGAAATGCAGTGATGCATCATATTACAAACTAAATGTAGATAAGAATATCATCTTGACTATTAATCTCCAGATTTCAGAAGCCTCCAGTTTGCGCCAGCAATTTGGTTTTTCATGGACATCAAAAGAATTTAACTATCTGGGAGTGGTTATAATGGCAGAGGTGGGGCAGATAATGGAGAGAAACATTTTGAGGCTCCTAGAGGATACCAATAAGAAATTAAAGGAGTGGGACCATTTGGAAACATTTTGTTGGGGGAGAATCAATACCATAAATGATTATGTTATCCCTAAGTGGGCCTACTTATTTAGAATGGCTTGAAAACATGGTTAGACATGTTGCAGAATAGCATTAACTCTTATATATGGCAAGGGAAACATCCAAGGCTGAGTGCTCAGGGGCTGGCTAGGGAAGGGTGTGATGGAGGCATGGGGTACCCTGTCGTAAGGCAGATATATTTAACCAATATGTTGGCACATACATAAAGGCTGCATGAAAAGCTACTATAAAAAGAACCATGGTACATCATCGAAGCAGAAACTGTAGCCACAAAAGATCGGCAGTATTTTCTATGGTTAAATGGTTATAAGGCATGTGTTTAAGCCCTAGCCAGTACGTCTGTAGTCTTGGCTGAAGTACTAAAAGAATGGGTAGAGATCAAAAAACATCTAGGGTTCGCTGGCAAAATAGTCAAATCTTGCCAAATAAAATCTTTGTAACAAAATATGAATGACCTAACATTGAAGGCTTGGAAAGGAATAGAGGGTATAGCAATTGGACAATAATACCATTATTCCATTATTCCCTTTCCTGAGATCACTAAAAAATCTACCATACTAGGAATTTTTTACATATATACCTATTAAGCATTTTCTAGAAAGCAGTTTGTGTAAGAATATTGCCATATCCAAACAAATGTCAAAAATGTTTTCTAATAAGAGAATTAAAAAGATAGGCCCATTGCATAAATTCCACCTTCAACTGGTACATGCCAAGCTAGAGGCACTTGGGAAAGGGAACTAGAAATACAAATTACATCTAAAGAATAGGTTGATTCATTCGCTCAGGTAAAGGAGGTCATACATTGTTTGAATCTGGTTGAGTCTCAACATGAGTTGAGTAATAGATGGTACTGGACCCTGAAAAAAAAACTTAAGATATTGTATCCTAACCATGCCCCTAACTGCTGGCGCTGTGGTTACCCAGAAGGGTCTTATTACATTTGGTGGAAATGCAGATCAGTAGCCCCCATCTGGAGGTTTGTCTCTGAGTGGGTTTATCGGACAACTAGGACTGATATCCGACTGGGGGAATGAATTGCATTACTACATTTGGAACTAAGGAAAATGGAGAAAGACACAAGAATAGTTGTGATCCATGGTTTAATGGTGGCTAAATCCTAATTGTTATAAATTAGCCTGCCATTTCAATATATCCAATTAAGTTACCAGTTGACAATGGAATGCGACTTGAGTTGGAATTTTGATGTGTCCGGAAAAAAATCAGTCCGAATTAAGGCTATACTCTCTATATGCTACTGGTAGTCCTATGGACTTTTAATATGAATGGGTGTTTGAGTGTTTGGATAGGATATCAGGGTCTCCTCTCTCTTGGATCACTCTGATGGCTCTCTCCGGCTAATTGTAGTTGTATGTGTAAGTGGATCCGATTCTCTATGTCTAATACTTTTGGTTCTAAATAAAAACATCATCTAGCTACAATCTTTATAGAACTACCATGTTTCCTTGATCTAGGTATCACTCAAATGGAATGTGGAAGTCACATGTGCAGAAAGGACAGGTTTCATTTCCCCCCTTCTTCCACCTGGTTACTTACAGTGGAAATTTTTGTAGCTTCAACTGTGTTCTTTCTGTTATCAAACTGGCTTCACGCCCAGCTTCGCAAGTAAAATGTTTAGACTATAGACGCCATTTTGTCCTGCTGGGCCAGGACATGTGCCTCATTATTTTGCCAAGAAACCAAGACTAAAGGTTAATCAATTGTTCTTTGATTGACTGAGATTTACCCCAAAGTAAACCATAGTTACCTGTTTTAATGTTTTATATGATATTTTTCCTGCCCATAAATGACCAGAAGTAATGCTATCTAAAATCTATATAAACACCAATTATTAGTTATTTGAAACAGAATGAGGAGACTATGTTGATGAAACTGCATTAACACAAGAATGAGAGATTAACCTGTAAACAACCAGGGGGGTATGTGATTTCATTTTACTTATTGCAAGCATATATATTTAACTTTATTTACTCTGCTTTTATTAAAATGGATTATTAAGTAATTTTTTTATATTGTCTATATTTATTCATATTCAATAAAATATTTTAAAACACAAAAGTGTATTTCTTTCAACTCCCTATTTTTATTTTATTCTCAATTATTCATATATATAAATAGAGAAACCTGTTAATTTAAATAATATTGCAGTTAAAAGATATTTATATGGTTAGCCCTGCTAAATTCTAAGCAATCAAGACATTATAGACGAAATAGGGTAACACAGCGGTTACACTTTTGATGGTGGGCACTTGGCAAATGCCAATCACATTGCCTATTGGATAAGATTACCCCGGCTACGACCATTGTAATGTTTATCTGAATCAGTGGAGGGATATTGGAATACAAATCACCCATACATAATTGTGGTGGTAAAGCCTATATTTTATATTATTGATTCTCATGTTAACACTTTTAGATTATTTATGTATTATAAATTACACTTTAGATTTTTTTTCATGATATTTAAGTTTTCATATTTTCTCAAGATTTCACCATTTTGATACAAATAAATTACTTTGAAGTTGGCAATAAGATATCATAGGAAGCACTTTGATCCTTTTAAGATCTTTAAATCTTTTTCATCTCACTGTTGTTAGTGGCAAGGTTACAGAAACACAATCGTGTTCTCTGATTTCTTGATTGGGGTTGCTTTTAACTGCATACTATTATATTTCTTCTTATTTGGAATTAATTACATTTCAATTTAATGTTGGATTTGGAAATAATGAACTGTGTTTGCTAAGCCTTTATCTGTTTAAATGATGTGAGGAATGATGTACTGATCCTTTTCAGTAACAAAAAAACATAATGTATTTCTAAAATAAATGTAATTAAAATGTAATTTATACATTTTTGCTAAGCAGTCATGTTGTGACCATTCACAGTGTAATGTCTATTGGTTTAAGTGACCTTTTCTATAGCTGGGAATGAATGGATTGTTGTTTCTGATCTTTAGTGGTTGCTTTATAAATGCATCATGTTGTTGCTTTATGGTTACAGTATTTCTTCTCCACTGAGGGTGAAACTGACTGGGAATGCCTTAAAGTGTTCTTGCAACTATAAGTTAGTGACATTATGAAAATATGGACATTAGTGGCAATATGTTATACTATATATGGGTCTATTCATTAAAAGGTGAGTTGAGGTCAGATGAATATTTCATCTTCCTTTACACTATGCAGGGCTAAACCTGATGAGTTGTTCCAGCAAGAACAGAGTTGATGCTTTATAATGTATTGTTAAAAAAGTGAGACTTCCTAAATATTTAGATCTGTATTCTCCATGACCAGCTGAGCTCTTCAAGCAGGATATTCTCACCAAGTCTGGCCCTGCACAATAAATAGTTTCAGTGAGATGAAATGTTTATCTCACCTCAGATCACCTTTTATTGACTAGATCCCAATGGTAACAGTATGTACTAAATTATCAAATGTCTAGATGTCATGGGATAGAGACATTTGACATGAACATTGCGACTCAAAGGGGGTTATTCACTAAACTTTGAGTTGCAGATGAGATGAAGTAAGATGAACCTTTTTCTCACCAATTTAGCAGTACATTGTGCAGGTTGAAACTATGAAGCTGGGTGGTGGTATTATGTACCCCTGTGGTTATTTGAAGTTCTGAATATTCTGAATAGAATTAATCAATATATTATGGATCTGAGGTAAAGCTTGTACTGAGAAGACATGATACAATCCTGATAATAAGAGTGAATGCTGAGGCAGCTCTATGCGATACAAGGTTGCTTCATGAAGAAGCAGATGTGCCACAGCATCCCCTACGTCGTCATGAAAACACAAGAGTTTTTTTGGGTACATTCATCCCCATCCTGTGGAGCTGCTGATGGTGAACAATAACTGGTGATGGGATGGCAACCTATAACTGGCATGACATCACCGGCATTGTTATACCGCACAATGTATAAAATGATATATGACAATGTATACATATTTGTATAGAGGAACATTCAATATCTTTTATTGGGGTTACTAATTAGCATTTCTTATTGCATGATGTGTTCAGTGATGTGGTATTTGCACCATGTATGCTGTAATAACATATTTTAATAATAAATTACAATCAATAATTTATTATTAATAAATATGCTATGAAGACATATTAAAACTATAATCATGCCAATGAAAATGTATTTGTAATGTTTTTACATATATATATATATATATAGCCCCCCAAAAAAACTGAAGTCTATGGAACGTACTGAGGTTATCACTCCAGCACCCAAACTCCGTAAGAGTGCAGATGTGGAATCACTTTGGTGGTCTCTAAGTAGCCCAAATTTATGGGCTACTCTGATGACTGAATTCTGTGAGGCAATATGACACTTGCCAAGTTCTGTGGTGCAATGTGACACTGCACTAAATGCTGTGGGGCAATGTGGCAAGTGATGTGAGGTTATGTGACATGGTGTCAAGTTTCATATTTGGGAAAGGGAGGAGTTTGCAATATATCCACTGTGATCTAGGGGGCACCAAAATTATTCCTGCACCCTGGCTTCAGTGACCCTAGGCTTGGCGCTGTGCAGGGACAAGCATGGTGATCTTCGCCCGCTGAGCAAACTTACCAGGTCTGTTCCTGCACAGTGTATAGCTAAATGATTGAAATTAAATCTCAACTCACCTCTTACTGATTAGACCCCAAAGTCTTCTATTGAAGCTGTTTGTTTTCTTCCAACATTGCAATTGCTACTCTTGCTATGTTCCTGTTGTTTTTATATATCCAAACGTAATGTTATATTTCTATCCATTCATAATGTACATATTTTTCTATTCAATTGGAAAATAATCTTTTCTCAACAATTACTTGTACATGAGGCATTTGCCATTTTACAAATTCTAGGTCTCCTGCACATGGATCCTTTGGATACAGTGTTTTTTCTTCTGGTATTAGAAAGAAAATTAAGAAGTCTTATATTATTCTGAAACTGCATCCTGATGGATGATATTAGTAAACAGTCCATTTGCTGTCTGCCATGAGTAATGAACTTGTTTGTATTATTACTCTGATTTCTGAAACTGAAAGGCAGTTATTACTGTGGTAATGCATAACTACTAATATTGTAGGCCCTCTATATCCATGATAATCTATAGCAGATCATTAAATAATTTACTTATTTACATATACCTTGTGTGTGTGTGTGTGTATATATTTAAATATATATTCTTATACCATATGCTCAGCACTCGGATTTTCAATAAACATTCTTAGGAATTTCAATGGACGGAAAATAGACATACCAACGTTTGTAGAAAGTCTTCTTTTTAAGCCAAACCGCTATGTGTTTTTATATTATGACAATAGCATCACAAATGCAAATGATAACCCAGCAAGAGTCAAATGGTCAAGATTCTACACAACACGCCAGGCTCCTGAGCAAAGTGGGCTTCCCAATTTGTATGATTATCATTCAAGCATTTCAATTTGAGATGGCTACACTTGATGCATTTTTTCAATTAAATGGATCTTCATTTTTTGTTGACAGTAATCTCTTAATGCTACAAATATATTATAATACATGTAGTGTAGCCTCGGAATGGGCCTATAGCAGCACAGATCTCAGTGCCACATACCTGTAAAGTGTAGGATTTAAATGTTATGGGTTTTCCCACAGTTGAAACAATAGTTCTTTGTTAAATTGTTTATTCTCTGCCTTAACCACACTCCCCAAGTATTAAGGTGAACCTTGATCCCTTCTTTGATATCATGGGGCCAGATCTATTGCTGAACTAGATGCTATTTTCACAAAGGATTATTTTCTAACAATAACAATTCCTTTCAGACACTGGTTATTGGGAGACGTGACCAGAAAATTTGCTAGCAAATTAGTAGCAGTGAATGCTGCTGTAATCTTTCTACTGCCCGAAGGACCTGAATGTTAGTTGATTTTAGCCCCTTGAGCAGTAAATGGAATAAAGCTAATATCTTTGCAATTCTGTGATGTGGCATCTGCAAAGCCATGTTGTGAACTGAGTGTTTATGGATGAGCCGATAGATCAATCATATTGAGTCAGTGTACACTGTGGGCCATTCCTGTTTATTTCACTTTCAACATAGGCTACAGGTTTAGCGCAATTTGTCTGTAGTCTGGAGCCTTTGGTTTGTATGATTGTATCGGCTCAGCGTAGGTATCTGCAATCCCCAGATCTCACAAAAGGATTTTCATCCTCTCTATAAACTTCATTAGATGATGTGAGATGTGAGCACTAAAATAAATGTTTTTTGTTGTTGTTGGAAATTCTAAATGACACAGTTATGCAGTTGAATACACAAACATTCATATTTGGGAGTGTGTGTATATATATATATATATATATATATATATATATATATATATATATATAAAAATATATACACATATATACATTATCAGCATTCAGTCTACCATTTAAAGATGAGCAGTGAGCCAGCCACAGCCAGACGTGGTAAAGAATACCATTTTCCTTGAATGTAAGGTTAAAAAGTGTAAATAGTAAATATTGTTGTACACGTATGCATCACATGTAACCGTATACATATTTCACCATTTTATTTTATTTTTCCTTTTTTTATTAATTTTTTTATTTAAGTTAAACTATCACAATTAACAGTTATTATTAATCAAAGTTATAGACATTTATTTGTAAGCTTATAACATAAAAGGAAGAACATAACAAACTTATACATTAGCATATATTGACATTATTTAAAATATCTCTATTCGGTTCAAAACATAACTTACATAACAAGGACAAGTAGAAAAAATTAAAATTAAAATAAATACAAAACAAATGCATAAATACATAGCATATTTCACGTCATTATTCCTGTAATTTCCCACTGTGTCAGATATGCCCCCAATTTACAATGCATATCTACCCCAAATCAATCACCAATGCCATGTCTACCCGCAAATCACTTAATAATTATGGCAGCTTGAAAAAAAAGAATCAATTAACTCTCCCAGTATTGTGGCAACACCATCTACAAAAAAAGACTTTACAATAATTGCACAAGCAATTGTATCAACTGGTAACAATTTTAAATTCAAGTCAGCTGTGTGCTTACAGGATGAAAATGTAAAGATTATATTCAGGAACATCAGAGGGCAGCTTTGCATACCATGGCCCCAAATAATAGTTTTTTTTTTTGCAACATCTAGAGCCACTAGGCTGGATTATAAGGCCAAAAAACAATCAAATAGCAACTTCACTACTTATGTCCAATGTAATCTAAAATGTAGTGATTGAAGTTCAGTTTGACATATTGTAGAAAACAAGTTATAGTAAAGTATATCTTATATTGATTACTTTCCTTGATCCTGGAACATCAAAGAAAGTCCACCACTTCATTCAATATGATTTGATTCGGAGACAATGTTCCAGCTCCTGTATATTTTAATCCAAAAGGTAAAGAGTCCTGATCTATATCAATTCAATACATCCCAGAACAAAAGCAGTAGCTAATCCTTGGACTAGAGTTGGTGTGCTAAAAATGTAATCCTTATGGTTATGTTTAAAAGTTCATATAATCCCATGTTGGAGAGTAGCAATCACCTGTAGGTCTTCCAGATTTTTTCTGGAACTGCTGATTGATTTCTTTTAGGGACATATTAAATTGATATGTATCAGGACTCCAACTTCATCTTTTGGATTATAATATATACAGGAATCAGGACTTTGTCTCCATACTGTATCATATTGAATAACACAGTGGACTTTCTTTGATTTTCCAGGAAACATACAAGATATTTTTTTGCTATAACATTTTTGATACAGTATGTCAAACTGAACTTTGTGGTTTTGCTGAAATAATCGCTACATTTCGGATTACATTGGACATAAGCAGTGGAGTTGCTATTCAATTGTTTTTGGTCTTTTTTTGGCCTTAGAATCTAGCCAGTGACTGTATGGTACAAACACATTTGTCCATTGTATGCTAAGCTGCATGTTAGTGATATAATTGTTACATTTTCAGCCTGTGAGACACAGCAGGTTTATGGGCTGGCACACACTGACCGTGTCAGCATGCGCACAGCCAATCAGAGCGGGGGATTAACTCGCTTGTCTGATCAGGGACTGAATGTAGCAGGGTTTTCTCTCTGCTAATGTTGATAGACTCTCTCATTTTTGCATGGGATCAGCTGATCCAAACATAATGTAGGAGGGGCAATGGCTCCCCTTACACCCAGTGAGGCCGCTGCCTTTAAGAAATATGATCACTTGAGATAATTGAAGCACACATAAAAAAAATGGCAATAAGAAAAACTTAGTCACTTTCAAGATGCCAAGTAGCATTAACTGTTTAATTGACAGCTGGAAGCACAATCTGTTCACAAAACTGTGAAACTGCTGTGCCAGATAACTACAGTACAAAACATTATATTGATCATACATCTTGTACAGAAGGACCAATTTTAAGTGCTGAAAAAAAATTATTATATTTCACCCTTATCAATTATTAAGCTTTTTTGTTGATGTTCCTGTTCATCAATACTAAAAAACCCTTATATGAGTGGACACTTGAAAATGTTTGTGTTTGTTAAACATGTACAATATAACATGATATTCAGTAGTAAAATGTGTGAGTAAATAATACAGTTCTTCATTCTAATGTAATAAGCTTTGATGTAATTTCACAAGCTGCCTGGTTACCACAGCAACAAGGAAGTCCCCAGCACTTTCTGCGTGCTGTCATTTTTCTGAGGAGGAGTTGGTAATATTAGGATTTATTAACAATGTGTCACAATGAAACAGATAAATTGCATGTTTTACTCTGGGCATGTAAGTCTTCTTTAAAATGAGAGCCTCTCTATTAACTTAGCAATATAATATGATGTGATTACCAGAAAATTAAAGCCATTTGTCATAAAGGGTATGACACTTCAGAACATTCAACATAAAAGAAATTGACTTCAAATAGCTTGTATTTTGCACCCATTGTGCATACATTCAGCAGTAGTATCCCTGCTGGGACACTTTCAGGTGACTAATACTAATTTTAAGCTCAATTATGTCCTTTCTAGTACACAGTGAGCAATCTATGTTTAAGGTTTGTATTTATCATCTATAATTTATTTATCAATTAAATAAGGTGAGATAACATCCAGAAAATAATTTTTACATTCAGATAGCAGTGGTTTGTTATCTATTTAACTTGTTGTGCATGCCTTTACAGTTAAACTTATAATTTATGTTTTATTTTATTTTTTACTATTTTTTACTATTTTGTTTGTACTCGCTTATTAAAGAACAGACTGCCAAGCTTGTTGTATGGTTCTTTTAGTATTAGGTTATCATTAAGTTGTTTTTTACATTTGTATACAGGGCTGCCATCCTTTCCTTAAAAACAAATCTCATCTTTGCTATTGCCTCTATAGACTTAACACTGGCCTCTAGCTAATTTATTTCTGTCATACGGTAAAATTGTATAAATATATAACTATCTCATTAGAGTTGAGCGGACACCTTGATGTTTGAAAGAACTTTGAAAAAATGTCTGGGTCCATGCTCGAACTTGACACCGAACTTGACCCCATTGAAGTCAATGGGGACACAAACTTTTGGCCAATAAAATGCCTCTAAAAAAGTCCTGGAAAGGGCTAGAAAATGAATTAAAATGTGGGTAAGAGTGTCCACGTTCATACAAATAGGTCGATTGACCTATTCGTATGAATGGGGACTCCATTTCGGTTTATAGAATTGGAAATACTAAGGTGGGGAGAGGCAAAAATGTTAGGCCAAATCCCAGATTCCTTCTTTGCCCTTGTTTGTTTTACATTTCTTGACTTGGGGAAGAGTTAGATGGTAATCCAATGTGACGTACTGGCCATCCTATGCCACTTCCTCACGTGGTCCTAAACATCTAACTGAGTGAGAGGGCGCTATACACTAAAAGGTGAGTTGCAGGTGAGTTTAGGTGAGATGAGGTGATAGGAACATTTCAACTCACCAATTTAGCCATACATTGTGCAGGTACAAACCTAGTGAGTTTGCTTAGCAGTGGAAACTGCGCAATGTATAGTTAAATTGGTGAGCAAAAAAGTTCAGCTCACCTCAGTTCGCTTATAACTCAACGTTTAAGTGAATAGCCCCAAGACCACTTATATCACATGATACCTTAAATGAGAGCACTGGGGCACAGCAGGATGTATCAGTGCATAACCTACAGACCATGCCAAAGTGCACAATATACAGACCATGCCAAAGCATTGCCACCTTTTTTTCATGCGTTTGCAAAGTGACATTCTAGCTACAACCCAAGCAACATCTTTAGAATTTACCCACAGATCCATTATAGGAATCATATTGCATAGCCAATGAAGTGTTTGAGAGGTTATCTTGGTGCTAAGCCAGGCACTTATAGTTCTTTGCACTAGAATTTCCAAGAAGATCAGCCTCAAACGTCTTGACTATGGTGAGAGTTGTAGTCTAAAGCAGGTATAACAACTATCAATGCGGTTTGTCATGCAGGTCCAATCTCAATAATCCAGTCAATAGATGGCATTAGTGTGATGTTAATTGTATTCAGAAAGCAGATGGTGCTAGGAGGTGTGTTTTCTTGTTTTCTTCTTCAAATACATTGGCATGAGAGGGATTTCAAGTGGAAGATGTAATATACAATTTTTTGCACAACATTTTTGTGCCAAAAGATCTTTCCTTGATGAATGCTAAACACACAAACTACTATATTTAAGAGAATGAATAGCATTGTGTTTACATAACCACTCCCACATGAATCTGTTAAAATAAGGGCGTCAAGCAGATATACTACGTATTACTTGCCTTCTTTCCTTCAAAATCTCACACAACCATAACAGCAATGGTTACAGGATTCTGCTACTGTAGGGATGGCTTATCCATCCCCTTTGGTGTCGCTAGACTGCAGTCATGGCACAGAGAACAGAGGGGATTTTGTCAGCTCTCCCTCATTATACACTATATTAGATTGATACGGTGGGCAATAAACAAACCTCACTTCCTGTGACATGCTGGGTCTTACAACTGACAGCTAAGTAGTTATGGGAAGGGAGACATGGCGCTATGTAAAGTAACACAAGGAAACATGTCACTGTGGAAAATGATGGAGGGCAAAAGTGGCAATGTGGAAAGTAATGTGGACAATGTCACTGTGGAGAGTGATGTGGGACAGAAATGTCACTGTGGAAATTAATGTGGGGTGATATGTCACTGTGAAAATTAATTTAGGGCAATCATGACAAGTAAAGAGTGGAGATATCTCTTTCTAAAATGATTTGAGGAAAATCGCAATGTTGAAAATGATATGGGAAAATATAACACTGTGATGTTGGGAAAACACTGAAAGTGATATAGGAAAAACCTGGCAAGTAATTTGTGAAACATTATGTGGAGGACAAATGGCAATGTAAAAGTGATGTGGGGCAGACATGGCACTGGGGAAAGTAGTGAGGGGGAATATGAGTGTACAAAGTGAAGTGGGGGCATATATGGTACACTAAAATGTTAACCCATATCTGACACGTGGGGCTGCATGTGGCACTGTGGAATGGAAACTGGCTGATATATGGCATTGTGGAAAGTGTGGGATATAGAACACATTGCATGGTGGATAGGGGAACCAAAGGAGAATTTTCACACCAGTGCCCCAGCTATGATAGCATCAGCATGAGCATGAGCATCAACAACACAAATGAAAAATAGAGTACATTTTAAGTATGGCTTTTCCATTCATCCATTGGGTCAGTCCATATTCTGTTATTATTGGTGCCGACCTGCTCAAATTATTATCGTATTTTAGTGAATAGACCCAACGATAACCGGTATGAACAGTGCAGACTGCCAACATGTATTTTTTTCTTGTAAATAACCCCACATAGACTCTTATTTTGATCTTTCTATGTTGAGCTACCGACTTTCTCATTTATATTTTCCAGTTCTTCAAAAGGACAAAGCAGAGAAACATGAAAAACTTGACATTAAATCTTCACATAAAGGTGGGAAATTGTATGTGTATATATAAATATTATATAGTAAAACAGTGATAAATCCAAAACTTGAGTTTTATATATATATATATGTATATATATATATATATATATATAAAAATAAAATATATATATATATATATATATATATATATATGTGTGTGTGTGTGTGTGTGTGTATATATATATATATATATAAACAATGCTTATTCCATGTAATAAATGTACCCTATCCACTCAATATAGAATATGTTGCTTTGGAAGAATGCAACTTCACATTATCAGAATGGCAAACATTTACATAGGTCTTATATTTAAATGTGTACTGTATCATCTCCTAACGCATACAAGATCTATATTTATATCAATGAGCAACATACTGGCAAGAGATTGGAATCTTTTCCTTTGAGAAAATTGGAACAGCATGTATTTCTTTGATGTATTTCTTCTTTCTCTGATTTTTGTAGCTAGCTGGCTTTAATATTAGACCAAGGATACTGACATCTAGACAAGAGACTATTTTATCCATGGTTAGTTTTATTTAAAATTTAAAGAAAAAATGACTAGTTGAACTTTACAGTGGGTTGTATTCAAAGTTAAAAGAGAATAGAACAGTATAATGATTTCAAAAATGCTCCAACATGAATAGTTTTAGAAAATATAGTTTAATAGTTAAATCAACACATTGTTGGTGTATTATTTTGTCTTCTTAGTTGTCAATGTTTGTTAATTTGACGCATGTTGAGGGACAAATGTGCTAAGAGTTGTTGCATTTATTTCTATGCATTTTGGTATAGTGCACCTAAAATTGACCTTCTAATCTCATGCCATCATTCCAGTTACATTAAGACATGTTAGGTTAATATGTTATCTGCCATTAACTAATATAAGTTAAGTTCTACTATGATCATGTATTTCTTCTTTTAAAAATGACTGCTATCCTGGAGCCTTCAATTATGATTATATTATTATTATTATTAGTAGTAGTATGTTTTATTACTATTACAACTGATCATAACTACTTCCAGAACTACTATTTACTCTAAATAATTTGGTTTCTAGAAACATTTTTAGTTTGTTTATTATTCTTACGGTCATCATGAAAAATCCTGAAACTATGGGATGTAGTGTACAATGACCGCTAAATCGGAACAGTATGCAATGTATAGTTTATTTGACCTTTTAGTGCCAGAGGTGAGTTCTATGAAAATAACTTGGGTTTCTGAGTGAATAGTGTCATAGTACTCAGGGTGTTAAACATGGCTGTCTATGTAGTATGGTCTTTGACAAGTGAACCACATCTTAAAATACATTCATATGATCATCATGATCTTATACTAAAGTGCACAATATTTGTGGGATCAATATTTGATTAATCTTAATTCTGCATGGGCAATTGACTAAAGTGAACCGATGCGTGAATGACAAAGATCAGGAATTAATATCTTAATTGGAACAATTCTAAAACCTGCCTATTGATGTGATTTGAAATTCACATGTCAATACACAGTTATTAAATAGCCATGTTTATTGCTACTTGCTTTCTATAGAATTTGTATAGGCAATCACACAGGAAATCAATCTCCTTGAATTATATTTCATATGTTAGTACTAACATTCACCTGTAAAAAAAAATTATACTCCCAGGAGATATTTTTATATACTTATATAGGCGTGGCCTACTCAACCAGCTCACACACTACAGAGTGTAGAAGTTATAGTCATATAAGATGTAAAAGTGTAACAAGTTGAACTGACAGATTTATTTAAATCAATGAACCTTCGTTAGAAACATAATAGTTACAGTTAGAGTGTCTCAGGAAAGGCAGGAATAGATGGTAAGAAAACAAGGAGAACTTGTTAGTTATTTGATACACATTGCTGTTTAGGGATATTTGTAGCATGGAGAGTCTAACTGGGTCATGGTAGAACATTTTATAAGCATTACCAGAATTTACTTATTTATGTTAGTGTATAAGATCACACCTATTATCCAGTAATTTATTGTTTCATTATCCATATTTTCATAGTGTTTCACAAAGACAGACCAGTCAAAGAAGAAAAAGTTGAAAAAACGAAACACAAAGGTATGTATAGCATTTTCCAAATGTCAGCATTACAATTCATAAGCATTTTCATGGGAAAAGGGAAAATATTCCTTATTCAGTTGGGCTTTATCCATATGTAAATATCACATTATGGAGTACTTCAAAGAAGCAACTCTAGAGATGACTTGTCTCATCTAATAATGTCAGCACTACATAAACTAATCCCGCACAAAATTATTATTTTTTGATTGAAATGAATAAGTGACTGAAATGTCAACTCCTCTGTACCACATACACAGCAGGTCCTCTAAATTAATTGCAAAAGCATTTAAAGATATAATTTCTACATGAGTACTCAGACTGAAACAATTAACAGTGCATTTGTTTGGTTAAAGTTTGGCGTGATTGAAAAGTACCTTGGCTTAGAGAGATGATCTTATGACAGTAATGCATTCACTCATTGATGACTTCTAATGAATTGTTGATTTAAATTAAAATGATGCCCTGTATTCAAAAGGTTAGGTGTCCTGTATTATTAATATATATTTTTAGTCAAATAATTTTCCCAGTCACTTATTAGGGTAGATAATGCTGGAACAGAAGTCTTGTTTTGCTATATTTTACTTGTGCTTTTACTACAAATAATAACACTGTGTTTATAAGGCACAAGCTAAATTACTCATTCCAATAACTTTATGCTTAAACAGCCACACATCATAGGAACTTGGATATACTGGGAGTATATGCTCATATGTACAGTGGTTCTGTGTATTCTATGTGGCACCATACTACTGTAAATTGTATTTGCATGCACATAACCTAGTTATGAGTAAAACTACAATATGTGTCTTAAAGATAAGTTTGTACCCAATATATCCATCAGATGTACATTTATAGAGGCAGGTTGGCAACATTAAGCCTTGGGATCCAGCCCAACTGTATCACCAAGGAATAATATTTTTACGTTGTAGATGGCCAATCTACACCTGTATAGTATATAGATTTTTTTATCTCTTGTTATAACGCTGGTCATGCTATTGCCTCCAAAGTCTTAACATTAGCCTCAAGGTAATTTGTTGCTGACCTGATGATAAAATACCCACTGGGTGGCAGCCTGAAGAGTGAACCAACCCTTGATGACATTTCAGAGTTGCCAGTGGTAAAGAGGAACTGATTCTCTAGCATTTAAGAGGCTAGGTAAACCTCAGCAGATAAGCTCTGATGAAATAAGCACCTCTATTCTCTCCTGGCAGCCAGACTCCAGACAATACAGGTAGGGAACTCCTATAGTCTTACCACTCAGCCGGTATTTTACCACCAACCAGGTAAAAGCCAGTGTTAGTCTAAGGAAGCAATAGCATGCGTGGTATTTTTTGAAGAAAAGGTTACAGCTCACGCACAGGTAAGCTAAGAGTGAAGAGAAAGTCATAACAAGACTGAAATGAACGATAAGAACATAATCACTAGGGGGAGAGGCTGGAAGAAATATGGATTGAACAAGGGCCAGATATGGTAAGGATAGAGCAGAGAGGATTGGCATATATAACACATGGGACTGCATGAGATATAATTGGGATAATAGAACCAAAAATGTCAGAGTGAGCAAAACAAAAAGGATTGGTGGGGATACCAAGAGGCACAAAGAGGGAGGAATGGTGACAGAAGTAATAAAGAGACAGAATGGCTCTGTACAGGTGGGCAGTGGAGAGGCACAAACATTGTTTTGCATCCAGGTATGAGTCACTCTTGACTGACCTCTGCCAATCTTATTGTATTCAAATTGCTAGCTATGATCTTGGTTGTACATTATTGTAGATGTTTAATGTTTGGAATTCCAAATCCAATATGAATAGGCCCACTCTAGAGCAGCCCTGGGGACAACTTCTGTGAAAAAATGATAAGGAGGATTTATACTTTGGAAGCCTATATAAACTGTTCGAAAACACGTCCAATAGAAATTACTGTAGATGTGTTGTCTTGTTCTTACTTAAATCTAACATTCTTTAAAACTTTTTTTTAATTAACATAGCATGAATAAACATTATAAATACATAATGTTAGCAGAATTGCATATAAATCTGTAAATTATGTGGAAAAATGTGTTATAAATCAGTGGGGAGTCCACTGTTAATGACATCACCTTATGGATTGATATGCAAGGTGATGTGGTAATCAGGATACACAATAGACATATTTAAAATATATGTTTTTCTTAACCTAGGCATTTGGTTGTTGGGGTTATGTATAAAAACTCCCACACTGCAAAGTGTCGGGAGTTTTATAAAAAAAAAAGCGCAATTTCCGTTTGATATGTATAATGGTGATTGTGCTTTTTTAGAGCTCCTGACACTTTACAGTGAGGGAGAGAGGGACCTCCGTCAAACTGTGTTTGGTGGAGATTCCCCAACACAAATCAGTCACTTTTCAGTGCCTTTTATACGTACCCTGCAACAAGCGCCGACACAACCTAAATTTACGCATTCAGCGTAGATAACGCAGACTCCTGTGAGTCTGTTTTATACATTGGCACACACGCCAATTGCACCAGTATACATGTTTGTGTGCTATGTTTTTACATGCTGCTCATTGTGTTGTTTATTGTTGCTTACTCAATGTTATGCATAGAATGCTGTGTAGAAAGGAAATGAACTGGTATAACCTGTGTATTATGTATCACAAAGAGAACTCAATTAGAAAGTAACCTTTATTGAGTATATGTTCAAAATCAAGGTAAACACATAGCCACTAATGTTAAAAATAATAACAAGAATTTATAACATTAGTATCTATGTTATAATTATTTAGTATTATTTCTAACATGAGTATTTATGTTTGTACCTTGATTTGAATTTATAACATGTGTATCTGTTTACTTTGGTTTTTAACATACACCCAATAAAGGTTACATTTTACTTGAGTTTGCTTTGTGATAAATTGTTTTTTATTCTCTACATTTGCAGTATAAAAAGTCTAAAGGAATCTACCTATATCTATTAGATATATGTGCATTACATAAAATATGATCTGTCTTACCTCTTTTTTTCCTCAACTCTTCCTTTCTCCTTAAAAACTGCAAATAAAGTGTAATAGAAGTATTGATGTTGCTATAGCAACAGTCCTGTCCATCTCTCTAAGCCCTCCTTATTGGATGTCACTGAATTTAGAGGATCCTGGGAAATGATTTTCAAATTCAAACAACAAGAGAACTGTCAATTGTTCTGAAGTAAAAATAAGTTTGTCAAATTCAAACACAACCACAGAGCACTTAGCTGTGGTTATTTTTGTATCCATCATTTAGTTGTTTAATTTGCAATTTAATATTTTCCTAACCAATGGTTCTTGTCAAATGCTAAACATGTTACTTTCTTCTCATGCATAAACGCCTGATGAGTGCCTGCAGATATAGAATTGTTATTTCCTGAGCACAAATGTTACATTCAATATTAGTAATAATAATACTAAGATTATTATCATTATTAATAATGCGCTGGCCTATTTATAAATAAATATATATATATATATATATATATATATATATATATATGCAATTTGAATAAAAAAATGCTCTGTTAATGTGATTTCATATTAAAACACAGAATTGCCTTGCAGAGAGAGACCTAATACTTATGAGGTATAACACTGCAATACATATCTCAATTATTACTTCTCTTTTTTCCATTCACTTATGTCTGCCCTGATTGGCTGACCCAGGTAATTGCAGCAATAAAATAATTTTATGTAATGTACTTACCAGAATTAAATCAACTGTTCCTAAAAGAAGGGGATCCGGCATTTTTCCAAGCTGGTTTACTGGAAATGAATGCTACTCTGCATTTTCACTTTAGATAAGGAAAGATCACACATTGGATTCTCAATCATGCAAATAACAGTGAGCACAAAGCTGATGATCCAAGCAGCACATTAAGTTCTATGAGGGTTAATAACGTTATATGTATTTTCTGAGAGGCAGTCATAGCTGGGATTCACACAGGGTGAATTTTAACTTCAAGGTAGTGGTTGTTTAGGGAATATATATCCATCTTTAAGATTTATACTCTAGTAAGAGGAGCCTCTCTTTTACAAAGATAATAGATTTGTAACAGGGGTAAACATCAATGGAGAATGTCATAACATGCTATGGACATTTCCACGCCTTTCAAGGGAAACATTGTTTATATTCTAAATGTGTAGAGGACAAAATGATCAATAATGACCTATACATCCCCTAGATTGTAAGCTTGCAAGCAGGGCTCTCTACCTCACGCACCAGTCTATTCTATTTTGTCTAAGTTGCTATGTAGTTCCCTTCTCAGCTCTCTATCTAGCGCTACGTAATTGCTGGCGCTATAAAAAATAAATGTTAATGTAATATAGATTGTGTTAGCAGATTTTCAAGCAAATATAATGATTAAGAGAATAAATATGGCTCAATATGCAAACTCACTGCATTTAATGGGAAATGTGTAATTTTTTTTAATATCAAGTTGATACACAAAAGACACTTTTAAAACCTATATTTCACCTAAATTAGCCATTCATTTACAATTACTTTCTATATCCCAAAATTGCAAAAAAATATTTTTGGTCATTTTTTTTATTTTCACAGTATAAGCAATGGTTAAGTCATGGTGTTCCTTTAATTAGATGTTTTGTAGCACACATATATAAGAGTTAATGTTTGTTTCCCTTTGAAATATTATATCATTCTTCCTAAACATATTTATCTTACTTATTTTCAGTAACTCACAAAACAAAAGTTGAAGTGAGAGAAAAACCAGAGAAGAAACCACCAGCCAAAGGTATGGAAACCCCTGTTAATTATGATCGGTGCTTGTAAATGATGATTGCTTTGTAACTGCTATTGTTACAACTGCATAAAATAGTTAAATGTGTGCAGTTTTCGCCTGGACTACAGTCAAAGTCAGGCTGAAGGTGATATGAGTGACCAGATGTTTGATTATGATCAAAATCTAAATTACATTTGTAGTCATTTTTGCCCCCTTTAGCTCAGAAAAATGGACAGGGATCTATTTTAAAAATATCCAAGGTGATCCCATAAGGTGACAGAGAGCAATTTGCCCTTTTGCCCTCTTGTCATAGAATCAGAGGCTGTTCACATGTCTTTTCACTGCACTTATAAGACCTGTCTAAGATCAGCAAAAGAACTTTATATATCATCCTAGCTTAAACCCTTCACAAATGTCATTGAAAGGAATATTCTTGGAACAGAAGTTCCTCCAGCTGCTGCTATCAATCTGAATGTCCCAGGGGGAGGGGAGGTGGCAAGACAGCATCTTTGAGATGAAGTGCCTCTTTCTTGAGATTTGGCATATACTTCAATATACCAAAATCTTCAAGTACTCATGCTATTGCTAGACAGTTTGCACCCACTAAACCAGAAAATGAATGCACTTAGTTTAGGAATTGTTAAATGTAAAGTAAATGTGGCTAATATAACGTTATTTGCAGATTCATTTATTTGTGTCTGTGTATTAAAAAAAAAAAAACATAAGAATTGACTGCTGTATGTCTAGGGGATGACACGATGCTGTAAGTAAGAAAGACCTTACAGAAACTTTGCATTGTTTATTTGTTTGCTCATTTACAGACACATGTACAATACTTATATTTAAGTAATCAAAACAAAAATCAGAGATTTTACTTTTATTCCTAAATGTAAATGGTCTGTGAAAAAATATCTATACATATATGCCAGTGATCACTGGCAAACATTTTTGGACCTGAGTGGCCAAACTTTCCAACAGAATGAAAGTAATGCACTACAAAATGGCAATAATGCATGTGTGCATGCACATATTTGTATGTGTGTATGGACATGCATTGTACACGGGTCTTGCAAGAGTACCCTGATTGCACACTCAGAACTTTCCCAGGACTGATACTGTATATTCAGGACTTACCCAAATGGCACAATTTGGTCTTTCTACAGAGCCCAGATTGTACCCATAGCTCTTGCTAGAGCACCCAAATTGCACCCATAGGTTTTTTTTCCAGAGCACTGAGATTGCATGCACAGGGATTTCCCAACACCTAAATTTTATTCACAGCTTTTGCCAGAGCACTCATATTGCACACACAAGAATTTACCATCACTCAGATTGCAAACACTGCACTTGCTCAGTATCCAGATTGCACAGACAGTTATTGCCCAGTACCCAGATTGCACACACAAATCTTGCCATAACCCCCAGATTGCACACACAGGACTTTCCCAGGACCTACATAACATCCACAGAACTAGCCCAGCACCCAAATTGAACCCCCATGTTCTGACTTCAACAGATGAGTGGGGAGCATGAGAAGCAGTCTGAGAGGATGTCTGTGTGCTTGGTCACTGCACAGGCATCGAGCTGCCTGCTGGAACCCTAGTCAGTACCAACAAAAAATGTGCTCTGCTATAAACATTAATGAGTATGTTTGTTAAAGGGAGAAAAAAAAGCATAAATATTGTTTTGACAACAAGAAATCAGGTGAAATAAAGTGGCACTATGCAGAAGTGATAAATCATACCTAACTCAGTCAGATTGGGGAATGCAATATGAATAAGACCTGTCTATGTGGAAGAAAATTATTAGCGGTGATGCCAGCCAACAGCTGAGCTAGCACGTTGTTAAAGCTTGATTCAATATGTTCTTAATGATTAGCAGCTTTGGAACATATGATATGACAACCTTGGAGCACTAAGGTCTGATGTCCAGTAAAAAATAGTTTAGCCTTCAACAGAACACTGACACATAGACACAGACACTGCAGTCAGACTCAAAACATATGCTACACTATTATTTGCAGTAAAGACATAATAATCTGAAAAAGGCAACCTTAGGGTTTATTCATCCGTGTTCTGGCAAATAGTGTACAAATATAAATACACAAACATAAAGGATGACAAATTTAACAAAATTACAAGTTTGGTGTTAAAGTATTTTTTTATATATATGATATCAACCTAAAATATCTACCTTGTTTAACCTCTTCACATAAAAGCACATGCTGCCTTTGACATGTTTGCCGGTGGAAAAGCAAATTGGTAATTACAGTAATCTTATGCCCTGGAAGAGCTCTGAGCAGACTACAGAAGACTGGCGTGTGCTAAGACAAAGTCCTGGTCTGGTACCTTCTGCTCATTTAGATCAGACGTATATTGTCCGCATTTTCCCCAGGAACCATTTCCCCCCCATATATATATAAATATATAAATGAATAAATATTCATTATATTTATATATACATATATATCCGGGGGGGGGGGGGGGGGGGGTTGGTAATTCAGTGTATTCAAATCATTGTAAATACAACGTTTCGGCCATATATATATATATGATTGAGGGAAGCGGTTAAGTCAATGCAATTCAAATTGTATTGTAAGTTATTGAAAACAAAATCATCTTTCAGTATTTTAAATTGTAATATTTTATTGTGGTTTGTATTTTTTTTTTTTTATAAAAGAATAGCAACTTTATTAAAGAGTAGTAGGTTCCAGTTTCTTAGCAAAACACAATATACATATGTTTTATATTACATTTCCTCTACACCTTTGATATTATGGGATCAGTGGATAAAACTTGTCAGTCAGTGAATTAAACATTGCAATCGTCGGGTATCATACAGGAGAACAAAGAGGAATATGTGGATGAACCCATGAACACAGCTGTAGCAAAAAAGATCTAGTTTATTAGATTATTAGAATCATATTAGCCTATGATTAGGTGCCAGTTTAGCTCATCATTTATACTCTAATAAAACGGATTTCTATTTTTGCTGTGTGCATGGCTTTATCCATAAATTCCTCTGTGTTCTCCTTCATGATATGTTATTGGGTTGGATCATCTAGCTTTGATTGGAGTCAATATATCCTGTGGAACTGTTATTTGCTGACAGCCTGGATGTTTTTAGACTTTGAAAGTAACATTCCAATTTTTTTTAATTTTGTGTTTTTATATATGAAATAATGTACCTTTTAAAGCAGCGTTCCCCAAATGTTAAACGTGCCGCGACACAAGGACAATCACAATTTTCGGAGACAATGGACTGAGCTCTATATTTGTCCTGTTTTTCCTTGGACCGCAATACTCAGTAAAAATGTTATACAGAGTAGACTGATTACTGTGAATGTGCAGCATTATGCACATGTACAGTAGGGTTGCCAGTTTGAGTGATATTGCCTACCCCGCACTGACATTTCACAAGCTCCCAAACTCCGGCCCCCATGTGGTGTGCAGCTGAATTCTTGGAAGAGCTTCGGTGTGCTGTGTGTGATTAAAGGTCTGCTTTAAAGAATTCCTAGATGAGTGATTCAGTCACCTACACCTTGTTTGGAGGAAAAACATATTTATAAAGTGTTTTATCAAAGGCACATCCACAAATATATTGCTGGTGAGGTGTCCCTTATTTATGAAATCACCATGTGGTTTGATATGCAAATTATGCATTTACAATTGACATGAGTTGATTTGCATATCCACAAGGTGATGTCACACACCTGAGACACCACACATTTTTCTCTTCGTATGTGCATTTGCTTTCAATTCTGTAAAAACAAAGTATGGATAATTTAATTTTTATTCTCTACTATTTCAACATGAACAGTGTCTAGGTGACAAGTCCTTTCCATTTGTTAATTCTAATTTCAGCTGGTTTCCTGGCAATAATTGGGCCCTTTACCTATGTGTGTGTTTTGTTTTATTACAGCTTTTCCGAAGCAAAAAACTGTAACTAAACAAGAACCGGAAAGGAAAACTCCGTCAAAAGGTAAATAACTCAGTAATTAGCATGTAGGCAAACTTGACCCCCCAATGCATCTCCCGAGCAATGTGTGAAATTCGTGCTGTATTTATGCAAAATGATTAGCATTAATGAATGCAGTTTCCCAGAAGCTAAAACTCAAAGCCCATCTGCTTCTTCCATACAGCTTTGTAAATCCACACATGGTCAGATTAGCTGTGCAACATAAATATGTCAACAGATGTGCACTTCAGTAACTTCCTTATTATCATAAACATGTTCTCCTGTGTTTGATGGGTTAACAAAAGAGCCGATTTGGTGTGTTGGTACCCATTCTCATGGGCTGTTTCAAATGTTCCCCATTGAAAATAATGGTAGGCATAGTCTGAAAATCAAAGTTCACCTCCAAATCGACAGACTTTCTCCACCAAGCCCAGTTGTTATTTGAATCCTCAAAGAAAATTCAGTAAAAGTTTAATAATTTGGCAAAGCTAGAAAGAGATTTTAAAAGTGATTTTACTTATTATAAGGTGGTCTTCTGCTTAATAAAAACTACACATTTTAAGTGAAATGTCTTAAACCGGTGAAAGATATTTGGTCGACCTGTGTAAAGCTTGAAATTAGAAGCTGACATTGTCTTCATTTGTTCTATGATAAAAGTCGTAATGAATTAATATTATTAGTATAGTTTTGAGTTTGCGTTAATTAAAGCATTGCATCACCTAAAAGATAATCTTTACTGTGAATGTAGAGAATACAAAATGATTGAAAATGATCTATACGTTGTGTTCAGTGCTGTATTCACCGCGAGGCATCCTAGGCGGATGCCTAGGGCGGCAAATTTTGGGGGGCGGCAGCGCCCCCCAGCACTGAAAAGAAAAAAAATGTGAAAAAAAAAAAAAATGTAAAAAAAAAAAAAAACGCGGCCCTTTAAAAAAAAAATAGACCGCGCTTGCAGGCAGAGACGGAGGTGAGAGGGGATCGGAAGATCCCCCCTCACCATCGCTCTGCCTGCCAGGCTGCACGGGGAGCCGAACAGGCAGCACAGAGAAACCTCCGTGCTGCCTGTTCGGCTCCCCGTGCAGTGTGCCGACACGGAAGTGCCGACAGTCACGTGACGGGCGCGCTGACGTCATACGCGCGCCCGGTCACGTGGCCTGTCGGCACAATCGCCGGGAAGCCGAACAGGCAGCATGGAGGGACCATGCTGCCTGCCTGCCAGGGAAAGGTAAGTGCTGATGGGAGAGTGTGTGTGTGTGAGAGACTGAGTGTGATGGGAGTCAGAGTGTGTGTGATGGGAGACAGTGTGTGTGGCTGAGTGTGATGGGAGTCAGAGTGTGTGTGTGATGGGAGACAGTGTGTGTGACTGAGTGTGATGGGAGTCAGAGTGTGTGTGAAGGGAGACAGTGTGGGTGACTGAGTGTGATGGGAGTAGAAGTGTGTGACTGAGTGTGATGGGAGTAAGAGTGTGTGTGATGGGAGACAGTGTGTGTGTGTGATGGGAGACAGTGTGTGTGACTGAGTGTGATGGGAGTCAGAGTGTGTGTGATGGGAGACAGTGTGTGTGACGGAGTGTGATGGGAGTCGGAGTGTGTGACTGAGTGTGATGGGAGTGTGTGTGTGATGGGAGTATGAGCTTGATGTGAGTCTGAATGATGGGGCATGTCTTAGGTGCGTAACGTGGGTGTACAGCTTGGGTAGGGGGGTGCCCGGATTTTGTCTGCCTAGGGCAGCACAAAATCAAGATACACCACTGGTTGTGTTAGCAAAATTGCAAGCAAATACCTAAATTAGGATAAACATGTTTTTTCAGTGTGTCTGTGGTGACTCCTGTCTATGACATCACCAGCGGCTTGATAGTATCTCTATTAAAAAGTAGAACAAACCTTCTGTCTGTTCTTTTAATTGACCACAGAACTATGAATTGACGTGGAATATGAAAAGTATGAATATTGCCGTAGAAGCTACAAAACTAAAAGTTACCTACCAAATGCATTAAACAGATTTATTTTAAGGACCAATTCACCATCATGTGGACTGTGCAGTTGTGATAAAGCTTCTATTCAGAAACAAATTATACTAACTTTGCAGTGTTTAAACTTGTTAATTGGCTAAGATGTAAGGCCAGTGAATCATGAGTACATGATTATCTACAGTTTTATCTATAAATGCATATTAATAAGCACCTAGTATTTTTTCATATAATTCATGCAGCTATATAAGCTATTAATCCTATATGAGCTGAATTCGTATCAGTTAACCTTAGATGAAATAGTCACGCGATCTATAGGGAATTTCAGACTAAAACCCACGTTTATTAAAAATTAGAAATTTGCATGTTGGCTGATTTCTTGATTCTTATTAACACAATTCCTTTCTTAAAGGACAACAAATCATTTTTTAACCCTTGCTTACTCAGAGGAAGCATGGGTTAAAAATAATGTTGCCCTTCCTGATGTGTATCTTTGCAGATACACGTGGGTTTATTCTGAGCTCTGCCTATCAACTGAGGCAGAGCTCGGCTGGATGCTGGTGCACACTGACACTGCCAACTTGAGTTCAGCCAATCACTGCAGGGACTCTCCTCGAGTCATCTGATTGGGACCTGTGGAGGTTGCCAGTCTTCGATATCTATTTTTGAATGTCACCACACATCCAACGGTGTGAGGCTCATAGGCCTATGATTAAGTACCTGTAGGGTACAAAATGAGTCAGGCGGTTGGCGTGCCTTATTTTAGGGTGGAGTTGCACTGTGGAGTTATGTGCTCTCTCTTGTCCTGAGCAGTCCGTTTTGTCTTCTAATTGTAGTTTCCCTGCCCCCCCCCCCCCCGTAAATAATGGGGTCTAGGAGCCATCATTTGGATGGTTACCATACCCATTTTTTATATGGGGGGTCAGATTACTACCCCTCACTGACCCAATTTTAATTGGAGCCAGCAACACTTTTTTAATTAATTAATTTAATTGAAATTCTCCAGTTTTTAACTGGAGGTTTGAAATGCCTGAAATGTGGCTGTTTTAGCCAATTTTGGTTCATTTTGGAGGAAATCCCCAAACTGAATATGGACAAAAATCTGCCTGAAATTTGCTATATTGAGGAGCTGAATATCAGAAAATATGGCTATATTTTCTGATGAGCCTACTCTTAAGGCAAATGGTTGCAATTTTTAGAAATCCAAAATTTACTTTTAATGATATATTGCAATGCAATTTCATTTCCATGTATTAAAAAAGTTTTAGAATGTAAAACAGTGCCAGCAAGAGTACTCAAACTTTGACTGGTACTAAATGAATGTTATTTCCATGGCACTTACTTATTGTTTCCAACAACTCAAAAGTGCTTTAACAAATTTACCACTGTAAATTGATCAATTTTTGGAGTTGTTGCTCTTTATGTTCATATGCTTATTGCAGAAATCCTTGTACTGTATAAGGGACTGATTATGTAGGGTACATTATTATACTGAAGAATTTGTCAGAAAGAGCTTCCTGTCTTTTTCATGTTTCTAGCAGTTTATAAAGTTTGATATTTAAAAATTGTTACTATTTTTTTTTACTTAGTTGTTAAAAAAGAAAAACCTGTTTTAAAAGTGAAAACTGAAAAGAAAGAGCCAACTAAAGGTAAATATTTCTATGATGTTTGTCAATTTTTCAACTTTATAACTTTATGCCAGAAAAAAAATTGGTTGTTATCTTTTTAACCCCAGTAAGGACTCATGATGGTATTGGCATGTCGTGAAAGTAAATGGCGAGTGTGGCCATTGAAAAAAAAATACCCTATTACATTTTGATTGATAAGGATAAATATAGCATCAAAAAGTCATATATTTCCTTAAAAAAAAACTATATATATATTTTGTGAGAAAGAGATACATTACAAAGACACACAAAGCAAAAAATGCCCATGACCTTAAGTTAAAGTGGTTAAGGTGAACCTGTCACCTCTCACACACTAATACACCTAGCTTCTAACCCCTAACTAGACTTTCGCATTCCTTTTAGGACTAATTCATTTTTGGCTGAAATTCAGCTCTTTCGTTCTAATTCCCTAATTCTAACCTTGTTTGACTTCGGTGCAATTCCATTCGTCCAAATAGAGTTCCCAAAACAAAAATAATGGACACATTTCATCCAAAAATGAATGCGTTAATGGATGAACTTCGGTTCGGATGAAGCAAAATTATTTTGGTGGTGCCCAAGTCTACTAACTACTGGCTGAAGGAAATGACAGATTCTGGTAGCAGCATTTATGTTTTTAAACAGTACCTGTCCTAGGAAGCTATGGTACTATGCACAGGTGGCCACCTCCATACTTAAAGCAATTATATTTGCACATAGCAATTACAGCAAAACTCCTCAATTGAATTATGTAAAGATAATTTTTGGGTAACAGATCCTTGTTAATGGTTAATTATCCATAAAATATGCAAAACATAAGGTCCGCATATTTTTTCTTCTTGGAGACAATTTATTTTACATATAATAATGACATTTAATGTTACATTATAATAAGAGTTGAGCACACATGGATGTTCGGGTTTGGCCGAACTTCGAAAAAATGTCCAGGTTTGGGCTCGAACTTGACCCCGAATTTTTGTGCACTAAAATGCCTCTAAAAAAGTCCTGGAAAGGGCTAGAGGGCTGCAAAAGGAAGTAAAATGGGGGTAAAACAAGTGCCCTGCAAACAAATGTGGATAGGGAAATAACTTAAAATAACATAAAATACATAAAAATAAAAAATACAGCTGAGCCATAAATTAGCACTAAAATCTTTGATTTTAGCTTTGGAAGAACATAAATCAAAATCTAAACCATGGCTGCCAGGAGGATCAACAGAATTGTCCATTTGAGAGAGGGTTGGAGTGCAGGGTATTCTCTTTCATTGTTCAAACTGAGCTCAACTCCTGATGCATGGAGAAAAGGCCTTCACAAGCCTCTGCAATTGTGTACATAGTTTATACTAAGTGACCCATAAGTTGAGGAGGCGGTGACCATGGCGGTGTAGGTGGAAGCGGCGGTGGAGGAGGTAGCCAACACAGTTTTTTTTTTGTGGTTTTTTTTTTTAATTGGGGTAGCCTCCAAAATATTGGGACATATAAAAAAAGAAAATAAAGAATAAGTGCACTTGAGTATAACAATGGCTGGGTGAGGCCGGTATCAATGTCTATTCTGCACAAGGTACAGACAAGTCTGGTGGGATCCATGCCTGGTTCATTTTAATAAATGTGAGCTTGTCCACGTTGGCTGTGGACAGGCGGCTGCGTTGTCTGTGATAACGCCCCCTGCCGTGCTAAACACATGTTCAGACAATACACTGGCTGCAGGGCAGGCCAGCACCTCCAAGGCATAAAGGGCAAGCTCAGGCCATGTGCCCAATTTGGAGACCCAGAAGTTGAATGGGGCAGACCCATCAGTCAGTACGTGTAGGCGTGTGCACACGTACTGTTCCACCATGTTGCTGAAATGCTGCCTCCTGCTAAGACGTTCCATATCAGATGGTGGTGCTGGTTGTTGTGGCGTGCTGACAAAGCTTTTCCACATTTCGGCCTTGCTTACCCTGCCTTCTGAGCTGCTGGCGGTGCCCCAGCTGCGTTGATGACCTCCTCCTCTGCCTTTGCCTTGTGCTTCCATTGAGCCCCCGGTGTCAGTTGGGAATGCCCTTTGCAGCGCGTCTACTTCCTCTTTCTCTCCAGTGTTTGGGAGATGGACAGCTGAACGCTTCCATGGTACAGTGTGGAGATGCTTGGGGACGGTGGCGGACGTGGTGGCGTTGCTGCCACATCCTCTGTTTGCAGGGTGGCAGGTGCCACTGTGACTCCAGAGGTGGAGGAAGAGGCCGAGACAGCAGCAGAAGAGGAAGCAGGAGGAGCCTAAGACCTTTCTTGGTTTTTGAGGTGCTTACTCCACTGCAGCTCGTGCTTTGCATGTAGATGCCTGGTCATGCAGGTTGTGCTCAGGTTTAGCACGTTTATGCCTCGCTTCAGGCTCTGATTGCGCAGTGTGCAAACCACTCGTGTCTTGTCGTCAGCACATTGTCTGAAGAACTGCCACGCCAGGGAACTCCTTGGAGCTGGCTTTGGTATGCTTGGTCCCTGGGTGCGGTGGGCAGTAGCAGGCGTACTGTCTAGGGGACGGCCGCTCCGCTTTTGCACCCTGCTCCCTCTTATGCTGGGCTGGTGCCTCTGTGCGACCACCGCCTCTTCCTCCAAACTGGACATGTCACTGCATGACCTTGATTCCATGTGGGGTCTAGGACCTCATCATCCTCCACATCATCTTCCACCCACTCCTCAACCCTGCCCTCCTTGCCGGTCTTCACACTGCCGAAAGCCACAGAAGTTGGCACCTCTGTTTCGTCATCATCAGAGACGTGCTGCGGTGGTCCTCGCATGTCCACATCCTGACACATCAGTGCACTCAATCTCTTCCACTTCTGGGGCAGGGCTAGGTGGATGGCCCACGGAAACCCTGCCAGCAGAGACATCAAAAAGCACAAAAGACTGCTGCATGACTTGTGGCTCAGACTGCTTGGCTGATTTGCAAGGGGGTGAGGTGAAAGACAGATGGCCATGGGCTGCAGGTGCCAACTCTGAGCTTTCAGCAGGGGACCGGGTGGGAGACAATGTGAAGGAACTGGAGGCACTGTCAGCCACCCAATCTACTATCGCCTCTACTTGTTCTGGCCTCACCATTTTAAGAGTGGCATTCGGGCCCACCAAATAACGCTGAAGGTTCTGTCGTGTACTCGCACCTGAGGAAGGTGTTTCACTTGTGCGTGTAGCTGGCACAGATCGACCATGTCCTCTCCTTGCAACAGGAGCTCTACCAACACCAGCAGCACCACGACCAGTGCCACGTCCCTTTTTTGACGTTCTCCTCATTATTTGCGTTCACCCACCAAAGTAACAGATGGTTTATGGCAGGCGACAATGTAACCGCCAATAGTCAACAATTTTTATTTGTATTTTTTTTGTTTATTGGACTGCAAGAAATGCACCGCAGGCCGCAAATGTACTATTTAGCACCCAAAACAATTAGAATTTTTAAAAGTGCGCTGTAAGCACAGTATTTGACTGTTCTATTTGACTGTCAGATGTGAAGTTCAGAACGCAAATGTACTATTTAGCACCCAAAACTAATAGAAGTTTTCAACGTGCGCTGTAAGCACAGTATTTGACGGTTCTATTTGACTCTCAGATATGAAGTGCACCGCAGGACGCAAATTTACTATTTAGCACAAAAAAGTGTGATTTTTTTAAAACAACAATGTAACAGTAGTTTTTAAGGGTTTTATTAGTCTGCAAGAAATGCAGTAAGCAAATGTACTATTTAGCACCAAAAAAATTGCAGTATCTACTAGATGTTGCCCACTGAGCTACCAGAACAGGATTAAAGTCATATGCTTGGCACACATGCAGTTGCAACTGCACTGCACTCTGTGGCACTGGGCTCAGGGCAAGGTACAAAATTTTAGCATAGCACCCACTAAAATAATCACTGTAGTTTGCAGATTCAACACCAGAATTCTTTCCTAATCTGTCCCTCACAGCTGCAGCATCCTCTCCCTACACTAATAAGAGCTCATGTGACGTGCGGCGCTACGTGACTCCAGCTTGTATATAGAGGCTGGGTCACATGCTGCACTGGCCAATCACAGCCATGCCATTAGAAGGCATGGCTGTGATGGCTTCTAAGGGGAAACGAGTCAAACGCTTGTTTATTGGCTGCCCTGCAGCCTTTCAAAACGCGCCATTAAATCGCCGAACACCGAACTCCAACCCGAACATACAGTGAAATGTCCGTGTTCGGGTCCGAGGTCCAAAAACTGTATTATTCGGTACGAACCCGAACTTTGCGGTTCGGGTTCGCTCAACTCTAATTATAATCTGCACTGTCTTGGTTGTTTTGGAACCAAGATTCACAATTTGACTGCTTTAAATGTAATTTTTGTGAATATTTGTTCCTACAGTTTGTTTTTTCTTACTTCAGTAGTTACAAAAGAAAAAATTGAGAAAAAGGAGAAAGCTGAAAAGAAATCGACTGCCAAAGGTAAGAGGTTGTTTTTAACACTTGCTTTAAACAACAGATGTTTTGGTTTTAATGAATTAATTCTTCATGATGTCAGGGGTATTTGCTATTTGGGTGCTGGCATGAATCTGTAGCTTAGCAAAGCTGCTGCTCTTATATTGCAAGGGATGTCAATACCAATGTCCACTGATGTTAAAACACAAACAACTCTTAGGTGCTGGCAAGAGAGGCAGAGGGGCAATTTCCCCTTGTGTGGCCTTTTCCCTAGTTCAATGATCTGTGGGTGTATCACTTTTCACTTCTAAATACCCTACTGCCTAAGCATCCAAATGCGGCCCTCCAGCTGCAGCAAAACTACAAGCACCATAGTTTCCCTTCAGCTTTGTAGAATTGCAAGGAATTATGGTATCAATATTTCCAAAACAGATGGAGGGCTGTAGTAGGTAGGGTTGCCACCTTTTCACTAAAAAAATACCAACCTTGCTATTGCCTCCACAGACTTAACATTGGCAGCAAGCCATATTTTTACTGGCCTGCCGGTAAAATACCGTCTGGGTGGCAATCCTGGTAGTTGGATGCCTAGGCCCTAAAGTGTGGCCATTTCTATCTAATTTTATTATCTGTCTATCACCTTATCTATCAGTATATCTGCCCTGCCTGGCTAACTGCATTGGTATGTCTATTGTTTTTGCCCCCCTTGCCAAAAGTTGCAAGCCCTCCGACGGAGCTCTATATTAGTTTTCTTAAAATTAAGTAAACTGCTATAATGCCTTGACATTGCTATAATGCACTTCTGAGTTATGGTGGTACTAGAGAATGTAACAATGCATACAAGGCCTTTAAAATGGAGAGCACTGGTATATGACTTTGTATGCTGTGGTTTTCAGTAATATACAGGCCAACACCGAGGAGATGTCTGCCTGCTCAATTTAAGAGGAAAAAATAATAAAGTTATAATTTTTCACCTCCTTTTGTATTTAAATCTTCACTGCCACACCCCAGAATTTGGAGCCAACTATAGCACTATTTGTGCTCTTTTTCATGCACTTTCCTCTACTATGCTCAAAACGCACTATATGTGAACTATGATCCATGGTGTTTCTAATTATTTCACTATTGTGTGTGACTAATATGACTACTGTATGCAGATTGAGGATGTATTTAAAAATGACTCACCACCATCTCACAGTACTCTTATGGCCCATTACTATTTCAGGCAGGGCATAGTTGGAGTCAGTAATGATTGACCAACTTTACAGGTCCGTGAACCACTATAACATGGGTTTCTTCACAAATTCTCCTGAGTTTTGGGAGGTTGTTGAAATATATAATATATAAATGAATTGTTATCCAGGTAAAAGTTAATAAGGGCTCCAGAACTTACATCACGACCTTCGGTTTATAGACTTTCGGCTTATAGAATACGTGTAATACTATTGCCTTTCTATAAACCGAACGAGAGCCCCATTCATAAGAAATTCTTATGAATGGGGACTCCATTCATAAGAATTTCTTATGAATGGGGCTCTCGTTCGGTTTATAGAAAGCCAATAGTATTACACGTATTCTATAAGCCGAAAGTCTATAAACCGAAGGTCGTTCGGTATATAGACTTTCGGTTTATAGAATACATGTAATTACATGTATTCTATAAACCGAAAGTCTATAAACCGAACTACCTTTGGTTTATAGACTTTCGGCTTATAGAATATATGTAATACTATTGGCTTTCTATAAACCGAACTAGAGTCCCCATTCATAAGAAATTCTTATGAATGGGGACTCTAGTTCGGTTTATAAAAAGCCAATAGTATTACATGCAATCCATAAACCGAAAGTCGTTCATTATGTCGGTTTATGGAATGTATATGTAATGCTATTGGTATTCTATAAACCGACTCTATTTCGGTTTATAGAATGCCAATAGCACGAATGGACGAATGATTTTCGTTTATTAACCATTCGTTCATTCGTCTTTCGTTAGTTTAGCATTTTCGTTATTCGTTTTTCGGACGAATGGACGAAAATGCTATTTTCGGACGAAAACGCATTAGTCCGAAAACGAATGCACATGTCTAGGACCAACTAGCAATGGTTGTCCATTTGTTGTTGTTTTTTTGGAGCATACACTTGTACAGTCAAACCTTACAAGTTGTAAGCTATGGGATATGTTGCTTTTAACATTTTTAATATTTTATGCAAATATTGTGCCAAGTTAGAATGACTACTATTCTATCCATTGCTGTGATTCATCACAATAGATGGATTATTGTTTTTTGATACTTATAAATATATTTTATTGTAATATGTATACATGTCTTATTCCAGTAATTACAAAAGAAAAATCTGAAAAGAAGGAGAAGGTTGAGAAGTCTCCAGCTAAAGGCAAGTAGTTAACTGATAACAGATTTAAAACTAACTCAAAGTCATACCTTTTTTTCATGGATAGTGCTTCAAGTGGGATTAAATGCCGAATTTTCAAAGATTTAATTGAATTCACTTGACAGCTGAACAGTGTTGAGAGCATCTGTCAGTCAACAAGGTTGCTTTCTCTGTGAACTCTCTGTGCATGTGTCAATTTACAACTTCAGCTGGAGATACATTAGCATTTCAAAGGCTGATTGTATTGTACATACTAAATTGTGTAGGTCTTAACCCCTTTCTGACGCATGGTGCTTGCGTCCCAGATGACGCAAGCACCACAAATTGTTCCAGGCCACCAATTAGCCTGGAACACTATGGCAGAAACCCGATCTTAATAGACCCTGTGGGTCCCTGCCAAAAGATTTTGATACATCCGGACATCACGTGTGACATCATGGAGGCGTGCCCAAACCCAGAAGTTCAGGCACGACGCGATTTAATGAAATGTAGCCGGTGCCGGTGCCTTTGAGCTGAAGTTTTAAATATTGCAAAACATTCTTCACTGGTTCCCCAGCCACCTCAGGAGGTGATGTATCAATATCCAGCACTTGCTTCCATTATAAAAGGTTCTCTGTTCAAATTTTGCATCCAGTTTGAGTATATCCATTCCTTAGACTGACCATTTCCTTCTAACCCTAAAACCCTACCCTCTAATTTAATCACATGACTGCTATCATAATCACTTTTCGTAATATATATAGTACCCACATACATTAATAAAAACGTAACAAGATAAAGTGAACCTGTGCGCTAAAAAACACTCACTAAAACATTACCCTTTTTAGAAAGACGAATTGTCTCCAGTAATATGCAAAGGGAAAAAATTAAAGAGATAATAATATAGTGTAGTATCTCTTTAAATGTGTCAAAAAAGTGCAAAAAATATATAAACTGCACACTCACAAGTCCCTGAGCAATCAACTGCTCAGGAAAAATGGCATTGAAGGAGCCCAGCTGTGCCAGGTATGATGTATCCAGTGGTTCCCGATAGAATGATCACATGGAGAGAGAAGGTAGGAATACAGGTGTCAAAACTTTAATAGACAGCAATAAAATCAATAGTAAGATATTACATTAAAATTTCTTTAAAAGTCCTTAACAGCAATATCTTGAAAAAAGCTGCAGTCCCCCTCTCTTCACAACGCGTTTCCCCTCTTCCTCGAGGCTTTTTCAAGTGTCTTATTAATAAAAACATATTTATATGCTTGCTATAACCATCCCAATAAGGAGGAACTGCAAGTGTCCCCCCACACCTGTTCCGGACCCAAAACGCCTGAAAAATGGGTCGTCTGTCACCACGAACCCAGAAGTACATACACCCTGCCCCCGTACATTACATAAATATTGACGCACAGAGATGCAGCCACGCACCCTGTCTAGGGTCAGTGTCTTAGCCGTCACAGAAGGAGAGATCAGCATACACAATAAAAAAACCTGCTTCAATAAGGAAAGCAAATACCCCACCTTCCCCCATATTGCATACTTTATACTATGGGCCTGTTATTTCACCATGTACATGCCCCCTTCTGTGAATGTGTACTATGACTACTGTCCTGTTAAACTGCAAATTGTAGTGCTGTTTCACAGTTCAAATAGATGTATTATATATAAATAATATATATTTATATCTTCTTATTCCAGCAATTACAAAAGAGAAACCTGAAAAGAAGGAGAAGGTTGAGAAATCTCCTGCCAAAGGCGAGTGCTTAATTGATACCTGATTGAAGTGCAGCATGAGCAGTGCTTAAGGAACATTTAATCCCACACAACCATTTTCCCATGATTGTTGCTCTTTAGATTGATGAGGTTTTTGATAATGATCCATCTCCATGCCACAGGACATTTATGTATTTTATCAGGCAAGACATAGTTGGAGTCAATATTTATTACACATCCCAAATTGTCCATGACTCCACCCATGACAAGGGTTCATTTTCAAATTGAGGTTTTTGGAGGAAAGCATAGTATTATGAATTATCCTATGACAAGAGACTCCAATTAAACAAGGGCTCCAACACTTTGATCACTTTTCAATTAAAATCACTCCAAGTTGACGGCAAAACCACTAGGCTAAATCCATTTCAAGTGTCTTTTAAACAATAGCAGATCATGCAGTTCAATCAGTAACACAGCAGTCCATAGTAATAGAGAAGGTAAAAATGCGTTAAGCTTTGTATAATATTTTTGGATATAGTATACAGTAAATATTGGCAGACCTGCTTACTTTCCTTTGCTTGAAGTTATCTCTAGTGCTGCCGAGTTCTTCACAGCTGCCTATCCAGGGCTGCAACTCAGTCATCACTAATTTATCATTCCCCTAAACTATAAAGTAAAACATTCCACTAACATTGAATTTAGGGAACTGAGGTGGTCCCATGTAGTTTTTAGGGCTAGAAATAAAAAGGCTTAATTTCGCTGTGTTTAATGCGGCAGACATCTTGGGTGAGATCTTCTTCATCTGACTCATGTCAGCCCCCTGATAGAGATATACGAGCAGAAGAGGCTCAATAAGGTGCTTTATTTAAATGTATTTATTTTTAAAATGTCTACTCTTGATGCAATCTTTCAATTACATAGAACTTATTTTTTGCTGACAGTTGTTCTTTAAGTTCCAAAGGACAAGTGACATAGTGAATCCTGCCCTTCCTCCTCAGTGATATTCACCAATCTTAAAATCTGCCAAATCTTGCCATCTACTCAGATTTGAATAGTGGCTTAGAATGTCTCAGCGGTTTCTAAGTGCTACGCATAATGCACTGTTGTGTTTAACAAATCAAGATAATAGCTTTACAAACCAACTCTACTAATGAGTCTAAGGTTTATTATCGCATGGCCAACATATAAGGATTGATGTCGTGCAATAGACTCAACATTCTTTCTGCTTCCTCTGTTTCTCCTCTTTACGGAAGGTCAAAATCTATCTACAATTTTTGTCTCTCAACTCTGATTCAACTATGCCCTGTTTAGCTCCTCCCACCTGCATCCTAAAGCTGTTTACCCTCAGGGTGCTTGAAGAAACTAAACTATCTCCTCCAATGAGAAGAGAAAACAGTAAGGATTATTCTTTAAAGCTTAATCATTAATTTCATTTCCTGCAGGTAAATAACCATTTAAGAAAAATCAAATATTAATATATTGTTTTCCTATTAACAAAAATGCATAATTCTTTATTACAGCATTACAGTAGTAGACCTTGTAGAATGTGTTTGCAATAAAATAACATTTATGTATGTGCAGATTTAGAATTTTCATAACTAATTTGTTTGTTCAATTTTGTAACCTGGTATTCAGATTATTTATTTGTTCATACATCTCTTTCCCCTTATAGTAATTCCAAAAGAAAAAGCTGAAAAGAAGGAAAAGGAGGGCAAAAAATCCCCTCCCAAAGGTTAGTTCTAAAGAAAATTGTCTTTTGACTTTTTGCTAATTGTGGTACTATCAGTTATGCAAAGCAACACAATATGCTCTTTCAAAAAGGAAATGCTAGCAGAATACTTGGTTGCATAGGGAGAGGTGTTAGCAGTAGGAAGAGGGAAGTGCTCATGCCATTGTACAGAGCACTGGTGAGATCTCACTTGGAGTATTGTACGCAGTACTGGAGACTGTATCTCCAGAAGGATATTGATACTTTGGAGAGAGTTCAGAGAAGGGCTACTAAACTGGTTCATGGGTTGAAGGATAAAACTTACCAGGATAGGTTAAAGCATCTTAACATGTATAGCTTGGAGGAAAGACGTAACAGGGGGGATATGATAGTAACATTTAAATACATAAAGGGAATCAACACAGTAAAGGAAGAGAGTATATTTAAAAGAAGAAACACTACCACAACTAGAGGACATAGTCTTAAATTAGAAGGTCAACGATTTAAAAGTAATATCAGGAAGTATTACTTTACTGAGAGGGTAGTGGAAGTATGGAATAGCCTTCCAGCAGAAGTGGTAGAGGTAAACACAGTCAAGGATTTTAAGCATGCGTGGGATAGACACAAGGCTACCCTAGATATAAGACAGGGAACTGGGGACTAATAAAAGTATTTAGAAAATTGGGCAGACTAGATGGTTCGAATGGTTCTTATCTACCGACACATTCTATGTTTCTAAATTTAAACTCATGTTCGATATGTAATCAGTGATTGAATGTGTCACCTAAACATTGTGTTTACTGTGAATAAACAGAATAAAAAATGATTGGAAATTAACTGTGTCTGTGGAATCTCCAGTTTATGACATCACCTGGGGCTTGATATGCAAATTACACATTTCCCATTGAAAAACAGCTCATTTGCATATGCCTATGATTAAGTGCAAAATAGCACGAAATGCGTAAGGTGACTACATGGAGGAATTTGGTCTGAAACTGCACGATTTTTTATACGGAATAAAGACATCGATTTTGTACACCTTACGGTGAAGTCTGTCTCCCTGTCTTCTTCTCTGCTGTATATTTCTTATCATTGGGGCTTGGAATGCCCTGGTAGGTCTGAAGACAGAGTCCATTGCATACACAGGAGCACATGCGGGGTTAAAACTTCTTTCTACCAGAGCTGAGGATCCGTGGCAGTCCCTATATTTTAAAACAACTATAATTTGCATATGACCAGGAGAATCCACAGACACATTTAACACATTTTTCTCCTACTTTAGGCATGTGCTTGCAATTTTGCTAACAGAATATCTAGATCATGTTCATTCATTTGTTTATTTTCTACATTCACAGTAAAAACAATGTTTAGGTGGCACAGTCCCTTTAAATATGCCAATCACATGCCTGGACCAAGAGGCACCAAGGGTAGCACACTCCAATACCTAGGGGTCTTCAAATCTTGGTTGGTGAATACCATAGCATGCACCCACAATATTCCCCCACACACAATAGGCTCAGGGGGACTTTTATTAACAAACTTGCCCTGCATGGGGGTGTTGCAGGTTTATCCTGGGCTGTATGCCCTTCAATAAGAATACGTCTGAAACATATATTATAAGACCCTTTATATTTCTCTATTGTGTGGAGAACTTTTAAATGACTGGTTTCAGAGGAGATATACTGTGATGTGATTAAAGTATTTTTTATTTATTTATCTATGCTCATCTAATAACCATGATAAAGCTTGTGCATTCATGAATTTAGAGCTTTCAAATGGAATGTGGCCTTATATTTGATTTCTTGAGGACCTGAGAGATTCTAGAACCAAACAGTCAACCAAATGTTGGGGTGTCCCCATGAACTTTAAAATACTATCTTCTTATATAAGTGGGTCTTTGGAAGAATCTTCATGACAAAGTATAATAGAAGTATAGAATAAAAGGTGCTTTATATTCACTGAGAGATAAACAAGTAAAGTTTTAGTTCATTGAAAAGTATATTATTAACAATAAACTATTCCTAAAACGATGTCCATGTTGTTTGGGTCAATCCCGAATTAAACATTAAGACCAAATGTAACATCATCCCAATCAGTTCTTATAAATACCTTGGTATGTGGTTATTGTTGCTGTTTCTTTTATTCTCTCCATATTGATAAGATCACAATCTCTCTTTCCGTCTCCATATTGATAAGCTATCATCCGAACTGTATCCTAGAATTGACTCTCCATACCATAACAAACATTGCCTAGGTCACCCTGTGAGGAAATGGATTGTGCAGCAAATGTTAATGCAATCCACTATGCTGCTTTGTCCATCAATGCCAAGATAATACACAGCACTGTAAATTGTTTTAGAAGGGCTAAACTGGCTGAGCTTTACCTCCAGGTGCACTATGCACATAGCTTTGTTAGTTCAGAACCATGTCTCTGGAAAGCTCCTCTATGTGAGCAGCATGCTCATCTCATTTCCCAGCACAACCTACAATCTTGGGTACGCCTGGACCACATTTACAAAAAGGAAGGAAGTTGGTTCAAGTGCCTTCTCTTAAAGAGCTCCTCACATGTGCAATAGCCTGCTAGATACTATCAAATCTCTGAGATAACTATAAAAAGTAAAGAAGGCACAATAAGCTACTTTATTTTTATTATTTCATTCAAGAATTTAATTGTACATCATCTATACATGATACAATATTTCAATTAAACAGAAGCAATTTTTTTGCTAGAGCTGTGCTTTAATTGTATAAATACATATGTATTTTTTAAATGTTGAAGTATGTGTAATATCAGTCTGGGGTTTTTTCCTAAGATATACTTGAAAAACAAGAGAAATCTCAATATATTCTTCCTGGAAATCTAAATATATTCTTCCTGGTAGCTTATAAGAAATATAAAAAAGTTGTAAGCTTGTAAAGTTCCTGTCAAGTTGTATCTCAGTTATGAAATTGTCTCAGTTCCCTCTCTTTAGAGAGTAAGGCTATACTTGTGCTTTTTTAGTGCTGCCCTTTTCTTGAGAAAATATGGCCTCTTTTCCTCGCTTGCCATGGCCAATTATTTACATACTGTTCTCTTGGCACCTCATCTAACATGAGAGGATTTTCTAAAAGGCAGAGGCCTTAACCTAACACTGGAACACGTTCTTCTTGTTCAAAGATTGCTAAAGAATATGGGCCAAAAGCAAGCATATTTTCAGTTTTTGAGAAGATAATTCTGTGACTATAAACGTATCCTTAGATTCAGTTACTTCCTACCATGTAATATCACATAATTTCCCTTTACCAACTTAAGCAAAGATTCATGAACTCAGAAACCACGTAACATGTTTAATAATGGGACATAATTCAATAATGTAAATATAAAAATTGTTTTTTTTCACTTTTAAGGACATTTAATGACATTATTATAGTAGGTCTTTATATATTGTCCGTGTTATAAACAAAGTAACTTAAATTAAGCAAAAAAAAGACTTAAATCTTTACATTTTACATGTTATACATCCATGTTGTTACCGAAGAAGATTAGTAACAAACAAAAGATCTCTTCCTAATTTTAGGAAAAATAATGCATAATCCTTTATTACAGCACGTGATAAAAGCTACAAGTAGATCTTGTAGAATTGGATCAAATAACATTTATACATATTCAGATTAAGCATTTTCAGAACTAATTTGTTTGTTCAGTTTGGTAACATGGTATTCAGATTATTTTATTTATACCTTTCTCATTATAGTAATTCCAAAAGAAAAATCTGAAAAGAAGGAAAAAGAGGACAAAAAATCCCCACCCAAAGGTTAGTTCCAAAAAAAGTTGTTAACTTGACATTTTGCTCAATTGTAGTAATATCAGTTATACAATGTCAGATGGAGTCATGTAATGGGGTGATGGAGGAATGTAATGCGGTGATGGGGGTAATTTAATGGGGTGACGGGGGCATGTAATGGGGGTGATGGAGGGATGTAATGGGGTTGATGGGGCATGTCCTAGGTGTGCAACTTAGGTAGGGAGGTGCACAAGAGCAGCACAAAACCAAGATACACTACTGGGTGTACCCACGACCAACCACCATCTTTTTAGTTTTTGACCACTAAGCCTTTGGAAGAGCATAAAACATAATACCTTCCTAAAAAGATTTCCAGCACACTGTATATGAATCTTTTAAACTCTGTAAAGTGAAACTGTTATTTTTACAAGACAGGTAAATTTGAAAAAAAAGTATAGCCACATTTCTCTACACTATGAATTCAATATACTGATTGACCTAACTGTAAAGAAAAGAAAATGTATGCGTTTTATGCTGGAGATGAAACACAAATCATCTTATAAGTAAAACAATGTCATAGTACAGGAGAGAAAAGGAATTAAAACATATCTACATATATTTCATTGCAGTAACTACAAAAGAAAAGGAAAAAGTTGAGAAAGAGAAGGCTGAAACTAAATCTCCTCCAAAAGGTTAGTTTTTGGACTTAATGCATATATATATATTTATTATTGTATATTTTATTATTATTATTATTATTATTATTATTATTGATAGATTCTGGAATGGCCTCTATCAGCTAAATTGTTTGCATAGAGATGTTTGTAGCAAAAAATATGCATATATTGTATAAGGAAATAAACCCTATTGTATCTTGCTCTGCTTCTGACATCATTGTGTAACATGAGCTAAAAGTTATTACAAAATTAATTTATTTGTATTCAGCCTTGCTAGGGGATGTCACAAATGAAGATCAGTTACATTAATTAGTTTCCATTTTGCAAATGTATTGTCACATTGTATTTTGTTACACATTCACATTTTTAAGCAATCAATGGAAAATAATGTTGGCTATTCAATAAGACAGTGATCTTTGGTGAAGTGACCAGGGAAACCCCAAATCCTCCAGAAACAAGTAACATAATCATAATTACATCACAACCTGCATGATTATTACACTTATCCATTGCCACCTTCTGCTACTACATTAGATGCTGATGATGGAATGTGTGAAGGCACTGTTAAAGGTGCAAACCTTTATTTTACAACTTTGGAGTGCTGAGCATTTTGGGATCTATTGAATGAAGAGCCTATTCTTTGATATTTATGTTTAGAAAAAAAATGTTTTTTAGCGTCTCCCTTTCTAATCATTTAAATAAATATGTACACTATATAGACAAAAGTATTAGAACACCAGACTATTACACCAACAGGGACTTTTATAACATTGCATTCTATATACAGAGACGTTAATATGTTGGTCCAACTCTTCTGGGAAGACTTTCCACAAGATTTTGGAGTGTTTCTGTCGGAATTTTTGCCTATTCATCCAGTAGACCATCTGTAAATGCAGGCACTGATGTTGGACGAGATGGCCTGGCTAGCAATCTCCATTCCAGTTCATCCCAAAGGTGTTTTTGTTACCTATAGATCTGATTCCGTTGGCAGGCATGGGCCTCATGGACGGTCTACCTTTAGTAGGCACCATCATGGGTTATTTGCACCACCTCCAGCATCCGATAGCCCTTGCAGGTCCCTACATTAGCACAGGCATTTTCCCCGCAGCGCTAGCAAGATCACACTTGATGTCTCCATTAAGGTTTCTGTGGAACCGAACAGCATAAAATGAGTATTCATTCATCCTGTTAAAGGACTATTTATCTTGTATGCTCCCCCTTCAGATTTGCCCAATAGAAGGATCAAAACTCTTGGAGGGATTTTTAAACTTCACTGTCAAGTTTGTTTGCTGTGATAGTGCTCTCTAAGCCTCATTAGCTTTCCTTCTCAGTTGTTCTCTTGTTGTTGATTTTGCTTGTCCCTGACTTTGCTCCTGATTGTTGCCAGCCTAGACCTCTGCTTGTGACCCCAACCATTCTCTTGGATGTCCCTTTACCTATTCTTATCACCAAGTTTTGACTCCTGTTTGGATTCTGTCAGCTCTGATCCCATGTCTATATATTGACCAGCTGGTATTCTGACTGCATTTACCAGTTTTGTTCCAGACTATCCTGTGTTCTTCATCTATAGGTATTGTGTTTCCACCTTTCCTCACAGACCTTCTCTTGTATAAACTTGGTCCTTGGTGGGTTAACCATCTGCGGCTGAACCAAGGGTGTGTTACCATTGAGTTGAATTCCCTCATATTGGCTATAGCAGAGTGTCTGATGTCCTTATGGATTGAAGAACATATTGTCCAGTACCAGAAGATTACAGTTTGATGGGTTTGAGGTTGGGGATTGTTTGTTCTTCCACATGAATCTCATCCAACCATGTCTTTATGGACATTGATTTTTGCACTGGGGCACAGTCATTCTGGAATATAAAAGATCCTTCCCTAAACTGTGCCCACAAAGTAGGAGGCATAGCATTATCCAAAATGTCTTGGTATGTTGAAGCATTAGGATTTCCCTTTACTAAGTCCACGCCTTAAACTCAGTCCCATGCCATTATCCCTCCTCCACCAAACTTTACAGTTGCAGTCAGACAGCATATGCCAGACTCGTCCATCAAACAGCCAAACTGTGAAGCTTGATTTGTCACTCCACAGAACACATTTTCACAGCTACAGAGGCCAGTGGTGGCATGCTCTACACCACTTGATCCAATGCTTGGCATTGTACTTGGTGATGTGAGGCTTGCATGCAGCTACTCGGCCATGGAACCAAATTCCATTAAGATCCCACCACACAGTGTTTGTGATGAAAATTAAAGCCAGTGGAAGTTTGGAACTCTTCGGCTATGGAATTGCACCATGCATGCACATGGTGACCCTGCTCTGTGACTTCACATGGTCTTCCACTTTGTGGCTTTGTTTCTGAGGTGCTGCTCCTAAAAACTTACACTTTCTAATAACACCATTTACACTTGACATTGGAATATCAAGCTGGGATTGAATTTTATGAACTCACTTATTGCAGGAGCAGCATTCTTTCACAGTACCGTGCTTGAATTCACTGAACTCTTCCGAACAACCCATTTTTTTCACAAATGTTTTTAAATGCTGACCTATAGCAATGTGTTGGATTGAAACATCTGAATTCAATGATTAAGAGGTGTGCTCCAATGGTTTTGTCCATTTGGTGTAAACATACACATGAGGGTATATAGTGGCAGAGCCTGCAGACAATGTTTGCTTCTCCCTACACACTGCTGTGCAAATCCGGCAAAATGCTTATTTGATTGGTTGCTAATTCGATCACATGTGCAGTAGGGGACCTGATTAACACCTTAGTGCTGAATCAGTTAACAATGCCATTGCTGCCAATGCATGCCATGTTTTTAGAGCTACCACTGGTTGTGAGCTTTTTGCTGTTGATGGTCCTGGTACATCCTTGGTTCTCAAGGACTAATGTATATGTTCGATAAAGACATCACTGAAATGAACTACCTCAAATTGTTCATTTAAGTGATTTTTATTGATTTATTTTTTATTTGTGTTTTTTTTTTTGATCATTAAATAAGTATTTTAGCATGGGTAGACATTGCTGATCCTGGCTGAATTTTTTTGGATGACATTTTTAAAAATGGCATATGTGATGTTGTGATGATGTAATATTCCAGGAACCATGCGACCTATATACTTCCTTTTGGTGTCAAAACATACCTTTTGGGGGTCAAGTAGTCTTATAGAGAAAGAAAATTACTCCTCCGAGCAACCCTTCTACCATTTTTCCAAAATGGTGGGTATAATAGAGGAAGAAGAGACATATAGAAATTAAACTAACATTAATGGTTTTGCATTAATCAGCAGTGTGCAGATCAGTAAATAATTTCTGATTTAGCCTATAAAGTGTAATAAGACAGATGCTCGGTGCTCTATAGTGAGGTAGTTTAATTCTGAACTGCAAGTGTCAACATTTCAGCCCCAGAGGTCTTTCTTAACCTTCTATGGATTAAAACATTACCACTTGCACTTTGGAATTAAAGTACCACCATATTAAGTTACTATTTGCTACTATTTGGGCACATGGTGGAGCACAATTAGAACACCTATCATTGTGAGTACAGTTTACCACTACTTTGTTTAGTTTATATCATATAATGCACATAAATAAAGTGTTTGGTTACAGTACAGACTTAGATGTGTAAATGTATTAATTTCAATGTATCTTCTAGTAATTGCAAAAGAAAAATCAGAAAAGAAGGAAAAAGTTGAGAAGAAGCCAACACCCAAAGGTCAGTACAGTCGTATATTACTCACACTGTTGCACTGAGTTATGTATAGTGAATATTAAGCCATTTTTTTCATTAAGCAGCAGACAACCAATGATGAACCCGAGGAAAGTTTAGTAAACAGCTGTTGCAAATAGTGATGCAAAAATAAAACATATAGATTACCCCAAGCTCACATTGACATGCTTAGTGCATACCGACCATCCCCATCCCCATGCACTACAGAGCGTAGTCCATTACTGGTTCACAAAAAGTAGCCAGTAAATGCAGCCTTAATAATGTATTGTATTCTATACTGAAATTTAAAGTGGCAATGCAGGCTATCCAAATTATTCCACGAGATAAAGCTAGCATACTCTAGTATCATTTATTATTCTTAGTGGTTTGTTAAATGGCACTGCTTAAAGGATCAGTCCCACCTGCAAAAGAATAAAATGGGATTAGTAAATGCATATTAAAGCCGATTTTTTAAATATAAATGTGCATTTATGTGGTTCAATTTTTCAATTTTAAATTGCCTACCATGAAAACATTCCTTTTTTGGGATCTAATATGACATCGTCAACAATTATATCACACGACTATAACATTTACAACAACCAAAAGAAAAAAAACAAGGAGATAGTTTGTAAAAAAATTGTATTTTTCACAGGTTTTAATCTACAGGTTAAACACCACCAAATGCACGAAACTTACCCTGAAAACAGCTGAAAAAGCTGTACACAAGGTGATGTGAGTCACACATATATGTACCTCTATATGACATACAGGAGTCAGCCTATACGTATTTAGTGCAGAAAGAGAAAGATACCTGCACAACACACATGGTATGCTGGATTCCTGACTATAAAAGGTACTAGCTAGAATCTGTATGCTCACATGTTGGCTAGGAAGGTTCAAGCAGTGATCTAGTGTGTCCTTTCAATATTAAAGTTGCTAGCACATATAGATATCATATTATACAGACACCGACCTGATATGCTTTGGCATAGAACCTCTATGCTTCAGGCATATTATTTTTAAAAAATAGAAGTATGGTAATCGTAAGATATGTGCACACATCCACCAACCCCAAGAGAGTGACATCAATTTTTCAAGCTGCTTAGTGTACCACCCACATGCACCGTGGAATACCTGCATCTCAATTTCACCAACAAATAATAAGATTTAGATCATTTATCTGCCTGAATGTGAACTTGTCATCCACATGTTTAGTGGATGAGAGGTTATCTTTAAAGGTTGATAATTATAGCTATATATCAGTTGAGGATTTTAAGGAAATGTATTTGTCTTATTCTAGAAATTACAAAAGTCAAAACTGAGAAGAAGGCAAAATCTGCAGACAAGTCTCCACCAAAAGGTCTGTAATTAAAAAAGTAGACATTTTAAAAAGATGGGCAACACAAATATCAAATTTAACTGTGCACATTTTTTTAGGTGCCCCTTGTGCACCAGAAATAATAAAAGTAATATACAGATACAATGTGGGCATTCATTTCACTGCTAATTTCATGCCAAGTTGTACACACATAACATCTTAATAAAGACTCAGATTCCTTACATTTTGTGAAATTTTTCAGATGGGGATATATTCTGTAATAATGTAATTTGGTATGTTATGCTTCTTAGATGAGAAAAAAGCCAAAGTCTCTCCAGTAGAAGAAAAGACCAAGAAAGAAGTAAAACCTAAAACAACCGACACAAAAGTAACAAAAGACACCGTAAAAGAAGCTAAACCTCTAGAAAAAGGCAAGACAAAGTCCAACACCAAAGAGGGGCAGCCGGATAAAATGGAAACAAAAGCTGAAAAGAAAGGTAAAATATCCTTAAAGAATCTTACTGAAGATCTAAAAGGGACTAAAAGGCAAGATATAGAGAAAGCTAAGCCAGAATACAATTATAAAGAGTATCTTAAATAACGCAAGCAGTAAAAGTCTAGCTGATTAAAGATCCATTTGGAATATATTTTTCATTGCAAATGTAATTTTATCATACATCTGGAGAATAAATATGTATTTGTGAATTGGTATTGTTTTATATTCTGCTATAGGTATGTGTTGTATTTTGTCTACACAATAAATGCAGTCTACACATTTAAAAAAACTAATTGGATATACACATGCCCTACTGTTGCTCTATTAGTGGACCTCTCTATGTGAATTTGGTACTTGGGATTATCTTTATATTTAGCAGCAGAGATAATTTAGGAGAAGTTACATACAGGGTAGGATATCTCACATAGGATACAAGCAAGTGACTGAAATTAATGGAATACTTGGACTTGCATAGCTGTAAATTCCAAATATCCTGTTTTCCATATAATTTATAACCAGAAATTATGTCACTTAGACTTTCAAAAATAGATACCCTACTATAGTTACCTGATGTCTAGTTTTACCTTGGCCAGTGCAATAATCTGTCCAGAAAAATATGAAGGACATCTCAAGAAGGTAACCCAGGTGTTTAACACGTTAATCACAGCCATCTCATGTTACTAAGCATCCATCAGAAAGAGACTAGAGGGACAATTCTGGAAGATATGATTTTCATAGTTAAAATTAGAGCTCTGAATTCCAGGGCAATTCAGATAATTTCAGTGATTTTTAGAATTTAGGATTCAATCAAATTTACTTAAGAGCCAGGTTCACTAGTTTTAAAAGCCAGGGAAAGGGGCTTCAGAATAGTAATAGGTAAAACAGAGTAAAATATAGGAGACAGCAGTATGGACTTTGGGGCCATGGCTCCTTGGGTCCTGTGATGTGTTCAGCTCTGCAGTATGTGAACTTATTCTTAATATTAGATGGCATCATCTTGATCAGCAATAATCTCAAGTTAGCATTTTCTATAATTGTTGGTCAAATTTGAGGAATCATTTTTTCCACCCCTCCTCCATTTGATAATGTTTAATGACATCTTTCTTGAGATTCTGCTACAATACTTCATTGGTGTTCAGGTACATACTTTCACCAATTTCCCCACAGTGATCAGTTGTTATATATCCCTGTTGCATCATCCAATTCTGTGACATAGACAAAAGGCTGGCTTCCTTTAGAAGTTCGCAATGCACAGTGTGAATGTTGGCAAGCTACTAGTCTTTAAGAGGGACTGTGGTTTTGAGACAGTGAGTTGAGTCAAATCCTTTAAAATGGCAAACCAGTTTTTTCTAGATTAATGAGCAACAATTTCAGCCTGTGTCATATCCTCACTTCTCATAGGATCAAATAATTCATAAGGGTTCACTTACTGAAAGGCTTTTCCAAATGTTGCCCATCAGGCCTAATTATGTACACACCTGATTCTAACCATTTACTGGAATTGTGTTGATAGAAATAGTTTTGCAACATCTTTTCATGACTCCATGTTCTCTTTATTTAAATGTCTTTTTGTGTCAGAAGACACTGTTAATTTTAATTCTATTGGACATTTAGATACTGATTGTTTGGATTTATCAAAAGTTATCATGGTGCAGCAATGGATTAAAAAAAAATCTCACTAGAGGCTTTTCACCCAGCCAGAATTTCACCAGCAGGCCAGGGAAAAATATGGTATAACGCACGGGGTCCAGGATGGTAAAGGGACCCTGAGTACCCGAGATCAGGAGCTACATTGCAGGCTGGAGACACAGGTCCTGGTGCTGGGTAACTGCAATCAATTGGAGGTTTGGGACCCCAAGTTGTTGCAGCCACAACCAGGCCCTGTGAAGCAGCTGCTGTATCCAGGTACCAGGGCTTAAGAGAAAATGAACTAAATGATAGCTAAGCAGAGCTAAAACAGAAAAGTAATTGAGGGAGAGCAGAACTAAAATACTGAATGCAGGGCTACAGGACAGAGGGTAAACATAAGCAAGAAAGCAGAAACCAAACTAAGGATAAATAATACAAGGCATGGGGATAAGGAACACAAAAGGCACATACAAAGGAACAAACATAAATACAGGAACTAGCCTAATACTAAAGATGGCAAAGGTCGGGGTTTGGTTCAAACAAATTGGCCAATTTAGATGTTAGCTTGCCAACCATGTCAAGGTACCCCACATTAGGCAAGTCCCTAACTAAAACATAATATAGCAAAACATAAATAGAATCTAAGACACATAAATTACATTAAACTTAAACACAGAGAAAATACCTGTAGACTGCTGCAAAGGACTGAAAAGCAACGGGTGTGGTTTAAATAGAAAACTGACAAAGCACAGGGATAGCGAGAAAACCTGGAATGGAACATAAGGGCAGGCAGAGAGGAATACAGGGCAAGGCAGGTATACAGGGCAAGGCAAGGCAGGTATACAAGGCAGGAATAAGCATAACTAATAAGAAAGCAAAGCAAGAAGGATACAGAAAAGCCTGGATACAGCCTGGATGAGTCTGCACAAAAATGGGAAGAAAAGGTGACACATTTACCTGTATAAAGTAATACCGTGAGACATTTTCCTCTTAATTAGTCATGTTTGTGCATTCTCGAACTCCCATTTCATAGGAAAAACATGCATATGAAAGGTATTCTTGATTCCAAATGAATCTTTAACAGTAGAAGCATTTATAATATAATTAATTGTTAAATAACAATCTAATGGAAACCACGTACCTTACTGAGAATTTTAGGGATTACACTGGAACAAGCGTATCAATTTACAGCTATATACTGATGTTCCCTCTCTTTATTTTGGTCTTTTTCCTTTCTGCTCTGTTAGATCAGTATCAATTCTGCCGCTATGTGGTTGACATGTATGCTCAAGGGAATGTTTCTACAGGTATTTTACAAAAATCTTTTGTACTTTGGCTTAATAATCCCAGCTTTTAGCTTTTTTAAGGAATCAATTTCTCTTCCCCTTAAATTCTGTTTGAATATGATACCGTCACCGAAAGGTTTCTAGAAGAAAGCATCAAACTAATAGCTAATTGTGCCTATGTCTGCATGAGCTAGACCTTTTTAAGTGTCTTATTAATGGCATTTTCCTTTCATAAAAGTCTAATTAGAAGTTGATGTGTGAGTACAGTCTCTGAAATGTTAAAAAGAACATTCCTTCACACCACACTAGATTTCAACAAATGGTTTCATGCTGGACACATGGTTGTTCCATTAATTAGGCTCTTCACAGTCAGTGTTTCCCACCTTTCTATAAACCCCTTTGTCAGAAAAAAAACCCATTAAACTCACCCTTCTATAATAGAGGCTAAACAGTACAATGCTTCACTAGTACAGTTCCGGTTATACACCTCTTTATCTGATCATTTGTATCCTAGCAGGCATTATTGGTAATTAATGTGTCTAGGCAGCTTGATAAAATCCATTAATATAGGAATAATAGCCAGATACCCAAAAAGAAAGGGAGCATACAGCACTGCGCAACACAAAACAAAGTCATGTTATATTGCAGTGACTTGCATGTTGTATAGTATTTATGTATTTTGCCCCAAGGAATGACATAACTTGTAGATGCTCAGCTGCATAAATACTGAGGTGAATTAACAAGATAAAATGTAGACTAACTCTGTATGCTATTAAGAACAGATTAATTCATTATATTTTTGTGCACAGATGAACTCATTTTATTGTTAGTAATATGTTTTGTGGTTCAGTCATCCTTGCTCAAGAACTGTGGGCCATGGGTTTTACATACTATTGTTATTATGTTACACACATATATCTAGGTAGGTTTAAATATACATTCAATCTATTTAACTTTGGTGCAACGTGTTTTATGTATATGTTTACCACCAGAGAAATTGTTTGTGTTTTCACTACGGACACTGTATTATGTTATTGACTTGGGTATAATAATTTAATATTTTCAAGTGTACTTGTAATAGTAATATAAATGCTATCAAGGATAAAATAATATTAATTTGTAAAGCACAGAAAAGATATATACTTTATGCTGGCGGAATTGCAAGCGATTAAGAGAACAAATGTTTTTTAATTGTGGTGTAAATGTGTCTCTTGTTTATTTGGTCTATTCACTAAAATTCGACTTTGGAGGTCGACTTTCATTTTGGCAACTCAGGTGCTGAATTTGACTTACTCCCAAAAATAGTTTTGATCATTTCGACCTCCCATTATTTTAGATGGAGAAGATTCAAATCTGGGTTTTTTTCGGGTGCCGAAAATGACCACCAAAGTCGAATTTTAGGGAATAGACCCATGTGACAAATTTTTTTGGCTTTGTAGGAAGACTACAAATATATCGCTGAAATAGTTTGAATACCAAGCCATAGAAGACACGGCAGATACATTTAAAACACATTTTCCCTTTGCGGTTTTAATAATGCAATGTATTCTTTTTTAATTTCTCTATTATAGCCCTTTTTAAATCTAAATATTTATTTAAAAAAAAAAAAAATATATATATATATATATATATATATATATATATATATATATATATTATTATTATTGTGTACAGTTGCTGGATAATTGTTTAATTTGCTTAAAATGAAGCTTTGGTTATTTCCTCTTGTTATCGAACATACCCATGTTCCTCTAGCTAATAACATTGGTGCTCATGTACTCTATGACTTTAGTACCCAATATCTCCCTTCTGACTCTTCTAAATGAGTGACCTTCAGTTAGATTTCCCACTAAAGCAATCAAGACATACCAATGACATGTATTCCCTTTGTTGCTGTGCCATTGCCCTTTATCATTATAATCAGGCGCAGCCTCGTACCAATTTTGATTTGGTGCCTTAAGCTGCTGACTATAGATTGTGGAAAAGATCAACTTTTTTTTTTTACTTTTTAGCTAGGACTGCATATTAAAAATGCACCCTGCAAAAAACCTAAAGTTATGATTTCATTTATCCCCCACCCTGCAAATAACCTAGTTAAAGTCATGATTTAATGTATCCACCAATGAGGCCTGACCAGCCCTGTTTGAGAAATAACTCAGCAGTGACTCTGTCTGGAACAGACAGGAATTACACTTTTACCAGGAAATATTGTGGTACATAGATCATACTCTTGGTATACCTGCCACTGATACATTGATAGATTGACCTAAGAAATTATGCCCATTGCCAACACAAGTGTATGCTGAAACATTGTGTTAACATTTGCAGATCCATAATGGGTAATGTATAGCTACTGCATTTTTTTGCAATGCAATTATGTTTAGTTGTATCTTCCTAGTTTATTTTTTTTTTGGCAGTTGTAAATTGAAATGATCTGGCAAAAAAGCCTTACGGCCTAATAAAGGATATTATATGGGGCATTAGCCAGGAATACATTATTCAAATGATCTGAATGTCTTTGTTCTTCATTCAGATGTCAATTAGTATATGTGTTCAGAAAGATGTATGGTTATGTAAATTATGAGAAAGCAATTGTAGATGAGAAAAAACTGTTGTGATGCTATATAAGCAAAGATGAAACATGCTAATTGAAATTACAAACTGATACATTATTATTATTCCTACATTAATAATATTAACAATAATAATAACTGTAGTATTATATCCACAAATCGGTGCTCAGATTTGCCAATATTGACGGTTTCATACAGACTTGCACTTGTCTGCAAAACTCTACAACATAGGCACAGATGGGTCTTTTCATTAAATTCGACTCTGGAGGTCGACTTTCATTTTGAGACTCCGCAAATTCCGCACCCATTGAAAGTAATGGGAGGCAACATGATTGAAGCTATTTTTGAGGCTAAGTCAAACTCAAGTGTCTCAAAAATAGATTTGATCATTTCGCCTCCCATTACTTTCAATGGGAAAGATTCAAACCTGGGTTTTAAACTCGGGTACCAAATTTGACTTAGTCTCAAAATGAAAGTCTACCTCTCAAGTCAAATTTTAGTGAATAGACCCAAGAGAGCAATGATCTTCCAGAACGATAAGATTGGGTCAGGTCTGAGTAAACCAAATGGTTTTTTTTATGGTAGCCCCCTTGCCTTTATGTTACCTGCAGACCTTAATTATGTTAACAATGTTAAGTCTATGGAACAGCAATGCTGATATTTTTTGAAAGAAAAGGTGGCAACCCTAATATTTTGACACTACAGAGGTACAAGGGACAGATTCTGAGAAAATGCAATCTCCATTATGTAACATACAGTACAGTAGCCATATAAAGTACAGCCTGATATTGTCCCTGGCCTGGATTAAAATAGAATTATTATCCAGTGTTATTCGCCAACTGTTGTTAAACTACAAAACCCATGTTGCTCAGCCACCATTTGTATGGACACCTATTGGCTGAGGATGATGGTCATCATAGTTCATAGCTTTGTTTAAACATACTCCATATGTTACCATATTACATTTAATAATTACCTTAAAGAATATTAGGCATCACAGCTGATGTTGGCTACTACAAACTTGATTGAATTTTTTTTTATTTGTTATTGTTTTTTGCAAGCTTGCCATGAGTTTGTGTATCATGAGAATCATTAGGGTTTTGTATTGAATATCTGATTTAAAATATGTTTAATTATGTATGCATGAAATGTATGTGAATAAGAAGCATTAGTAAGATATGCTTAATAAATACTTACATGACACTCCTTTTGGGCAGCAACCTTTATAGCATGGATTTGCTTTTCCTAGACAAGTGAATTTGAAAAGAAATCTGGTTTTGAAAATTAAAATAAATAATTTTTTATCATTCCCATGGGTGTGACGTTTAACATTTTATATAATATGTATGTTAAATGCGTAATACAGACCTGAGACATAACAGCAAGGTGGAATGAGAACCATTTAGTTCTACTTTTCATCAAATACACCACTAAAAAATAAAATAATAAATTAAAAAACATCTGATTATTTATAGGTTTATTCTTTATGCGTGTGAGCTCAAATCCAGATGCTATAATTCCTTAATGAGTAGGGAAAGGTTTTTTTATTTTAATTTTGTTTTAATTCATTATAAAGTTTAAATATTGTACATGTATTCATTATAAGAATATTTACTATATGTACCTTCACATTGGATAAATAAAATTAGATATAGATATTGTTGTGACAGTTTTCAAATTTTGCATTAGCTAAAATATCTTTCTCTCTTTGTTTCTCTCTTCCTCTCTTCCCCATCACTTTATTTTCTCACTCTCTTTCTCTCTCCTGTTCTTGCTCTATCTATTCTCATGCCTTTTACATTTGTGATTCTCTTTCATTCTATCCACCCCACTCTTTCCGTCTCATTTACGCTCCCTGTTCTATGGACTCTCCCTTTGTCCTGTGTCGTGCACTCATTTTCTCTGTCGCATATTTTCATTCTATTTTTGGATTGTTTGGCTTTTTCTCTTTAACTTTCTTGCACTCTCTATCATGTCTTTTCTCTTTGTGATGTGTATTTTCTTTTATTCATGCTCTAATACACTCTGCGTTTATGTTATACTTTGTATTTCACATGTATTTTCTCATACTAATTGGATTTTTCACATCCATTCTCTTATTCTCTTTTGCAATTTCATTCAACTGCTCTCTCCTCTACTTATGTTTTGCTTTTTATTTGACTTCCCCTCTGTCTTCCTGTTTGATAACTGTCATCTATCTATCTATCTATCTATCGCTATTGCCATTCCCTCTATATCTAGTGTACCGGCAGACTAAGAATGTGTAACAACGGAAAATGACATTTCACAGATCGACAAAAGGATTTTTTTTTCTAAACAAGGCATGGTCCATGAGAGATAAATAGCACTTATTTATTATCCAATATATTTCTTAAAATACCATGTCAGCAAATAGCATTATATATGTCAACTTTTCAGTCATATTAATGATAAACATTAAAAGACATTGTTTGTTATATCTCATGTATCTGATGTATTGCTACTTTATATCTAAAACTCTGATCATTTTTAATGCCCTCTTTCCCACTTCTCCAAAATCCCAACCACCCCTCCCCTCCAAGATATTGTTCCATATACTCCGAACAATATACTATATACTGAATATTGTACTGGAACATTAGTCATTTTACTAATAAAGGGCTCATGTCCTGGAAGGAAAAGAAACAAAATGTTTATTCACATCACATTTCACACTGATTATATTTTTATGGGCTGGATTGATTTTAGCCTATCATTATGTGACGCAAAGAGAAAGAACATGCAGTTCTAAAGGACTGGCTGCCATAGAAGCAGAAAAAAAATGGTTTCTTAAAATTTTTGCCATTTTCATGTGTTTGAAACAACTGAAGAAAAAAATAAAATGGTTAGTTGGTAATATGATATTACATGAACTTTAAAGAACAAATACACTTTTTTAACCCTTGCTTCAGCCAATAAGAGCAAGGGCTCCCCCCACTATTCCGATTTGGGTCTGAGTTGTGCAGGAGTGCCTCTCTGATCTACCAGAGAGAGCGACAGCCACTGATCTGCTACCTAGGTATGTAGCGTCTAGGACAGTTCAGCGCGGCTGATTCACCGCTGACAGTCCAGCGCGGCAGTTTGAACGCTGAACTGTCAGAGGTGAAGATGAACGCGTGCGCTTCATCGCGGCAATGTAAGCGCTGACAGTTCAGCACTGAACTGTCAGCGCTTACAAAAGTACACCCCCAAATAAATTAACCCCCCCCCTAATAAAGGAAACCCCCCAAAAGTGACCCCCCAACCCTAATACTAAAATTAACCCCCTAATACTAAAATTAACCCCTGAACCCTAATACTAAAATTAACCCCCAAACTCTAATACTAAAATTAACCCCCGAACCCTAATACTAAAATTAACCCCCTAACCCTAATAATAAAATTAACCCCTGAAATCTAATACTAAAATTAACCCTAATAATAATGCTACCCCCCAAACCCTAATACTAAAATTAACCCTAATACTAATGCTACCCTCCAATACTCACCTTTAGAGAGGAAATGTCCCGCGATGACCTCTCGCATGATGAACTGGTCATCATACGAGAGGGGGTGGTGAAGCGGCTGCGTTAATGCAGCCGCTATGAACTGTCCCATCCCCAGGTATGTATGGCAACTGACAGTCAGAGAATGAACTGGCATGTATTATCAAACGTGCGTGCCAGTTTATCCTCATACTATAGACAACTCATTTTTCTCTTGTGCTTGTATATTAGAAGCACAAGTGGAAAACATTGCTTAGCTGTCCTTTAATGGATCAACTGTAGAATTCTCCAGTTTGAGAAATAACTCAGCCCTTTAATCATTCGGAGGTAAATCCAGTGAGTGCCATTAACCCCTTAATGACGTTGGGACGTACTATGCCGCCCTGACTTTAAGTGCCTTAAAGTCGTTAGGATGGCATAGTATCCGAAAACCGCTCATCGCGGGGAGCCGCGATGAGCTGTTTAATACAGGACGTATTAAACAGCTCATCGTGGCTCCCCGCGATGAGCTGTTTTCAGATCCCATTGCAGGCACTTGCATTTTGAGTGGCTTCAGTCTGACAGGGGAAATGTAGTCGGTGCTCAAAGCGAGCACTGGCTACATTTCTCCAAATCGCGCCGTGCCCGAACTTCCGGGTTCGGGCACACCTCTGTGACGTCACGCGTGATGTCCGGAGGTCTCGCGATTTTTTTTGCAGGGACCCACAGGGTCTTTTAAGACCCTGATCGGGTCTCTGCGGTGGCCAGGAACCAATCGTGACGCTTTGGTGCTTGCATCGTTTGGGACGCAAGCACCTTGCATCACGAAGGGGTTAAATTAAGCTTATAGTAACATTTGCTGGATGTTTGGCAACAGTAACATCCCCAGGACAATGAAAATGAAAGACTATGTCAAGAAACCTTTTTAGATGTTTTATTACTTTGTCCTTGCTTAGCATGCTTGAACAATCAGTTTATGTTTTGACTAGATGGAACAACACTGTTAAAAATAACAATCCTATTAACTAGTGACATTTTGTATTAATTTTATCTTGGAAAATGTGACTTAAGCATTATTGCCTATAACTGTTAATACATCACAACAATTTTATTTGTAACAGTTTCTTTTTTTAATCCCTTTTATCTGGACTTTCAAACATTAAAGTATTGCAATTCTAAACTATTTCCTCTACTTGTGTTTTATATATTTACATTAATTACAATATTCTTCCCTTTAGTTCAGACTATTACGGTAATAACAGTGGTTAATATGTTCAGTGGGCTCTAACCAACAGAAGATTTTGAGAATTATATTAGATATCTTCCCAAAAATATATTGACATCAGTAGTGGCTGGGTCTGATTCCATGTGTTTTGCTACAGATCTTTCACGTCTCGATGCAGTTCATTCAAACAGAACTTTTTTTTATCTATTTTTAATTTAAGTAGAATGTGAAATGATAAATTATTAAAGATGCTTAAAGGACAACTGTAGGATAAAAAATAACCTCTATTTAATGGAAAGATTACATCAAGTATAGACATTTTAAATATAAATAATTTAATTTAAAAAAAGAAAACAAATAAATAATGGGCCCTCTTAATTTGTATCTCTCTCTCAGGCAGTGGATATGTTTCGTAGAATCTGGCGTCAGATTCTTCATAAACATGTCTCTATTTAAAATGTGTATACTTGATAGAATCTTTCAATAAAACATAACTTCATTCTTGCCAACAGCATTGACAAAATGTTCAAATTAAAGGATCTTTCAACTGCTGAATCATCTATAACTTCCATTATCCCTAAAAGGTGAATGATGGCTGTAGATCATTGAAATTATAGCTGAAGAGCTTCCCTTATGCAGTGAATCATGTAGTCAAAGAAGGAGTTTATTCAAATAAAACAATCCACCACAAATAACCAAATAAAGACAATGCTAGAATGCAAAATCTGTAGTCATAGTTAGCTATGAACTGAAATGAATAGTGTATTTGTTTATTTTCTTAATGGTTAAAATATGACTTTCCCACCTTTGCCCTCCAAAGCAGCTTGCCTGTGTCCATTTGTATGGGACATTCACCAATTTGAGGCTATGTACTGCTTTCCCACCACGCTGTACTGCTTTTTTGGGACAGTGGTAGAGCTCAGCAGGACAGTAGGACTTGGGACAGCATTCAAATAGTCAATGATCTAATTGACTGGAGTGGGCAGTAGTGCTGCCCATTTGACTGGCAGTGCCTAAACTCACAAGTGATACTCTCCAGCATCATGATTCACTGGGTGTAGAAGTTGGGAGGCATGTGTATGGGAAGAAGCAGTCATATTATTCAACCTTCAGTTAGATCTGTATTATGCTCCCTTCTCATGCAGACAGCACCAGAGCATATGGAAAAAATATGACTAACATAACCATTAAAAAAATTAATGCAAATGTGCAGTTTTATTTAATAGATAAAATAAGAATACAGTTACCTGTCAGATGTTCATCAGATGCAAACATTTAAAACACTAGACTTCATTGTGTGTTTTTCTCTCTTTAAGCAACATTATATTTAAGTCTAAAAACTAAATTAACAGCATTAAATAAAGCTTTATATGTCACAAAACATGTATTTTTAAATAGAGAAATGCTTGATCTATGTTAAAAACAACATATTTGCTGCTACCCCCAGTCCCATACAAACTCTTACAGTGGGATTAATAGGGAAATTCCATTGACGGAGATTTTGGAAGGCAGGAAAACGGTAAGCCACTTGAGTCCAGTGACCTAGTGAGTGTAGTTATTTTCAAAGTGTGGGCTATGTGACTAGATGGAATGTGTCATGGAATGTGTCTTAGGTGTGAATTGGCTTGTCACCCTGCAAGTAAAAAATTGGCTTGTGTCCAATGGTAAGTCTATGGAGGCAATAGCGTGGGCAGTATTTTTGTTTTTTAAGAAAAGGTGTTAATCTTAGTTGTTTATGCAGAAAATATAATATAATAATACAATAGTCATTCAGATGATTACATCTTCAGCTAGGTTGAAATAGTAAAAGTAAGAAAATATTGGAAATAAAATGGGCAGACTAGATGGGCTGAATGGTTCATATCTGACACATTCCATGTGTAAACAGTATTTCTGGAGCAACGTGCAAAACATAAAGCTAAGGAATTCTATAGAATATGCCTTCCTGCTCCACTTATACAACTTTGTGATAGAATTGCTCTGTATGCATAACTCTCAGTGTTTATGTCATCATACCAACTATGTAATGGGATTCCGTTAAGTAAGCCGAACCTGATGTATTTCTTGATTCAGAATGTCCTTAATCTGGATTTAGTTTCTGCCTCTCACTGCTTATACAGTAAAGACCAAGAGCAAACATCTCTGCTCAAAATAGATATGAGGTTTATCAAAGATATCCTCCATGGGACATGTATTTTATTTACCTGTATCCAGAATCATGTCTATGGTAGGCCCATTGTACCGTTGTGAATACAGTCACCTTATTCCGAAAATTGGGCTGACTACATGGGCCTGACGTTTCTCATCCTCTGACGCGGTCCATGAGAGTTTTTGACATACATATAAAAACCTTTTTTGTATTAGTTTTTAGAAATTCAATGCAGATTAACCTGACTTTATAAATTTTTCTGACAAAATAAATAAATGTTTGACATATAAGCTGACCCAGTAATTTATAATGATTAAACAAAATTGGTGGCTGGTTATGAGGTAAAATATCATTTTTTTGTTAAAGACTGACAATAATTCATTTTTAAGCATTGTAAGATATCAAATGACATCAACGTTTATGTAGAACAATATTATGGAAAGCTGTTTCCTATTAAACAAGTTGCTTGGTAGAATAAATATCAACCAAGAGAGTTCTCACAATCTTTCTAACATTGCAAGCTTGTTCTATTCTCTGCTTACTGAAGCTGAGCTGGTTTTATTTAACAATGTATTGCAATAGCAGCTTGGATAATCCAATAACAGAGAGGTTTGAATATATTCCCTTATATATTGGAAATCAGAATTGTGCTGCCCAAAAATCTATTTAAATATTGTTATGGAGACAGTGTAAAACCCACACTTTACAGAAAAGTATTATGAATAATAAATTTATTCTATAGACGAGAAGTTTGTTTTAATTATTATTTCCACATTTAAACCACTAAACATGTCTTGGGTGTGAATGGGCTTGTCATCATGCAAGTAGAAAATTGGCTTGTGTTCAATGGTAAGTCTATGGAGGCGACAGCATGGGAATTATTTTCAGCTAGATTTAAATAGTAAAAGTAAGAACAAGTTTGAAATAAAATGGAAGAAATAGGCTCACAGGGTGCACTATTAGTAAAAGGAGTACACATTTTATCTGAACAGCTGTTTGATGTTAAAAGGATGGGCAATACTTATAGCAGTGTTTCAAGCCACTTATAACCAGGGCCGGCCTTAAGTTTTCCGGCGCCCTGTGCGGGCTTCCCCTGTGGTGCCCACCTTCTCTTTGACCCCCCCCCCATGTATGTATCTCTCTCCCTTCCCATGTTTGTCCCTTTCCTCTTCATTGCCATGTCTGTCTCACTCTAACTCCCCTGTACCTGTTCTCTTTCTCCCTTCTCTCTCCCCCTCTGTTCTCTCTCTCCTCCCCTTCCTCTGTTCTGTCTCTCTCTCCCCCTTCCCCCTGTTCAGTCTCTCTCTCCCCCTGTTCTGTCTCTCTCCCCCTCCCCCTGTTCTGTCTCTCTCTCCCCCTTCCCCCTGTTCTGCCTCTCTCTCTCTGCCCTCCCCCCTGTTCTGTCTCTCCCCCCTCCCCCTGCTCTGCCTCTCTCTCTCCCCCCTCCCCCTGTTCTGTCCCCCCCCCCTTCCTTTGCTGCAAAAGTGGATACAGGGAGGGGACGGAGCTAACTGGCTGAGGGGTGTAGCCCCGCCCCCACCGTGTGAAGCAGGGTGCCCATGCTTAATTCAGGCATGGGGAGCGCGAGCAGCCCTTTCTCTTGCTGCCCGTGGCTCCCCGTGAAGCAGGCGCTTCTCTGCTTCACAGGGTGGAGGCGGAGATACACCTCTCATCCGGTTTGCTCCGCCCCCTCCCCCGTACCTAGAAGAGCTTGCCGAGAAGAGGGCTGGTGAGGTGGGATCTTTTTATCTCCCCAATCCAGTGCCTCTATAGGCTTTGTTTTTTTTTTCTTCGGGCGAAAAGGCGCCCACTGGGGTGTTGCGCCCTGTGCGCTCACACAGGTCACACACCCCTAAGGCAGGCCCTGCTTATAACATCCATACTGTAAGATGCAAAACAAAAATACTCATCTTTGGATAAACTAAGGTGAAACATGTACGATTTTTGTTTCTGGCTCCCCTGACTTCTGCAGGTTCAAAACAATGTCCAACTGTTAGATAAGTGTTGTAAAGTAGAGAAAAAGAAACCAATGAGTTTTATCAGCTAAATCTTCCCAAAAATGACATATAACGTGTAATAGACTTATGGCTACTATAGCAATAGCTCTGTCTATCTCCCCAAGCCCACCTTCTTGTATTACAGCATGGCACACAGAGCTTGCTGAAAACACACCTCCTGCATTCCAAGCACTTGAAACAGCTTAGTTCCACAGAGAGTAGTTGATTGCACATTGATAGGCCTTTCTCGGAGAGGAGCATGACAACTGTTGCAGGGGGAAACAGCCTATTTCCTGTCTAATCCCTTTCATTGATGTCACTGAATTTAGACGGTCTTGTAAAATAGTTTTCATAATAGTAGTAAAATAGTCGTTTTTTGTAAAACTACAGAAGAACTGTAATTTGTTTTAAAGGAAAATGAAGTATACTGTACTTAACATATATTAACTGAAATAAAAGTATTAAATCATTTGACAATGAAATAAAATTATAATATGTACTGATTTAGAAATCAGTCTTCGCCAGTGAACTCATTTACTGGTGCATTACACATATTCCTACTGAGTGGAAAGTAAGAACTACACGCTATGCTTTCTGCAATATAACAATAGTTATTAGGATAGGGAGAAGGAGAAGCTATAAACAAATGCAATACAAATAATTTACAAACAATTACATTTAATATGTACTGTTACTAAACTATAACATTGGTTGAATGGAAGTAACTACTTTATTTCCTTTCAAAATTGTTTATTTGTTGTTTTCTTTCAATACAAAACATAAAACAAACATTTAAACAGTATTATGTATAAGCACATCAATATTATTAATTAAATAGTGCGCTTAGTGTACGCCGAGTCTCGTTGCTTATCCAGAGACCAAACATTACAACATTACAACAAATATTACCAACACTTGTCTTGCTGGGAATTGTGTCAACCTCAACCAATATCCATTATTGATATATCGATTTTAATGCACCCAATAGGGACTCAATGGAGACGTGACAGCTCTACTGTATAGATTCATTGTCCATCCATATCAGCCAGATTCTAAAGTACATCTGCAAGTTGTTGTTGGCCCTAAAGTATCCCCTCTCCACGTGAGCTAGTTGGTTAATTTGGTTCTTAATTTCCCTCCATGTAATGGGGTTTGGTTTCTGCCAATTTCAAGCTATACACAATTTTGTTGCTAAAAAATATTTGTACCTCTAGTTTCCTTCCGCAAACTGAGAGATTGTCCAAATTAGTATGGAATAAAGCTCTCTCTGCGCTATAAGGGACCTCAAACGTGAGATAAGGGAGAAAATTATCCTCCATATCGCCGTGTCCCCCACGCATTCCCACCATGAATGTAATTGCCCAAGGATTTCTGGCATCGCCAGCAATCTGGGTTATGTGAAGCAGCATTCCTATTCATAGTTGTCGGGACTAAGTACCATCTAACAATTTATATGAACTGCAATTCATGCAGGTAAAGGCCATGGGTAGATTCTTTTTGTCAGTGCCCAACCGTTTTCTCATTGGCCAATTTAAGATCAGAGTTCCATTTTCACCAAGCTGGTGGGAATTTCATGGGAGCTATACTTTCCAAGAGGTGTACCATTTCCTTAGGCCTCCTTTTGCATTTTTATTTTCCAGATTTTCCAGTTGGGCAGTGAAATTTCCATTGGCAGATTTAAAAACATGCAGTCTTATAAAATGTGAAAGTCTGAGAACAGTAAATGAATCTAGCCAGTGAATATTGAATTCTTCCATAATTTGCTACTAAGCTCCCTTGTCTTTTTCATATCCGGCCATAAGACTTATTCCATGGTTGGCCCAATCATATCCTGTTCTATCCAGATCCAGTCTTCTAATTTATATTCTGGCCACTGGATTATATGCACATGGGATAAAGCGCTAGCATTGACACATCTTACTAGGTTGGGTAAGCCTAGTCCTCCTTTGTTGCCTGATCTGTGCAGCCATTGCCTACTTATTCTGGGTTTTTTGTTCCCCCAGATATATAATATGACTAGATTTGGAAACTGGTTACAGTAGGAAATAGGCATAGAGATAGGGACCATTCTTAATATGTAAAGCTATTTTGGGACTATGTATGACTCTATAGAATTCAGTCTCCCCAGCCATGATAAGTTAAAATTCTTCCATACCCCTATCTTTTTTCTTTAAGTTCATCAAAATTTGAATCCTTTAAGTCAGTTAAAAGGAAAATTTGATTTAAATTTGGATAGCGAGTCTGCAGCCACATTAATATGAATTGCCTGGGGGGGGGGGGGGGGTGGTTCATTCAGTTTATAATTTGAGAATTTACCAAATTTGTCTATCTCTTCCTGTATGCTTCCTATAGATTTCTCTGACTCCGACAGTGTAAGTAGTAAATCGTCTGCAAATAAACTTATTTTGCTGACTCTCCCTCCAATATAGATACCCTTAATGGCCGAAGCTTGATGGATCCTAACAGCCAACGGCTCCAGTGATAAAATAATAAGAAGGGGGCCAAGGGGCCATTCCTCATATCCAACCACTCGGAGCCAAGGACTTGGCCTAATATTTTTGCCGAGGGTTTAGTATATAATGCCTTGATGGAGCTGATTAGGCCACCCCCAAAGCTATACGCTTCTAGGACCTCCTCGAGGAAGCTTGAATCAACCCAGTCAAAGGCCTTTTCTGCATCCAAATCCAGAACAACCACCCGGGTGGTGTGTCTGGTAACATAATCAATGATGTAAATAACTTTCCTGGTGTTGCCTGTGGCTAGCCATCCTTCAAAAAAAACCTGATTGATCAATATGTACAATAGTAGGTATAATAACTTTCAATCTTTCCACAAGAATGGATGAGTAAATTTTAGATTCTATATTTATTAATGAAATGGGTCTGACGTTTAACACAGAGGTGTTGTTTTTGTCTTGTTTTGTTATTGGGGTAATGAATGCTTGTAGGATCTCAGGTGGAAAGGATCTGCTAGATCTGAACACAGTCACCATATAAGGACCGATTATTGTGGCCTCTTTTATATAAAAAAGCTATCAGGGCCTTATAAGTCTTTAATCTGCTTATAGCTGTTTTAACCTTGAAGCCCTGAAAATGGGGCTTCCAGGCTATCTCTATGTTGCTCAGATATTTTTGGAAGATCTGACTGGGACATATATTCCTTCATGGCCTCTCTGTTTTTTAAGATTCCTACAAAACTCTCTAAAGGCTGAACTTATATCCTGAGGACTCAGATAGGTCGTATTCCCTTCCGTGATCTTAAAGATCCTAGATCTTAAATTATTTATCTTAAGCTGGTTGGAGAGCAATTGATCAGCTCTATTGCCCATGTAGAACCATGTCTGTTTTGCTCTATTCACCACTACGGCTGTTCTCAAATATAGTTGTTCCTCATGTCAGTCTTAGGTTTAGTAATTTCCTCTGTCAAGAATAGATATTTTATTTAACCTATCTAGTTCGGCAAGTATAATATTCATCACTCCGTTTTGTTTTGTCTGGGCACCAACTTTAATCAGGTGACCTCCAGCTACTGCCTTGGCTAAACAAACACCATACCAAGGGGCTCTCTACTTCACCGTAAGCATTTATTCCCCTTTATTTTGGTGTTATCCACTTTCAGGTCAACCCCCGCATGGTAGTGGTCAGACCACACAATAGATTTATTGTACACTTTAGAGTACAAACCAATAGTGTTATGATCTAGCAAAATCATGTTGATCCGGGAATAAGATTTGTGTCTGTGTTTAAAAATCACATCGATATACATTTTTAAGCACATAACTATCCATTACATAGATTTGTTTTAATATTAATAACAAGTATTTTGCTTCATCAGTGTTATTTACTGTAAAGGCAGAGTCTGCATATTTGATGAACAGTTTTGGAGGAAAACCCCACGTATATCTTATGCTTGACTCTGTCAATACATCGGTAAAACAATTTAATGGATCTCCTTTTAGATCGAGTGTCCGCTGAAAGGTCTTGAAAAAATTGAATGTTTTTAGATCTTCTACAAAGTTTTTCGCCACTGTTGAGACCTTTTTGTCTTATTTAATAATTAGAGAATCATGGAATAATATCCCTAGGTAAGTTTTCTGGAACGTTAGAAGGTTTGTAAGTGCAATGGACTCCTTCAACTAAGGATTCATCTTTAGCTTCTTCTATCACCGTTGTAGAGAAAAGTTCGCTAAGGAAGGGCCTGTTGTACAGCTACAGAAAGTCTGCCTTTAGTATATCTTCAGAAATGCTGCGTATTCTTATGTTTGTGCGCCTTGCTCTGTCCTTGGCATTGTTAATTTTGTGAACTGAGCATTCAAAATAGAAAATTAATGGGGCTCTACCTCCCTGCTAAGTCTCCAGAAAAACAGGCAAGAAAGGGGCCAAAAAAATGCAAGGCATAACTCACATGAGTCCGTTTAGTCAGAGCTGAAAATCATGCTGCATCCGACTGAAGCTTTTTAAGGCAGAGAGGCTTCTGGTCAATCCTGAAAAAAGATTTCGGGTCAGTCTTGACGGTCATTTCCAACTAATGAGACAGCGTCTCCATGGTCAATGTTTTCAGGCTCATTTTGCCGAGGGAGATCAAGATGGTCTGATGCGATCCTTAGTGTGATCACTCCAGTCTCCCGTGAGCTGCGAGACTCTTCGCCCACTCAGCATCTCATGGCTGTATGTTTGTCTTGGTTTCTTAGCTCTTGATCACCAGTTATCTTGATCGGTAAACACCAATCACCCTGGAAGCAACAACTTCTAGTGTTGCAAGCATACAGCCACGGGTGATACAAATTATCACTGAACCATGTGCTTCACCACGCAGGCTCAGAGAGGAGACAGAGACTGAGGTGTGGTATTCAGGAGAGACCCAGTGTGTGTAAGATAAATTGTAAAAGAGACAGCAAGAAGGATTACCAGGGCTTTATGAAGCTAATATGCCCACCTTTTTCTGTTGTATACTCCCTCCCCCACAGTCTTCTAGTAGAATTTCCAGAAACTATAGAGACTGGGGGAAGGGGCTTGCTTATGTAGTGACAACCAGTTTAAGCAGGATTTGTCATGTCCTCTGAGAATGGAAGCCATTAATGCTCAAGACTAGAATGCAGAAGCTTACACAATCTTCTGCCCATATTAGAACACTGTATTAGAACCGTTTAAAGGCACATAACAGGCTGGGTTGTACCTCCCTTTTTACATGAACAATATGTATAACATACAGAAAACAGGCTAGATGGAACTGCCCCTTTTAGAAACATGCTTTTATCTAAGTGAATAAAATGTGGCAACAAATGAGGTTCAAAAATCTTTCTCTGGTTTGAAAATGGCATTTCAAACTTAATTGCAGGTTGGCTATTTCGTCCTTAAATCTTGTTCTCAATTCCCTGAAAATCTCTCTCTCATGGTTAAAGCCCCATATACGTTTAAATGTTTATCTCTAGTGATTGCAGTTTATCTTTTTTATCTTTTTTTCATCGATAGCGCCCCATAAATGATAATGTTGTAGGCAAATGTGTATATATCCCTCTATACGTCTCCCTAGAACATAACTGTCCAAAGTGTTTTTGGTAAGCTTAGTTTGGAAGTATGTGCACAGAATGATGTCCATGAGGAATTCAATACAACCTATTGTAGTTTTAGACATGATAAGGGCACAAAAACCCTTGACAGCCACCTTAGATGTCACAAGTAGACATTAACACCCTAGAACATAACACTGCCCAGATGTGTCACTTTATTTTAAAGACTTGATTTTATTAAATTGATTGGAACTTTAATACATTTTGTTGAAGTAGATATTACTCTGTATTTACCTTACACTGTATTATTTTGTCAGTGAAACAGATGATTTACTGTAAATTGTTCAACTGCTGTATAACAGTTAATTCTGCTGTATAAGCAATAACTGCTCCTTGTATGGCTCATCAGAAAACAATATTTTCATTAAAAAAAGCTTATGATGAAACAGATTTGCTTGATAACCTTAGTGCAGTACATGATGTCATTTTCATCCTGTGCATTCATTATTGGGTCTTAATTCAAATTGTTGACCAGTTGTCCATGAACATTTCATAGAAAAAGAATTACAGATAATTCCAAGAACCAGTTTACTTTAAAACCTCTCCCACCATTCACTGTATCCCCCCCAAAAAAACTGAATTACCGTATTTACTCGATTATAAGACGACCCTGATTATAAGACCACCCCCCAAACTTTGTATATTCCTTTATGAAAAAAACGAAAAGCCTGAATATAAGACTACCCTATAGGAAAAAAAGTTTAACTTGTATACATGTAAATTGCTTTTCAATATTTAATAAAAAAATTATTATACAAATGAGTGCCAATGCGGCCTCCCTCCCCCAGCTGTCTCTCTCCCCCCCCCCCCCGGCGTTGTCTCTCTCCCCCCCAGCATTGTCTCTCTCTCCCTCCCCCCCAAACTTCTCTCTCTCTCTCCACCTCCCTCGTCTCTTCCCCCCTCCCCTTGTCTCTCTCTATCCACTCCCCTTGTCTCTCTCTATCCACTCCCCTTGTGTCTCTCTATCCCGACCTTGTCTCTCTCTATCCCCCCTCCCCTTTTTTTTCTTCCCCTCCGTCCCTCCCCTTGTCTGTGTCTCCCCCCTCCCTCCCCTTGTCTGTCTGTGTCTCCCCCTTCCTCCACTTGTCTGTCTGTGTCTCCCCCCTCCCTCACCCTCACCTGTTTTTTGATCCCTGGTGGCTAGTGGGGGCAGCCTGGGGATGTCTGCACGATACGCGCTGACATCCTCCGCTGCTGCCCGGCACTTCCGCCGGGACTTTTATGATGAAGCTGGAAGGACCCGGCTTCACCATAGAAGTCCCGACGGTCGTGCCGGGCTGCAGCAGGGGAGGATGTCGGCACGCAAACGCGCAAACATGCCCCGGCTGTTAGAGAGGGGGATCCAGGTCCCCTGCAGCTCTACAGCACTGAATGCTTTAATCATTTTCATTATATTAATATCAAACACAGCTGGAACAATTTACTAATGCAGATTTCAAAGAAAAGCACATGGAGTTAAACAGGGATTAAGTCGTAACATCAGTTTTAATCAGACAGAAGGCAATTTCTGCCTGATTAAAATAGATTTTTCGACCTTGCTTCTATTATCCGTCATTCAAAAGTAATAACTATAGCAAAAGTTAGCAGTCTGCCATTTGACAATCCAGCACAGAGATGGTTGAGTGACCCTACTCTCATTGTGCATGGCCTTATCAATTGTACCATACACCTTCAATAGCTGTGAAGGAGATGCACATATGTCCCCACTATTATCAAGTTGTGGTACTGCAGGTCTATAACATTGCAGTCTGGAAGTCTAACTTAGACTTCCAAAATAAATCAGATAGATTTTAAACAAAGCTTTCTTGAACCACCATTCAGAAGAAGTTTTAAGCAGGCATGTGTTATTAAAACGTGGTTGAAGAAGTTTAGTTCCTCTTTATCTCACTGCTGTCAGAGTGGTGTGAAAATCCTTTCTACCTAAACTTTACCACACCTACGCTTATCACTACTGTCTTGCATTTTGCCTTGTTTAAAAGACATACAACAAAAATAAAGATGGCATACATCTTTCAAGTTTGTAGGCAATTACAATTAAAACATAATTGTTGTAGCTAGATACAGAATGATGTTGCCCATTTACTTAGAATATACCTTGAAACAGTCTACTCTATTGTGTGTTTATTGTGTCTCCCTATGTGGAAGCATTCCATCTGTTCTACTGTTGGTTATAGGCTAGCCAATCAAAGAACACTCATGAAGATGAGTATAGGACTAGGACCTCTAAGGTGGAGCTGGGACCAGAAGCTAATTAACCATAGCAACAATCTGCTTCATATGTTGCTTTTTATTTTATTAGTAAAACATATTTAATTCATGAAAGTTCCAATGCATATCAATAAATTATAAACATAGTAAGGCTTGGGGAAAAATATATTGTTTTAGTAAAGATTGCTTATCTGTACTCCAATGAGAGATGTTGATTTGCATGTATAAAGTCTTCCAAAAAGTACTTCTTTCCTGGGTATCCTGTCTTGGGATCAAGGTTCCACATACAGTTTTCCTAAGCTTCATCTTATTGTGGCTCCAAAATTCAAAAGCTCACAGCAGAGTACATTAAAAAAAAAAACCCAACAAAGTCCCTGCTCTTCCCAACAGAAATATTCACCTTTCTGACTTAGTTTCTTTTAGTAGCTCCTGTAACCCCTCACAGGATGCAAAATACAATCTACTCTCCTTCTTGGCAGTAGAGTACTTAACAGCAGCTCCCATTAATTATCTCTTTTCAGGTGAGGTAAATCAGACTGCTGGAACACTGTAACTGAATTCCTCACCTGCAGTCTCCCAGCAGTCTCCAAAATGTTAACCTTGACATTAAGGTATACTGTAGAAACTTGGCTTATCAGCTTAAGCTTGTTATACCTGATATTGTACATATGGATTAGAGCGGGTTTGTTAGACAATACAAGGAAGCTATTTAATGTCATTCATCACATGTGGCTGAGACAGTTCCCCGGTGTTTTGGTGGCCATTGATGCCGAGAAGGCCTTCGACTGAGTAGATTGGAGGTATATGGAGGAAGTCTTGTGCTCTTTCGGCATAAGGGGCGCATCAGGATTTATGTTCCATTCAGACTGGTTCCCAATACGTAATGGGACATGGCAGGTCAACCCATTTGCCCTTTACTTTATGTTCTTACCATTGGACCTTTGGCTGAATCCATAAGACAAACATTGTTAATTTATGGTATCGTTTTTAATGCACTGGAAGGCAAGACCACACTATACGCAAACATGTTCTTCTGTCCCTGGCAGACCCTGATAATTCACTTCCAGCACTATTTTGGGTTATAGAAGAATACAGTAAACTGTCTGGATACAAAGTGAACATTAAAAAGACACAGATTCTACATACGGGTATACCCAAGGTTAATTTGCAAATGTTAAAACATTCCTTTCATTTTACTTTGAATGCAAAGAGTATTATTTGGGAGTGAGGCTATCCCTGAACATGTCGGAAAACATCCAACTTAACCATCTGGCGTTAGCTACGTCCTTTAAAAACACTTTCAGAGCCTAGAGGGGTCTGGAACTATCAGGGATGGGTCGAATTGCTGTTGTCAATTCTTACTTGCTCCCTAAACTATTTTATTTATTTAGAAATATCCCACTGGTGGTGGACTCCCAGATGATACGGGGCTATCAGAGATTGCTATCAGTATATTTGGCAGGGAAGGAGACCTAGATTAGCCTTGGATGTAAAGGAGACAGGTCCTCCTTTACAGATGTCCAACAGCTATACTTAAACAGTATGATGTTTTTTGACATGTGATGATTTTTCCCCATCGAAATCCACCACTGTGGATGGAAATTGAAAAATCTGACTCCAATAATATAGAACCCTTGTATTTGTTTTGGTGCAATAATGGGATACTAAAAGAGTTAAAAACTGACAATCCTATGATAAAGACTTTGATTTATTTAATAAGATATATTAGGAGAAAATTTGGCATGTCCAGTTTGTTACTGTCCACCCCTTTATCCTGTTTGGAGAATCATATCATAGATCTGAACCTTCAAGAGTGGACAAATGGTGGTATCCTAAAACTATCAGAAATACTGAATATCTATAGTCTAAATATACACTCCCCTCGAGAGAGAGAGAGCTATTTAACTATCTAAGAATGAAAAGCTTTATATCAAGTGTGAAACTTGAGGACCCATCCCAATTGAACAATTTCTAAAACAACACTATAATTGTAACTTGGTAGCCAGATTCTCAACATTTTGATAAGCCAAACCCTGCAAATTAAGGCACCAGCATGAATTAAGTGGGAACAGGAATTAAATCATAGCATCTCCAGGCAGGAATGGTTTCAGGGCATTTCCCTGGTTAAAAGAAATATACGCTGCATTAATATTCTGGAGGTTCTTTATACAATCATATACCATTGGTATCTTGTCTCTACACGAATGTGCAGAATTCAGACATACTACTATCCCAACTGTTGACGCTGTGGTAGGGCTGTAGGCTCCCCTCTGCATATATAGTGGGACTTGGAGGATTTAATCACCTTAAAGGAAGAACCATTAAACATCTGAAAGTCTATTCTTAAAATAGAGGCCCAACTTTTACCACAAATGTTTTATTCCATACCGGCTTACCTCTTTGTCAGGATAACCAGAAGTGTTAGATAGTTCAGATTTTTATGCCAACTAAAATTTTCATGGCAAGAAACTGGAGAAATGTTGGACCTTTGAATTGGATGGAGATTAATTGGCACCCAATTCAGAATGGAGTTTGGCTTTTTTTAAAAGAGCCTCTTTAGAAAAAGATCATAATATTTGGTTTCCGTGGATACAAATGTTCAGACCTGGTGATTAGCCCCCTATGGGTCATGCCTTCACTCATTCCTTTGTTGTCCATCCCAAGGGATGAGAATGTTGCATGACTGTGGTATGTGTGTGAGGAAAAATCTAAATATTATTGAAGATGTAGGTGATGGGAGAGGGACTTTAATTGATTATTCTTCAATTGATTGGAATTTGCACATACGTGTATTAGCATTTAACATTATGCAAAATGGGGCACTGAAGCCCCTACTCTCCACCTGTCATCGGTATATATTTTAGCTAAAACAGAAGTATGTGAATATGGGAGAAATAAGGCTGTTGGAAAAAAAAAACAACCTAAGTGAGATATTGCCATACTGATCTCTAGCCTTTAGCAAGTCTTTGTGGATGACTGTTCCACTGGTGCTCATTGGTACAGTTGACTGAGTATTACAGAAGCTGCATGGTTCCTTGCTATAAAAGTGCAAGTAATAGCTTAAACAATTCTTGTCATCACGTATATTCCTTTGGGAAACATTCATTTGCATTACCATGCCTCTGCACATCATTATTTGATTATTTTTCTCAAAGCACATACTGGATTGTCTTGAAGGAAAAAATAACAAACACTAATTGTAATATTAAAATAGGAAGCACAACAAATTATGCCTTGATAGAGCACTAATCTTCAGTTAATTGCCTAGTATTTATTATCATAAACTAATAATTAGCTCAAAGTTTAGATTGACACTGAAAGAGCCACCCTAGTACATATTGTTAATAGCCAATGCTTTGATATGAGACAAACTCATTAACTCTTATGGCAAATCTGTATTTACCTAATACAAACAAGCAACTCGTGTTCTGAACCAATAAAATGATCAGAAATAACAAATTAAGATTGAAACTGAATATATATATATATATATGCAAACATATATGGCTTAAGGTTGTGTACGGCACATCAATACATAATTGACTTGTTCACGTACGATGACTGAGAATCATTGGTGGCCAGCCATGAGAGGACAGCATTGAAGTATTAGTTGTACAGCATTCAGGGGTTATATTTAGGCAACTGCACTGTACCCTAATTCAAATTTAAAGATAGACTGGATTATTTGTGGAAACCTCAATGTGTTGTGCATGCTACTGGGGCAACAGAAAGCATATACCAGGTGCCCATGTTTCCTGTGAATTGGATAGTAGACCAAGGAGTCAACACTGGGAACAAAACCACAGGTTCAAAGTAAGATCTCTGAATCCTACATGGAGTATTTTGCTGACCCCAAGAAAAATTTAAATAAAGTATTTTGTCAGCCAAGAAATTAGAAGAACACTGATGGATGAAAAGATCTTGTCTATGAAAATATATAAAATATAAAAATAGACAGCGCTAAAATCAAATATAATAATATAATAAATGCAAAAATAAAACCTCCATACTACTACTTATAAAATATATATATGTAATAGAATGTAATAGAATATATGACAACAAAAACACATAATATACAAAGAACTAAATACATGTATACATAAATAGAAGATAAATTTAAACAGATCCTTACCAAAACTAAATAAATTGGTCAAAAATTAAACAATATCTATTCTTGAGGTGATCCAAACTTTTTATAAACATAATTATTCACAAAAAATATCTGGTGACGAAGAACACAAGAAAATACACAACAATATATATATTAGCCATCTAATATACTGTACTAATATTTAATACCCTTTTAAAACGGAAAAAATAACCTTGAGCTTAATATTCTCCTCAGGCACTCCCAATGATTATAAAGAGTAGCATACAAATTTTACAAATGGTAAAGAGGCGAGGCAAACAGAATGTGGCACACTGATGTTACTGAACGGGAGGTAGCCACTAGCCAGCGGTCACATACATCCTGAGAAGAGTCAGTGTGCAACTTTCCAACTGTTATATCAAATTTGTGTTTTTTTATTTTTCTTTGTTCTTATTCATAATCACATTCTTATTTCAGTTTTGTACTCAGGATAGCCTTTATCTTTCAACAAAAATCATTGCTCCAACATTAATCATAGTTGACTCCTAATCATCTACATTGCAAAAGCCTAAAAAAGGGGGTGAGGGGGTGGGACTATAGGAAAAAACAGGAAATATTAAAAAAAATTAAGGAAATAAAAGTATTGTCCATGATGATGAGGCTTGGTGTGTTTTTAAAAAGTTTTGAGCTATTGAGCTAACTGAGCTAATCTTAAAGGAAACACTTTACTAAACTGTATTGTGACAGTTTCATTGTAGAAAACATGTTGGAAAAATATCAAAGCTTTAGGATGTTCAATGAGTATTAAAATGCATTTCTGTAATGCACCCTGAGATATCAAGGTCGGTGGAATGTTAATATCATGGGGTATTATTGCTGGATGAAAAATGGATGCAGAGCGGTGAAAATCTGGAAACAGCGCACAAAAATAACCGCAATCGATGCAGCTTCACTGGCAAAATGAAAAGGGACTACCAAGAGACTGTTGACAAACTTTAAGATGTTAATCACCAAGTTTTATTGTTTTTGTAAATCAATATATTAAGTACTGGCCACATGATAGGTTTCATCTGGTTATTATTCTCTACTAATTTTATCCAGTAACATGTTACAACACAAGCAAGTTGTGAAAAAACTGTGCATGGAGAAGCAAATCTGAGGTCATTTTTGCATTTAGGACCCCAAATTCCAATAAAACCAGCATACATTTTAAAAATGGTTTCTATGTCCCTCAATTTTGATTATCTGTGGAATCAAATGATAATAATCATTATGATTCAGAACTAACATGTGAAACACATTAAGTGGTGGGTCCTTGCGGAGGGGATCACAGACTCCTTCCACTGCCGCCAGGTCCTGAGTGTCATTATGGATTTTGATACTCACTTTTGTTTCTTATTACAATTTGTTTTTTCCAAGCATTGTTTTTATTTTGTAAATATGTTTTTGATTAAATGGTTTTACAGGAGTAACAATTGTGTTATTAGACATAGATCTAAAATGTCTACACACTTTTAGACATACCATTGCCAATCTGTAAACTAACCAACATATAAGATCTGAATTAGTTTCTGTAAATAATTTATATATTAATATTTTATCATCTATAATACAAATATTTTTTCCTATTAAATTAGACATAGATTACCGTATTTGCTCGATTATGAGACAAGGTTTTTTTCAGAAATTTTTTTCTGAAAAGTCCCCCTCGTTTTATAATCTAGGTCGTTTTATAATCTGACCTCAAATCGAGGTCAGATTATAAGACATGGATCCAGGTCCCCAGCAGAGCTGCAGGGGACCTGGATCCCACTCTCCTCGGTACTTCCGGCTTCATCATAAAAGTCCCGGCGGTCGTGCCGGGCGGCAGCAGGGGAGGTCTGCGCTCATCGCGCAGACATCCTCTGCTGCCCCGCTAGCCACCAGGGAGAATCGGGCAGCTGGGGGATGTCTGCACTATACGTGCAGACATCCTTCATGCTGCCCGACACCTCCGTCTATTATGACGGACCAGCTGTCCGTCATAATAGAAGGAGGTGTCGGGCAGCATGGAGGATGCTACACGTATAGTGCAGACATCCCCCTGCTGCCCCCACTAGCCACCAGGGTTTATTAAACAGGTGAGGGGGAGGGGTGAGGGGTGGAGGGAGGGAGGGGGAATCAGAGCAACAAGGGGAGGGGGGGACCAGAGCAACAAGGGGAGGGAGGGAGGAGGGAGGGAGGGGGGACCAGAGCAACAAGGGAAGGGAGGGGGGAACCAGAGCAACAAGGGGAGGGAGGGGGAACAGAGACAAAGACAAGGGGATGGAGGGTGGGGAAGAGAGAAACAGGATGGGGGGGAGGAGAGCAACAAGGGGAGGGGGGGACCAGAGCAACAAGGGGAGGGAGAGAGGAGGGAGGGAGGAGGGAGGGAGGAGGGAGGGAGGGGGGACCAGAGCAACAAGGGAAGGGAGGGGGGAACAAGAGCAACAAGGGGAGCGAGGGGGGAGACAAAGGGAGGGGGAGAGAGAAAGCTGGGGGCAAGGGAAAGAGGGAGGCAGCATTGGCACATAAAAGGAAATAAAAACAATAAATGCATTTTTTGATATCAAAATTTTTTATTAAAAAAGCAATTTACATGTTAATATATACAAGTTGAACTTTTTTCCTATAGGGTAGTCTTATATTCAGGCTTTTAGTTTTTTTCCTAATGGAATATCCAAAGTTTGGGGGGGTCGTCTTATAATCAGGGTCGTCTTATAATCGAGCAAATACGGTAGTTGATACAGTCTGGATTTATATTTGTTTAGAGATTTTATCTCTAAAAAAATATATTTTTATGCACTTATTATTTGGTTTCCAAAAGGTTTGTGCACTGCTAGACAAACATATTGTAACTAAAAATAAAAAAAAATTATGCTAACCCTAATGGAAACACCACACTAAGCTGTATTGTGACAAATAAGTTTCAAATAAATGTGGTAATTAGATGTTGTCATGGCATACTATAATTTATTCATTCACCCAAAAGAAGGCTTAATAAATACCTAATCATAGAACAAGGCAGTGACTTTAATTAAATAAATGAATATGATGAAAATTAAGCAAATAATACCGCAATCAAAATGACAGTTTTCTGTGTAACAGGATGAGGTGAATGCACTAAACAGTGACTTATAAAGAACTGACAACCACTCTAGTAAGAACACATAAGGATTCTCAAAAAGGAAGAATAAAATATAAAGTGTCTATT